>NC_047563.1:70427766-70591700 GCF_902806645.1 Magallana gigas | reverse complement strand
AAAGAAGCAACAACAACTTTATCATTAAGGCGCTACTGTGTTGAAAATGTGTATGCCTGTGGCAGTTTCGTAGCAATCTGGCCTGAATCAGTAAAGCAGCCTGCAAGTACGGGATTTTACATACTTCAGACGCCTGCAAGACTGTGAAAAATCACACTTTACAACAACGTATAAAATATTGTTTAAAACCTGTTCCATTAATTTTATCTGACTGTCAGCTGATACCTTTCAAGTGTAATTTGCAGATATAGACGAAAGTTATATTAGAATAATGTTAGATACTCGGAAGTAATAACAGTTTAAGTTATGATGACTCGTTCGCCATATCGTCTGTAATGGGAACATATTAAAATATTTGTATCTGGATCCAGCTTGATAAAGATAATTGTTACAAAAGCGCTTACGTTTGAGTGTACATTCTTATTTCAAATTAAATTAAAATTCCAGGTGTAGCTCTCATGCTTGGTTGTTGTTCAGAGAAGCTACCAGCAGATCTATCATTTTGGCGCCACTGTGTGGGAAATCTGTTTTCCTGTGCTAATTTGTAGCGATCTGGTCTGAACAAGTAAAACAGCCTGCAAGTCCGGGATTTTACCTACTTCAGACGCCTGCAAGACTGTGAAAATTCACACTTTACAAACTGATTTGAGTTATTGTTTAAAACGAGTCGCACAAATTTTATCTTACTGTCAGCTGACATCTTTCAATTATGTGTATGATTCTTGGTTCAAAAGTGTAATTTCCAAACATAGACTCAAGCAGTGTTAACAAAATTTTTAGAGATATTGGAATTAATAACAGTTTGAGTTATGATGACTCGTCTGCCAGGTTCAAACTATCTTGTTTTCATATCTTAACTCTGAAATTGAACGATAGAAATTAGTGTCCTCTATAAGGAGACGAGGTCCGAGACTTTACAAAACAAATTTTATATTGCATTACTATTATCCTTCTGTCAACTGACATGTTTCTTCAATTCTGTTCAAAATCCTTAGTTCAATAGTATTATTTCTATATAATGATGATTCAACCAAAATTACAAAAAGTTTAGAGATTCTACAGTATGTTTAAAACGAAATATGCCAAGTGCAGCATCCAAGCTGGGCAGTTATTCAAAGAAGCAATAACAACTTTATCATTAAGGCGCTACTGTGTTGAAAATGTGTATGCCTGTGGCAGTTTCGTAGCAATCTGGCCTGAATCAGTAAAGCAGCCTGCAAGTACGGGATTTTACATACTTCAGACGCCTGCAAGACTGTGAAAAATCACACTTTACAACAACGTATAAAATATTGTTTAAAACCTGTTCCATTAATTTTATCTGACTGTCAGCTGATACCTTTCAAGTGTAATTTGCAGATATAGACGAAAGTTATATTAGAATAATGTTAGAGACTCGGAAATAATAACAGTTTAAGCTATGATGACTTGTTCGCCATATCGTCTGTAATGGGAACATATTAAAATATTTGTATCTGGATCCAGCTTGATAAAGATAATTGTTACAAAAGTGCTTACGTTTGAGTGTACATTCTTATTTCAAATTAAATTAAAAATTCCAGGTGTAGCATTCATGCTTGGTTGTTGTTCAGAGAAGCTACCAGCAGATCTATCATTTTGGCGCCACTGTGTGGGAAATCTGTTTAGCTGTGCTAATTTGTAGCGATCTGGTCTGAACAAGTAAAATAGCCTGCAAGTCCGGGATTTTACCTACTTCAGACGCCTGCAAGACTGTGAAAATTCACACTTTACAAACTGATTTGAGTTATTGTTTAAAACGAGTCGCACAAATTTTATCTTACAATCAGTTGACATCTTTCAATTATGTGTATACTTCTTGGTTCAAAAGTGTAATTTCCAAACATAGACTCAACAATGTTAACAAATTGTTTAGAGATATTGGAATTAATAACAGTTTGAGTTATAATGACTCGTCTGCCAGGTTCAAACTATCTTGCTTTCATATCTTAACTCTGAAATTGAACGATAGAAATTAGCGTCCTCTTTAAGGAGACGAGGTCCGAGACTTTACAAAACAAGTTTTATATTGCATTACTATTATGCTACTGTCAACTGACATGTTTCTTCAATTATGTTCAAAATTCTTAGTTCAATAGTATTATTTCTATATAATGATGATTCAACCAAAATTACAAAAAGTTTAGAGATTCTACAGTATGTTTAAAACGAAATATGCCAAGTGCAGCATCCAAGCTGGGCAGTTATTCAAAGAAGCAACAACAACTTTATCATAAAGGCGCTACTGTGTTGAAAATGTGTACTCTGTGGCAGTTTCGTAGCAATCTGGCCTGAGTATGTAAAACAGCCAGCAAGTACGGGATTTTACATACTTCAGACGCCTGCAATACTGTGAAAAATAACACTTTACAACAAGGTATGAAATATTGTTTAAAACCTGTTCCACTAATTTTATCTTATTGTCAGCTGATACCTTTCAAGTGTAATTTGCAGATATAGACGAAAGTTATATTAGAATAATGTTAGAGACTCGGAAATAATAACAGTTTAAGTTATGATGACTTGTTCGCCATATCGTCTGTAATGGGAACATATTAAAATATTTGTATCTGGATCCAGCTTGATAAAGATAATTGTTACAAAAGTGCTTACGTTTGAGTGTACATTCTTATTTCAAATTAAATTAAAAATTCCAGGTGTAGCATTCATGCTTGGTTGTTGTTCAGAGAAGCTACCAGCAGATCTATCATTTTGGCGCCACTGTGTGGGAAATCTGTTTAGCTGTGCTAATTTGTAGCGATCTGGTCTGAACAAGTAAAATAGCCTGCAAGTCCGGGATTTTACCTACTTCAGACGCCTGCAAGACTGTGAAAATTCACACTTTACAAACTGATTTGAGTTATTGTTTAAAACGAGTCGCACAAATTTTATCTTACAGTCAGTTGACATCTTTCAATTATGTGTATAATTCTTGGTTCAAAAGTGTAATTTCCAAACATAGACTCAACAATGTTAACAAATGTTTTAGAGATATTGGAATTAATAACAGTTTGAGTTATAATGACTCGTCTGCCAGGTTCAAACTATCTTGCTTTCATATCTTAACTCTGAAATTGAACGATAGAAATTAGCGTCCTCTATAAGGAGACGAGGTCCGAGACTTTACAAAACAAGTTTTATATTGCATTACTATTATGCTACTGTCAACTGACATGTTTCTTCAATTATGTTCAAAATTCTAAGTTCAATAGTATTATTTCTATATAATGATTCAACCAAAATTACAAAAAGTTTAGAGATTCTACAGTATGTTTAAAACGAAATATGCCAAGTGCAGCATCCAAGCTGGGCAGTTATCCAAAGAAGCAACAACAACTTTATCATAAAAGTACCATTGTGTTGGAAATGTGTATGTCTGTGGCAGTTTTGTAGCAATCTGGCCTGAATATGTAAAGCAGCCTGCTAGTACGGGATTTTACGCTCTTCAGACGCCTGCAAGACTGTGAAAAATCACACTTGCCAACAACGTATGAAATATTGTTTAAAACCTGTTCCATTAATTTTATCGTACTATCAGCTGATACCTTTCAAGTGTAATTTGCAGATATAGAGAAAGTTATATTAGAATAATGTTAGAGACTCGGAAATTATAACAGTTTAAGTTATGATGACTCGTTCGCCATATCGTCTGTAATGGGAACATATTAACATATTTCTATCTGGATCCAGCTTGATAAAGATAATTGTTACAAAAGCGCTTACGTTTGAGTGTACATTCTTATTTCAACTTAAATTAAAAATTCCAGGTGTAGCATTCATGCTTGGTTGTTGTTCAGAGAAGCTTCAAGCAGATCTATCATTTTGGCGCCACTGTGTGGGAAATCTGTTTAGCTGTGCTAATTTGTAGCGATCTGGTCTGAACAAGTAAAATAGCCTGCAAGTCCGGGATTTTACCTACTTCAGACGCCTGCAAGACTGTGAAAAGTCACACTTTACAAACTGATTTGAGTTATTGTTTAAAACGAGTCGCACAAATTTTATCTTACAGTCAGTTGACATCTTTCAATTATGTGTATAATTCTTGGTTCAAAAGTGTAATTTCCAAACATAGACTCAACAATGTTAACAAATGTTTTAGAGATATTGGAATTAATAACAGTTTGAGTTATAATGACTCGTCTGCCAGGTTCAAACTATCTTGCTTTCATATCTTAACTCTGAAATTGAACGATAGAAATTAGCGTCCTCTATAAGGAGACGAGGTCCGAGACTTTACAAAACAAGTTTTATATTGCATTACTATTATGCTACTGTCAACTGACATGTTTCTTCAATTATGTTCAAAATTCTAAGTTCAATAGTATTATTTCTATATAATGATTCAACCAAAATTACAAAAAGTTTAGAGATTCTACAGTATGTTTAAAACGAAATATGCCAAGTGCAGCATCCAAGCTGGGCAGTTATCCAAAGAAGCAACAACAACTTTATCATAAAAGTACCATTGTGTTGGAAATGTGTATGTCTGTGGCAGTTTTGTAGCAATCTGGCCTGAATATGTAAAGCAGCCTGCTAGTACGGGATTTTACGCTCTTCAGACGCCTGCAAGACTGTGAAAAATCACACTTGCCAACAACGTATGAAATATTGTTTAAAACCTGTTCCATTAATTTTATCGTACTATCAGCTGATACCTTTCAAGTGTAATTTGCAGATATAGAGAAAGTTATATTAGAATAATGTTAGAGACTCGGAAATTATAACAGTTTAAGTTATGATGACTCGTTCGCCATATCGTCTGTAATGGGAACATATTAACATATTTCTATCTGGATCCAGCTTGATAAAGATAATTGTTACAAAAGCGCTTACGTTTGAGTGTACATTCTTATTTCAACTTAAATTAAAAATTCCAGGTGTAGCATTCATGCTTGGTTGTTGTTCAGAGAAGCTTCAAGCAGATCTATCATTTTGGCGCCACTGTGTGGGAAATCTGTTTAGCTGTGCTAATTTGTAGCGATCTGGTCTGAACAAGTAAAATAGCCTGCAAGTCCGGGATTTTACCTACTTCAGACGCCTGCAAGACTGTGAAAAGTCACACTTTACAAACTGATTTGAGTTATTGTTTAAAACGAGTCGCACAAATTTGATCTTACAGTCAGCTGACATCTTTGAAATATGTGTATGATTCTTGGTTCAAAAGTGTAATTTCCAAACATAGACTCAACAATGTTAACCAAATTTTTAGAGATATCGGAATTAATAACAGTTTGAGTTATAATGACTCGTCTGCCAGGTTCAAACCATCTTGTTTTCATATCTTAACTCTGAAATTGAACGATAGAAATTAGTGTCCTCTATAAGGAGACGAGGTCTGAGACTTTACAAAACAAATTTTATATTGCATTAATATTATGCTACTGTCAACTGACATGTTTCTTCAATTATGTTCAAAATCCTTAGTTCAATAATATTATTTCTATATAATGATTCAACCAAAATTACAAAAAGTTTAGAGATTCTACAGTATGTTTAAAACGAAATATGCCAAGTGCAGCATCCAAGCTGGGCAGTTATTCAAAGAAGCAACATCAACTTTATCATAAAGGCGCTACTGTGTTGAAAATGTGTATGCCTGTGGCAGTTTCGTAACAATCTGGCCTTAATATGTAAAGCAGCCTGCAAGTTCGGGATTTTACATACTTCAGACGCCTGCAATACTGTGAAAAATCACACTTTACAACAGGGTATGAAATGTTGTTTAAAACCTGTTCCATTTTTTTTAATCTTATTGTCAGCTGATACATGTACCTTTCAAGTGAAATTTGCAGATATAGACGAAAGTTATATTAGAATAATGTTAGAGACTCGGAAAAAATAACAGTTTAAGTTATGATGACTCGTTCGCCATATCGTCTGTAATGGGAACATATTAACATATTTGTATCTAGATCCAGCTTGATAAGGATAATTGTTATACAAAAGCGCCTACGTTTGAGTGTACATTCTTATTTCAAATTTAATTAAAAATTCCAGGTGTAGCATTCATGCTTGGTTGTTGTTCAGAGAACAAGTAAAACAGCCTGCAAGTCCGGGATTTTACCTACTTCAGACGCCTGCAAGACTGTGAAAAGTCACACTTTACAAACTGATTTGAGTTATTGTTTAAAACGAGTCGCACAAATTTGATCTTACAGTCAGCTGACATCTTTGAAATATGTGTATGATTCTTGGTTCAAAAGTGTAATTTCCAAACATAGACTCAACAATGTTAACCAAATTTTTAGAGATATCGGAATTAATAACAGTTTGAGTTATAATGACTCGTCTGCCAGGTTCAAACCATCTTGTTTTCATATCTTAACTCTGAAATTGAACGATAGAAATTAGTGTCCTCTATAAGGAGACGAGGTCTGAGACTTTACAAAACAAATTTTATATTGCATTAATATTATGCTACTGTCAACTGACATGTTTCTTCAATTATGTTCAAAATCCTTAGTTCAATAATATTATTTCTATATAATGATTCAACCAAAATTACAAAAAGTTTAGAGATTCTACAGTATGTTTAAAACGAAATATGCCAAGTGCAGCATCTAAGCTGGGCAGTATTTCAAAGAAGCAACAACAACTTTATCATAAAGGCGCTACTGTGTTGAAAATGTGTATGCCTGTGGCAGTTTTGTAGCAATCTGGCCTGACTATGTAAAGCAGCCTGCAAGTACGGGATTTTACATACTTCAGACGACGCCTGCAAGACTGAAAAATCACACTTTACAACATGCTTGCTTTGAAATATTGTTTAAAACCTGTTCCATTAGCTTTATCTTACTGTCAGCTGACATCTTTGAAGTGTAATTTGCAGACATAGACTAAGTTTTATTTGAAAAATGTTAGAGACTCGGAAAAAATAACAGTTTGAGTTTTAATGACTCGTCTGACATATCGTCTGTAATGGGAACATATTAACATATTTGTATCTGGATCCAGCTTGATAGAGATAATTTGTTACAAAAGCGCTTACGTTTGAGTGTACATTCTTATTTCAAATTAAATTTATACTAGAGTAAATTTACAGGAAAAATTTCAGGTGTACATGTAGCATTCATGCTTGGTTGTTGTTCAGAGAAGCTACCAGCAGATCTATCATTTAGGCGCCAATGTGTTGGAAATCTGTTTGCTTGTGGCAATTTGTAGCGATCTGGTCTGAACAAGTAAAACAGCCTGCAAGTCCGGGATTCTACATACATCAGACGCCTGCAAGACTGTGAAAAATTACACTTTATAAAATGGTTTGAATTATTGTTTAAAACGAGTCTCACAAACTTTATCTGACTGTCAGCTGACATTTTTCAGTTATGTTTATGATTCTTGGTTCAAAAGTGTTATTTCAAAATATATACTCAAGTAGTATAAACAAAATTTTAGATATTAGTTTGAGTTATGATCACTAGTCTGCCAGGTTCAAACTATTTAACTCTCAATATTTAAACTCTAAAATTGAACGATAGAAATTAGGGTTTTCTATAAGAAGACGAGGTCCGAGACTTTACAAAACAAATTTTATATTGCATTACGTTTATCCTACTGTCAGCTGACATGTTCTTTCAATTATGGTCAAAATCCTTGGTTCAATATTACGATATCAATATAAAGATTCAACCAGTATTACCACAAGTTTAGAGATTCTAGAGTATGCTTATGACGAAAAATGTCAAGTGCAGCATCCAAGCTGGGCAGATCTTCAAAGAAGCAACAACAACTTTATCATAAAGGCGCTACCGTGTGAAAAATGTGTCTGTCTGTGGCAGGTTCGTAGCAATCTGGCCTGAACATGTAAAGCAGCCTGCAAGCACGGGACTTTACCTACTTCAGACGCCTGCAAGACTGTGAAAAATCACACTTTACAACATGGTATGAAATATTATTTAAAACGTGTTCCATTAATTTTATATGACTGTCAGCTGACATCTTTTAACTATGTATATAATTCTTGGTTCAGTAGTGTTATTTCCATATATTGACTCAGGAAATATTTAAAAATCTACGAGACTCAAAAGTAATTACATTTTGAGTTATGATGACTGCAAGGTTCAAACTATCTTACTCTCATGTTTTTACTCTCAAATTGATCAATAGAAATAAGCGTTTTCTATTGGGATACGAAGTCCCAGACTTTACAAAAGAATTTTTATAGCTGATTGTCATTTGAATAGTCTCATCTTTGGATGTATACATTTGAGGTTTTATTCAACATACAACATGCATTCGTTGAATGTTACATCTATCTTTATGATTAAATTGATTTTTGAGTTGCTAAAAAGTTGCACCTAAATGTGACCTAACCTAGATGGAAAAATATCAAACTTAGAAATATGCATATTTAATTTTTTACGTTTTAATGACGAAACGCAAAGAAAATTGTTTCTTAATTCTATTGAAACTAAAATATTTCAAACATAAAAAATAATGAGGTGGAAAGACATTTAATTGTTTGAGAACAATCTACTAGTTTGTTATTGTTGTTATCTTCTCAGTAGACTGTAGTAATATTTACTGCAACACTGCGTTACTATTGTGATCCTCTAATTGTACTTATCCATTTGGTTATGAAATGTATGTGTGATTTTCTTTGCAATTTGTATCATTAGCATATATGGAACCAATATGTAGGTTTAGTGATCATGTCAACGGACTTTTAGCATTACACTGGGATACTGTTGTTATCCTCTCAGTACACTGTATTAATAGCATATGATACTATTTAAAACGTTTATGGTCCTCTCAGTGGACTCTAACAATAGCATAACCAAGTAAACTAAGTAAGTAATAGAGAAACAAGAAGTAGTGTAAGTGGTTTGATATATGTATCAAAATCAAGGACTTAACAGTAGAAGCGCTCGTTTAGAATATCAACAGCTATTTTAGGGAATCGACAGCCATATGGCGTTCGGACGTGTAACAGCATTGCTTCTTTTAAAAGAAAGTATCTACAACAGTACTATTTTACTATTTACTTACATTTTACAGATTATGATATCAAATCACTGTATATATATCTATTGCTGTGAGTGTATATTTGATGTATACTGTTTATTTATGTGTCTTATACTTCTTTTTATACAAATGTTTTTTACAGGATCACAAAGAAGACTAGTGCACTGTTACTAATTGGGCTATCTTGTTTAGATAAAAGACTTCATTATTATTATTATTATTATTATTATTATTACAGCGTCGTAATGTATAACCTTTTTAATCGTCTTTGGACGGTTACAATGGCACAGAGTACCAATCTGTAGCTGTTGTTATCCTTTCAGTAGACTTTATCAATAGTAACAATGTGAAGCTGCTGTGGTCCTCTCAGTGGACAATATCAATAACCTATTACTGGTGTATAACGGTTATGATATTCTCATTAGATTTTTTCAATGGCCTAGAGTACTAATGTATAAGGCTTGTGATTATTTCAGTTAAATCAATGAATAACATAATGAGCAAATGTGTAAATATGTTGATCCCCTAAGTAAACTGTACTAATACAAAACTCAATGGCAGATATCAATTGCTTTGGTTTGCCTTTCATTTGATTGAATCCATAGTAAAGGATACCAATGTGTGCTAATTGTGATTCTCTCAAAACACATTAAAATTATCTAGGAATCTAATGTGAAAGTGTTGTAATCCCCTCGGTTCAATTTATCAATATGCTAATAGTATAGAGTACTTTTAACTGCTGTAATCCTATCAGTGGACTCTATCAGTTGTTTTGGATCCTGAATTATAGGTGTTTGATCTTCCTGGTGAACTAGGTCAACAGCTAAGGAGAAAATTGTGTAACTCATGTGACCTTCTTCATCGACATGATCAAAGCGTCAAGTTCTAAAGTGCAACTGTTGTTATATTCTCTGTAGACTGTATCAATAGTTCAGGGCACAATTGTGTTTTGTGAAGCTCTCAGCAAACAGTAGCATACGTTTCAGATACTTATGTGTTACTGTAGTTATCTTTTCAGTTATATGTATGAAAAGTTTAAGGCATTGTGTATGTGTTGTGATCCTGACAATAGACTGTATCATTATCATTATTCTAAAGTACGAATGTACTACTGTAGAAATGACATGATCCCTCAGTTTGTTGACGGTGTCAATAGCTAGCATTAATTAACAAACTGCTTTTATCCTTTGACTTGACTGTGCATATATCAATAAATTACAGTGCAAGAATATCCTCTAAGATGACTATATCATTAGACTTAGTTATTAATGTGTTGCAACTCTTGGTAATCTGTATCAATAGTTTAGGGCGCAATGTTATTATGTTGTAATCCCGTCAATAGACATTATTATTCTGGGGTACTCATGTGTAACCTATGTGATCCTCTCTTTGAAATGTACTAAATGCATAAGGTACTATTTAAAAATGGTGTGTTTCTCACAGTGGACTCTATTAATATCTAAGAGTAATTACTTAATGTGATCCTCTAACCGAACGTAATCGTTATCATGAAAAAATGCTGTGATTTACTAAGTATCTTGTACCAATATCAAAAGTTATTATGTAAAAACATTTATGATTCTCTATCAATAGGTTAGGATACTAATATATGACCGTTGTGATCATCTTTGTAGACTGTTTCAATAAATTAGTGTACAAATGTGCAGCTGTTGTGATCATTTAAGTGGACTTTGTTTTTAGTTTAGGTAGCAATGTATAGCTGACGTGACCCCATAGTGGACTGTATCAATAGCTTATTATTAGGGAGTAAGTATTATATGGTGTGGTCCTATCTGTAGACTGTAAAGAGTACTAATGTGTAAATGTTGTGATTCTTTCGGAAGACTACATTAATAGCTTTTGATACGTGTACTAAGTTGAAGCTGTTGTGGGTATCTCAGTGGAACGGTTCAATAGCCAAGTGAACTTAATGAATAACTGTTTTATTCCTCTAAGAGAATTCAGTCAATAGGACAGGTACTTGTCAGTAACTGTTATGACTCTTTTAATGCATTCTATCAATACTATAGAGAACTGATATGTAAGTGTTGTGATCCTTAAAGTGAAATTTATCAACTTATTTTGTACTAACATGTATTTATTATGCTCTTTTTAGTTGACTCTATCAGTAGTCTAGGACACTTAGGTGTAATGGTTATCTGGCTCTTACTGTACAAGGTGAGGTTGTGATCTCCTAGATTGTATCAAAAACCTAGATACTAATGTTTAACACTGGTAGTTCTCTCGGATGACTTAATTAAAGGCATGATTTATATGTATATCTTTATTGGAAAGTAATTAATAACTGTTGTGATCCTCTCAGTTATATGTAACTGTATCATAAGACTTACAAATCAAATGTTTAAATGTTGTGACCTCAAAAAGCTAAGGTCTTTAATGTGTATATGTTGTGATCTTTTCAATGTAATGTTGTGATTGATTTCCAGAAGGCTTATGCAGTTTTTAAAAGAAAAAATCCCCGATTCTATAAGATAGTACAAAAGCTATAGCCTATAAATACTGTGATGGTCTCGTGTAACTTTGTTAAATTGTCAAAAACGGTGAGACCAGTTGAAAAAAAAGGTGTTCTGGTAGTATATACAGTATTTAAAGCAAAGAAGATGTAAAATGCCTGTACTAGGACGGATAAGATGCTAAAAATTAAATTATTAACAAATCTGATAATTCAAAAAATTATTCACCACAAGATATGTTTAACATATCATCGATCTGTAACCCTGAGATATGGTCATTGATTGAAATATGATTCAAACTGGCGAGTAGGTATCAAAACCTCTAACTTACGACGTTTTTCAAAACATAATGCCTTTTTTAATACAGTTTGTCTGTGTTCCATATTTTTCTGATAAATGTAGTCTAAATAAGGACAAATAGACCACAAACCAATTTCAATCAACAAAAATGGGGAGAAATGACCAACTATACAATAAATACATCATTTTGTATCCAAATACTCGTCAAGAGTAAAAAATAAAAGTCCCTAAATTCGTGGACAAAGTCAGACATAGCATTTAATTATCTCACTTTGTTGTGGCTGAATGGCTATGTGGTTAGAAAAGGAGACACAAAATATTCTTACATATCTAAGCTTTCTATCTTGTGGGTTCGATAACGCCAAAATTTATGGCAACTTTTTTTTAATCGTTTGATAAAATATTAACAACTGAATATAATTAGAAATTTTTCTTTTGCAAATATTATTACATATATTTAATTGAGAGAAAAAATTAAATTGTATTTTACGGCAATATTTAATGGGCATTTGCGCAATCTTTCCCCCTATCTTTTTAATTTGACAAAAATAATTAAAAGTATGTTTATGGGATATCTGGGTATTTCCAGACAATTATTATGTCACCGCTTTTAAAAAAAAATTAAATGGAAAGCCTGACTAGGTGGTATCATTCTCTCTGTGTATATACCGAATTACGTATGTTATCCATCTAAAGTAAATTTTACAGATTGTTTTTCCTCCAGATATTTCAGAGTGGTAATCCGTAAAAGAGAAGCAAATGATTCCATACAGTTTCAAATATGTATACATGTATATGGCTTACGAAAATACATCTGGTGAAGTTTTAAAATATATTATAAAATATCTATGAAAACCAGGAATTAGATCAGAGCATTTTGAATTTAAAAATGTTTTTATAAAGTTACTACATGACATTGTATACACGTGTTAAACAATGTTTTTTCAACTTTAAAAAAAAATGACTGAAAACTCCATTTGTATTTTGCTTAAAACCCTTTATTAAAATAGAAACTTTCATGAATTTTTAATTTGAATTCACAATATTTTTACTGCATATTGATATCCAGGTAAACACGGGTAAATTCTACTTGTGTCCCTTAAGAGGATCTCATAATTGCCCAGTAAAATATATAAATGTTTATTTTTGCGAGAATCCGTTCGGGAAATAAGATTAATATGCGCCTGATGGTTTACATTTAACATAAAAAATATTCAAAAAGTGAAAATATCTTAACTGCATCCATTAACTGCATACGTAACAAACAATCAAACGTCGAAAATAAATTGCATTTTATTCAATCAGCTGCAAGTCTTCTTTTTCCGTCCACTACTCTAGACATTTAGCCAGTTTAACTTTATAATTTGAATTTTTTAAGAAACAAATGCAGGCTTTGAATAATTAAAGGAAAAAAAAAATAAACACAGTAAACTTTTTGTGTAGAAAATTGTGTTTGTTTCAGATAATCACAAACTCGAATATTCGGGTAAATAAAACAATTTATTGCGAGGGTTAAAAAACTTTCTTATTTGAAAAATAAATGACCTTAATGTTATTAAAAAAGTTAAATCTAAACACATTCCTTGAAAAACAGATTATTTATTTTCCAGCATTATATCAGCTGCTTTGAAAGCAGCAAGATATTATAAGAATGTAAAACATTTCTGCATTTCCCAAAATCATTTGTATCTTTTCAAATTGATTTTAAAAAACGAATAAAATATAATCTTTCTTCTGCTTTGAAAAATATTGAAGAAATAAAAAAAGGCACGAATCTTTTCGCAAAAATAGTAGAAAAAAAATGATATCTTAATATTATGATTCCTAAAACAATTATTCATCAAAATATTTTAATCAATCAATTAATTAGTTATCAATAAAAAAATCATTGATTAATGAATTAATTTATTAACCAATTAAAGAAGTTAATAACAATAGTTAACTCATCTGTTTAAAAAAAAATATCACTTAATAAATGTGCTTAGATATCTTCTTTGCATGAAAGCAAACTCGATCCGCTCCCGACGCAGCCTTTGAGATCTGACCCACATTCAAGTCGGAAATGACGTGTTTTGTTTTGAAGTATATTTAGCAAACAATGATGATCACAAATAGATCTATCGAAGAAGTCTTGGAGTCGAATAAACTGATGCATTTATATAGAAACTAAATGGAAAAAATTAGAATACATGACATATTAGCATAATTATTTTTTTCTGTGTGCTCCTAATTAAATTTGTCGATGCTGG
Organism: Magallana gigas; assembly: GCF_902806645.1. NCBI lineage: Eukaryota > Metazoa > Mollusca > Bivalvia > Ostreida > Ostreidae > Magallana > Magallana gigas. The sequence continues at coordinate 70,577,698 of NC_047563.1, read as the reverse complement.
TCATCGCAAGACACAATCAAATCGATCATGCATATTGCGATATTTATGCTATAGTTCAGCGTTCGACATACATTTAAATTTAAACAAATAGTTACACAGTGGTCATTCAACACATTGTTTAAAAAGGCCCACAATGATTATAAGTTGACCAAAACAAAGATTTCAATTAGTATTGACATTAATTGCTGGTAATAATAATCATTCAATAAATGAATAAATACTTATCGTTTAGAAACTATTTTAGTTTATTTTAAACAAGTGAAAATTCCTACTTAAAATAGATTTATCCCCCCCCTCCCCCCCCCCCCTCCGATATGTAAATGAAAAAAAAAATGGTCAGTCAAGAATAAGGCCGGAGTGGTTTTCTCCCTTCGTTTGCCATTATGTGACACTTAAACTTAATGGCAAAAATTCCGTAAAAACTTCTTATCACATAGTGGCAAAAAAAATTGTTTAAGTTAAATAATTTTTTAATTAATTTTCTTCCTTACAAAAAATTGTATGATCATTGCTTAAATTCTTCTTAACTTCCGATGTCATCATGAATCATTTCTTAAAAGATGCTTTTTCCCCATAAAATCAACCCTTTGCCTGTATGTGACACCTCAGACGGTTTGCCACTATGTGACGAGATTCGGTTATATATATATTAATATATATATATATATATATATATATATATATATATATATATATATATATATATATATATATATATATATATATATATATACACGCCGCCTACACATACAAATATTGCATTAGATCAGTAAACAAACGAACACAAAGTCAGCGGGACACTTGTATAGTTGAGACACATAGTTTGTACATACCAGTTAAATGTACTTTGGTATTGCATTAATGAATAAACACAAATATACATGTAAACTAGACACGATCTCGTTGCAAGCAACGAGGAGGTCTTCCGTCTGATTTTAGAATTTGAGATACATGTTCGATCTTGATTTTGCTATTTAACAGCTAAACATGATTTAGAATAGAAAAACAGGGTCTACATTCTTAGGGCCAGATACTATTTTGTTTCAGGTATAAGAGCTTTGTTCAACTAGTGTTTAGAAATTCGTCACCGTTCTTGAGATATCTGAGAAAAAAAAGTTTTAGGGGTCAGTCCCTTACCTCCTTATTGGAGCCGCTGAACCAAATTTTGAAGGTTGCATTTTGTAAAGTACATCATTTTGAGCATCTTTTCTTCTACACTGCATTTCAAAATATTTTCATTTTTGAGATATAGCTGGTTTATGGACTCCTGACCCCTAAAAGATCATTGTTCCATAACACATGAATACATCATTACATTACTTGGATACAGAACTGTAAGATAAACATATTTGCTTCTATAGCCTTTCATTAAATTTCCCTCAGTAAAGAGCTACAGTTGAAATTTTTAGAGCCCTTTAGTTCCCTCATTCTAGGGGTCTGTCCCTTTTTAATATCAAATAAAAGGTCATTTAAATCTCAACACATTTTGTTCAACAACTGTTTAGAAATTCGTTACCGTTTTTGAGAGATATGGGAAAGAACGTTTAAGGGGCTGATCCCTGAACTCCTTATAGGGGCCGTTTAACGAAATTTTGAAAATTGCATATTATTTAGTACACCATTCTAAGTATCTTTTCTTCTTTACTGCATTTCAAAATATTTTTCCTTTCTGAGATATTGGTGATCAAAATTCTATAATTTTGGCCCCTAAAACCCCCTTATTATGTAACACATGATAAAATCATTACATTGCTTGGATACATAATTGTAAGATAAACATATTTGCTTCTATAACCGTTCACAACATATCCCTCAGTAAAGGGCTACATATAAAAGACTCTAGAGCCCTTTGGTCCCCTAATTTAAGGGGCCAGCATCTTTTTCTCGATATCAAATAAAAGGTCATTTAAATCTCAACACATTATGTTCAATAACTGTTTAGAAATTCATTACCGTTCTTGAGATATATGGGAAAGAACATTTTAAGGGCTGATCCCTGAACTCCTTATAGGGACATTTTAACGAAATTTTGAAAATTGCATATGATTTGATACACCATTTTGAGCATCTTTTCTTCTATACTGCATTTCAAAATATTTTTCCTTTCTGAGATATATGTGATCAAAATTCTGGACTTTTGGCCCCTAAAAACCCCTAATTACGTAACACATGATAAAATCATTACATTGCTTGGATACATAACTGTAAAATAAACATATTTGCTTCTATAACTGTTCACAAAATATCCCTCAGTAAAGGGCTACAGATGAAAGACTTTAGAGCCCTTTGGTCCCCTCATATTAGGGGCCAGCCCCTTTTTCTCGATATGAAATGAAAGGTCTTGTAAATATAAACTTTTTTTGCATTAAATGTGTTAACAAAATATTTTTCAGAAAAGAGATAAACTAAGAAAACCATGAAAAATTACGACGTTTTTTTAGTCTCAATTTTCGGGACCAGGCGACCTTTAACGCCTTTTGAGCATGACAAATATGAATGCCAAATTGCATATCTACAATCTCTTGTCTACAATCCCTGAAAGTTTGAACTCAATATCTTTTACGGTTTAGGAGGAGATCCCTGGACAAGCCGACCCTCTGAAAATCGCTAAAACGTAATTTTCTCAAGAACGGAAATGAAGTCATCAAAATAAAAAAATGTATTTTAAGTTCGGACTAATATCTATTAGATCTGAAAGTTTCACGAAAATCGGTTCAGCCATTGCCGAGAAATCGCCTGCACAAATTTTGTAAGAAAAAAAAAATAATAATAGGAAAAAGAAACCGAACGAAAACAATAAGGTCTTCCGTTGGAAAACGTAAGACCTTAAATATTCATTTAAAACTGCTATAATATTTTCTACGACTCCTTGTATGCACAACCATTAAAACAGACGAGACAACAATACAACCAACAATGACATGTACAGGGCACCGATCTGTTTCCCAAGATCATTACTTCCATTGTCCATCTTCGTTGTCCTAAAATTACAAAATAACGCACAGATAACAATATCGTATATTCTATAGTATGCTGATTATGCATAGTTAGCAGGTCAGATATTCCACCTCAGGAGGTTGGCACCTGAAATAATAATAATGTCAATCATCCAAAAACCGCTTGGATATAAAGATTGGGACCTAAAATGTTCATTTATTTTATTTGTGACACATGTTACTTGCCATTTTTTGGAAATATAGGGCCACAAATAGAAATGATAATTTTCCTGAATTTTGTTTGCTAAAATTTGACATGGAAATTGATAATTTGAAGAAATCAAACAAATATTTACAGTTTAAACTATCATTTAATTATGATTTTAATACAGTATAAAGTTGAACACATGTAGTGACTATAAAAGTAAAATCTAAGTTTAAAAACTTTTGCTTTACTGGTATCTTCAAAGGCCAGTACATAGTGGACACAAGAACTAATGTAACAAAATTTGGAGTGATCAAATCATAACACAAATAAAAAAAATGATAGTAATGTCATCTTTCAAAAACTATGCATACAAATAGACATACATTCAATGTTTAATTTTAAAGTAAAAAATGTAGAGGTCACATCTCAAAAATTTGAGATAGAGCATGAAATAATCTGATTTTATGCCGAAATCGTAATTTTTTTTCTAAACTTCTATGAGATGTAAGCTAAATATGCCAAAACATATCGATGAAAATTTCAAAATATTCTTTCAATATGTTTTTTTAGAACATCATGAATAAATCGTAATACAAAAACTATCTAGAAGTTTGGTTTGCTTTGAAAATTAGGAAGCTAAATTAACCGTACTAAAAAAACTTCTCAGTTATGAAAATTCTTCATTTCCTTCTTGAAAACCTTCGGCCACAAAATATAGTCCCTTAATAAACTCTGTAAAAATCTAAAAAAAAAATTAAAACAGATTTATTAATAAAGTTTATTTGGAATTGTAAAATATAAATATACTACTAGGATTAATATGTGATACAGAATTTTCAGACTAGAGGTGACCCAAAATGCCTCCCCAAAACCTATGAAGCGAACCTCTTTAACAAGTTTAAAAAAAATAGCGCACATTACCAGCATTGTTGAACTGTGTGACACTTAGTCATCTGATCGACACAAAGAGGTCTAAATTGTATTAACAAAAACAAAGCAATTATGAATTTAATTCTTAGCAAAAATTGTGTGAAATTTTTTTTTAATGATATTTATGTTTTGGCAGATATTTTCATAGAATGTTGCCATCAACATGCTTTAATCTGAGCTAAAATTTATCTGAATTGCACTCTACATATAATTTTGTCTTTTTCTGAAAGCAGTGTTACGAGTTGGTATGTTTTGTGCACATTCACTATGTAATGATAGATATGTTAACATTTAGATTAAAGAATTTGATTCACTTGGAATTTAGAATTTGGATGACTTATAACAAGAGGCAAACATGACTAAATGGTCAACTGTTCGCTTTATCTCATACAAAGACTTATCAAGGATTCTAACATACTAGAATACATTAAGTTTTATTCTGAAGTGAAAAATAAAATATGGTAATGACCCTTGAAAACTTGCAGAAACCTATCATTTTGATGAACAAAAAATTTGATCATTATAGAATGCTTGACCTGATATCTAATAGGTGCAAAACTCTGACGAAAAACGTTTTCTCCTATCTTTGTGAACTATAAAAATAGCTAGCCTTTTTGTGTATATGTTTCATAGATAAACTAAACTTGTATTATATTATTATTTAAAACAAGTTCCAACATCATCCCTGGGGACCAGGTATAACCCCCCCTCCCCCCCACACACACACACAAACACACACACACACACTGTTCATGCTTCAGTATGCTTTAGTATTCAACTCTTAAAAACTGTGACACCATCAGACATTTAACAAAAACCGCTGTGCATGTACCACACTTAAATGTTTTGGCTAGTCATTTATTACTTTACTATTAAAAAATCTTCTTGTTTACTTAGCAGCTTCAAAAACTCTTTTGGTAGTTGTGTTTTATATACAATGTGATGTAATAGAAATACCTGTTTTAATAACTCCTTTAATCATTTCACTTTTTTTCACATTATTACAATGATTAGTCATTTAATATGAGGAAACAAGAAAAAATAAATCAATTTACTGTTACAACACCCCCTTTCATAATCTCCTGTCAAAGGCTTGCACAGTATATTAACTTTGGTATTCAGCTTTTTTATTATTTTTTTTCAAAACATGTACTCATTTTTGTCATTGAAATTGAAGTGCAATATAAAACAAGATTTTTTTTACATTATATACCACCCCAAGCAAGAACTCCTTTCTTAGATGTCATAAAATTTAATTGAATATTACAGCTTAATGATTTTTTAAAATATGCAGTCATCAGTTTCTATTTTGTGTCAGTACACAGAAAGGAATGTTATACTTTAACACTTGATGACCATTTTGGCTACACTCATTTTATACCATTTTATTTCATTATATTTTCCTGTGTAAAAATGGACCCACTATTGTGGCCCCACCTTACCCTGGAAGATCATGACTTGATATTCAAATTTTGATTTTAACAAACTTGAATCTACACTATATGGGGTTGCTTTTACATAAATTTACAGCTGTATTAGCTGACTGGTTTTGGAGAAGAATATTTTTATTTATTTATTCTATCTAAAAAAATGGAACACCGTTGTGGCCTCGCTCTACCCCAATGAATCATGATTTAAACAAATTTAAATCTACCCTACCTATGGAAGCTTACACACAAGTACCCTTTATTGCTTAAGGGTTTTTAAAAGAATAGTTTTAAAGATGTCGCTATATAATTATATTGCTAATTAAAATTTACCCCATACCTCTTATGGCTGCATCCTACCTCCCAGGATCATGATTTGAACAAACTTGGATTAACACCACCTAAGGATGCTTCCACACAAGTTGCAGCTTCTCTTAACAAATAGTTTTTAATAGAAGATTTTTCATTTTTTTTATTCCTATGCAAAAATTTAATTCACATTGTGGTCCCACCTTAACCCTTGGGGAGTATGATTTGAACATAACTGTTACTACACCACCTTCTTCACAAGTTACAGCTTTACTGGACAGGTAGTTTTTGAAATGTGGATTGTTCATTTTTTCAATATATTCCTGTCTAAATATTTGACCCCTCGCTCTTGTGACCCCATCCAACCCACGGGGATCATGATTTTCACACATTTGAACCTATACCACCCCACACATGTCACAGCATTTTTGGCCAGACGCTTGCTGAGAAAAATATTGTAAAACAAAATTTCTCAACATATTCCTGTGTAAAAAGTTGAAACCTTGCACCCATCGTGGACCCACACTACCCACAGGGATCATGATATGAACGAACGTAAATCTATACCATCTGAGGATGTTTCTACATAATATACAGCTTTTCTGGTTTAATGGTTTTTGAGAAGACGATTCTTTGAACAATAAAAACAAAGTATCAATAAATACAAATTGTATTCCCTTGAAAAAAGCGTGACCCTTCATATAAAAAAAACCAAAAAAAAAACGATACCTCTTTCACCCAATGTTGTTTTGGGTCAAGTTTGGTTGAAATCATCCCAGTGGTTCTGGAGGAGAAGTAAACAATGAGAAAACATATATGGACAGACGGACAAACGAAAAGGCTCGCGCCGGACAAAAATTGATCAAAAAACCTCACTCGAGCTAACAAACTTAACTTTTTTCATATACATGTTTCATAAAATATCTCCATTTGGAACTATTTCAAATATTTAACATGTTGATAAGGAGCTCTTCTGAAAACTTATCTGAAAATATCAACTCATTTCAGTATACGCGTTTAAGATTTATTTATTTTGTTAAAAAGGTTCGCTCCTCAGGTTTTTAGAATCCCTTTTGCCTCACCTCTAGTCTGAAAATTCTCCATCACATATTAATTCTAGTAGTATATTTATATTTTACAATGCCAAAAAACTTTATTAAATAACATTGTTTAAAAAGAATTACATCTTTACAGACTTTAGTAAGGGAGTTTATTTTGTGGCTAAATGTTGTCAAGAAATGAACAATTTTTATAACTCAATAGTTCTAGAGTACTCTTACTCTAGCTTCCTAAGCACAGAACAAACTTCTAAACAGTTGCGTATTACGATTTACTCATGATTTTCTGAAAACATATTTGAACAATATTATTATATTTATATCGATATGTTGTATATTTAGCTTATATTTCATAGAAGTTAAGAAAAAAATAACTCCAATTTTGACCTAAAATTAGCTTATTTCATGCTATGTCTCAAATTTTGAAATGTGACCCATATTTGTTTTATTTTTAAATGAGACAATAAATGTATGTCTATTTGTATGCAAAGTGTTGGAAAGATTACATTACTAATATGTTTTTCTTATTTGCGTTATAAATTGATTACTGAAAAATGTTTAAAAACATCTGCTGTTGTGTTCATTATGCACTGACATTAAATGTCACAAGTAAAGAAAGATTTATAAAACTTTTTAAAGATACATGTATTTCTTTTTAAGTCACTACATGTGTTCAACTTTATACTATATTAAAATCATATTTAAATGATAGTTATAATTATTGAATATTTGTTAGATTTCTTCAAATAACCAATTTTCATACCAAATGTTGGCACATATTTCAGAAAAATTATCATTTCCAAAAATGGCATGTGACATGGGTCACAAATAAAATGTAATGAACATTTTTGGTCCCAATCTTTATACCCAAGTTTTTTTTTATGATTAACATTACTAGTATTGCAGGTACAGTGTACCAACCTCCTTAACACATTGTTTTTAAATATCATAGTTAGACTTTTGTCGCTAGATACATTTGTGAATATCTTGTTTAACAACCTAATCACTTACACATTTACAGTTGATTCTGGCTTGACCGTAACGGTATTCAATTTTTTCGCCAGTTCGTAGCAACCTGGATCTGAATTATAAAGCATTTCAAGTCATTAAAGGAGGAACAGGGGGTTGCAATGTAAAACAATTGTCAATGCATTTTTATTTACCTTTTTAAACACATTTACTTTAAGGAAGGAGTCTTTTCTGGTTTTCGACTTGTCAAACGTAAATTTGTTTAATTGTTCATTAAATCAAGATGAAAGGAAATTAAAATAATATATTTTTCTTTCTTTTTTACTATCATACAACTTGGCATAGAAAAATGTAAACAATGTTTAGAATCGAACAAGGACTACATTTTTGGCGTAATATTGGCGTAGGAAAATATCACATGTTGCGCAATTCAAAATTGCTGCAGATTAATGAGTCTGTTTTGGCATTTAAAAAAAAACAATAACAATTTAATGTTGGATTTTTTTACTAACGTGAGCTAATAATTTGATACTTGGGTTTCAGAATATGTTTTTAAAATATGATTTGCCTATGAAATTACATTTATATAAGCTTTTTAAAGCGCCCATTCTATACATTGATTTTTGTGAAAAAATCAAAAAAATCAGTTTTTCTCTCTTATAAAATGGTCAATATATTAGCTTTTCTGTCAATTTATATCTTTATATAAAGTCTTTATAATACATAATAATCAGAAATATTTTATTATTCAAAATTTAAGAAAATTAGAGGAAATGCGGGCTAAGCAATATCAATTTTAGTATAAATATTTTTTCCAATTAAGTAGTATAAGCTGATAACCACTCTGATGGTCTCTGGTTTCACTGAAGATTAGAATCTTCAAATCTTAAACAAATGTCTACAGAACTCCAAAGAGCTACACTTATTTTTATCATCCTGTACGTTCAGGAAAAAGGTAGTGACCTTGACCTGACCTTTATGCGAAAACAGAAAGGTCAAATTTGATTAAACTGATAGAATCATTAGGTTATATGATCCGTTTGACTGTGTCAAAAGTTCATGAATTTCTTATTATAAGAAGTATGCTTGATAATGAAAAGACCCCTTCCTTAAGATGTACATTATAATATAAATCATATTTATGACTTTTTTCTTACCTTTCAAGAGAGATATTTTGATAGAAATTGCCCCCCCCCCCCTTTTTTTGGCATTAAGAATTTGTTTAACAATTAGATTTATTTTTCTGCAATTAATATTTAATTTGATTGAATTAATTTGCATATAAAACTCATTATTTTAGAACGAAAACAAATTTCAAAATTGTTTACAACACTGGGTTTTTTACATGGCAATATCATAGTTTTATCAATATTGTGCTAAAATCAGCACTTCAAATTTTGAAGTTTTTGATTCTGAACAAAATATAATTGCACATAATATTTTCGATGAATTAAAAAATATCATATATTAACCTTAGCATGTGCTTTATGAATTATAAAATGTTCATGGGAACTTTCTTGGCATTTAAGAGAAACACAACGATAGGAATCATCCCTATCACTTATTCTGGAATTATAACAATTGTGACAAATTCTGTTTGGAACCATCAAAAAAGTAATGTATTATCTAGATTTATCAATAAAGATGAACAGATCATTATCAGAATATATATATCTGTTTATATTAACCGCATATTATTTTTTACATAAATTTTACATTTCTAAAATTAAAAATGTTAAATTTCCACCACCTCATGTTTTGACAATGACTACTTTAGAGCCGTTTAGTAGGGGGAAAACTCTAGACTATTAAATCAGGTATGATATTATAATGAATAAATGACATAGCAATATACAGTCAAATTAATTATGACGTAATAATAGCATTAGCGCCTTAAAGCATCATTACAATGATAGTCACTTGACATGTGTCCTGTTCCCCCTTAACATAACGTACAAGTGAAATACGAACAAAATGAAATACCGGTCAAATATAATCTGCAACAGATGAAAAAGTAACCAAATAGCATTTGTTCATAAATAGAATGCACTTTGTTAATTATTTTAGAGTATATCATGAAACACGGCCAAAATAATAGGCAAAGTGTTTGAATGCTTTTGTCGATAATTTTCTAGCTAATTGTTTTAAGTAATGATGTTTTTGAATCAAAGTTCCTTAACAACTGATTGTCTTTTCAATAACAGTGAATAAACAGGGTTAAGTGATATCTTTGCTATTTTAAATATTGAGACAAGTAAAAAAAAAACTTTCGGGGTCAATTTTTAAATCACAAATTAGGAACATACCTTAAAATTATGAAGCATGCATAAAGAGAATCCTTTCAAATATTACTATATACATACATGTTTGTGACAAATTCAAAGTGGATTGTTTAGATATGTAACCATTCATACATGTTAAACTACAAACTGAAAGTTTAAGTTTTACATACAAGATTTTTTTTCTCAGAATAGCCTGATCGTTAATGAAACTGATTAAACATGCTTAATAGTTACTCTTATCCAAAAATTGTTTATTAGTCCCTCCTATTTTTGATAGAGATATTGATACATAAATACATAGAAAGACAAATTGATTTATAAAAAAAGACATTACTCATTTACAGATAATAACTTACAGTTGTAAGCCCTAGTTGATGGATAAACTTTTGGACATGGCTTTTTTGTAAATGTCTTGCAATATGTCTGTATGTTCCCTTGTAATAAATTTCCTCCACGGTTGTACTCAGTACAGTGTCCTGCAAACATATAACGAAGTATCATTTGCACAGAAATATATTTATTCAGTTTATTGTTATATGGAAAATTTGTACAATTCTTCCTTACTCCATCAAAAACCTCGATTACCTGTTCAAATGACGTTTTCTTGATTTTTTTATTTTTGATTTTTTTTATTTGCATCTTTACACAGATCTGCAGTTTTTCCAGCGGGTTTAAGAAGAGGCCGAAATACATTGACTGTCACCTGAGTGCCATAGTCCTAGGACTGACCTCTCAGAGGGGTCTTATTTTGCATTTTATGCTTTATTTGGGGTTTGCTCGAATTTTCCTTTGACTGTCAATCCCACCTCTTTATTTTGTATATATGCATCAAGGGGAGGGTCAAAAGCAATATAAAATCATGCAATCTGTCCTGACGCAAAGGAGAAGATTATATACATTTTTACGCTCTAACTACCTTGGCCCCAAGTAAGGGCTAGAACCCTATACCTACATGCAATGTTTTTTTTACAATTATTGTCGATAACATCATTAACATTTACTATATGCTTACAGTTTATAGCCCAATGTTGTGGAAGTGGAGAAAAGAAGATTTGATACAATTTTACTATATGATTACATGAGCTCTGCCCTTGGCCATAAATCTTTGACACGGTGGTTATAGATTTCACAATTTAGTAGAGATATTCGCGAACATCATAACTATGCATTACTTTTATCTCAAAGACAGTGTATACAAGGGATCATACAATAAGATTTTTAAAGAATAAAAACATATTCAGTATATGGCTATAGTGGCTCTGCCATCGGACCTGAGCCCCTGATCATGGACCATGAATTTTACAAATTTAATGGAAGATGTCATGGAAATCGAAACAATGCATTTAGTTTTATCTCAAATATATATGGAAGTAAAGATTAATTTTATTTATATTTAACTTTATTATATTTATTAATTAACAGAAGTGGATTTTTGAATTCTTTTTGGCATATTTGGCTATGCTTATAAGACCACAGGGGTGGCTTGATCATTTCATTTATATTTCTATTATCATAGATAAATCCTTGAAAATATGATGATTTTAAAATAAAACAAATGCATATGAAATACAAATCGAGCATTCAGCTCATATGACCTAATTGACTAGAGCGTTTTAAATAAAGCACAAAAACTATGATTGGATGCCCAGATAGTGTACTGATATGTTTTAAGAGGGCCTGACATTGTGTTTACATCACATATTTAAACCAATTTGTTATTTTTGCAATTACATGTATTAATGTGATTGAATTGAATATGATTATGAAAAAGAAACCATCCCCATTAAACTAAGTAAAACAATCATAAGATGAAATACGGTTAATAAATGCATATATCAATCTTTTCTAATCTTGCATTAATTGAAATTGCTTTCTGTTATTGTACTGTCATTTACAGTACATGAGTTAGGCTGGAAAGACATTTGTGTTTATTGTTTATTTAGAGGATAAATAGATAGGAAAACAATTTATTGTATAGATGCTAAAATGTTCTGTGATTCAATTGATAATCTTACCATCCAAAATGTTCTGTGCATATGCACACACCTCTAGTGTCTGGTTGGCATATGTGTTAATGACACAATGGTACACAAGTCTGGCAGGTTCACTACATCGACTGGCATAAGCTGTACAGTTCTTCTTTGCTGCAGCTTCCTTCCATTTTCCCTCAGTATCTGGACACATCTCAACAACTTCTACAGTTGATAGTGATACAGGGCATGAGTCATGTGCAGTTGCTGCCTGTAACAAAACAGAACTATCAAAACTGAAAGGCATAGGACACTCTCAGATCATTTCCTTTTGGATATTCTATTCAATTAAAAAGTAAATCATTTTTTTTCCGAGAGATTATGATGGCTGTATGTATGCATATTTTAACAAACTTTCACTGACAAAAAAGAGTATCATTACCTCCATTAAGATATAAGATATCATGCTTAGTAAAACATAATTCGGCATTTTAATCATTGTATGATTACAAAATGGCCGGGTATACTACGGAAGCGTACTGGGGCCTACACTTGTTGTGCTATATCTTACACATTGTCATGTTTTTTATCGTCTTATTAACAATTATAACAAATATAAAACTAATTTGTCGTTTTATTTATAAGAAGATTTTGTATTGTATTGAGGTAAGCTTACATATATTAAATTACCTTTTAGTTTTCTTGCTATCTGCTATATTGAAAATATGGGGTTAAAAAATAATTTAAGAATGAGTTTTAATCACATCGAGAGGTGTTGTTAAAGAACAAGGAAAATGTATACATTATATGTATATCGACATAAACATGTTTTCATATCTTGGAAACATATTGCGAAACTATTGTGATTGAATGAATTTTGAGGCGGCAGGAGATATGATGGTCCATCACCTCATTCTGAATAAAGCTGAAGGAAACACATGTAGACTGACATTTATGGAGTCATTGGAATCAAATACGAATATTGGCTCACAAACTTTAAAAATACAATGCTCATGTGATACGTTCATGCATAAAATTATTTAAAAGCAAATAAAAATGGTGAATAAAAAAAGATATTTTTTTTTGGGGGGGGGGGGGAGATAGTACTTGTTAGTAAAGGGGTTCATGTAGTTCTACAATCGGTCTCAAAAACTCATATCAAAGTGTTTAATGAAAAGTAACCAAAACATAAAAGATCATAACGAACTCTTTAAAAATATAGCTCATACAGCACTCCTCAAACTACGTTATCAAATACTAATATGAATTGCAATACGTATACATTTAAACTAATAACTTTAAAAAAAAATATATCAAACTGTCAATGTCAGTCTACATGTGCTAGATTCAGAATGGAGTGGAGTGAAAAACTCCCGCGCCATTCATTCAAAAACATATTCTAGAACACTTGTCCCTAGAAATGAATGCATATTGATATCGATATGACAACAAATCATTTATTTTATTTTTTTCTTTGCCTTAATTTCTACTTCAGAATAGGTAAATCACATTTTTAAATCAACGTTACAAACTCCATATCTTATGACGTCGATAACGTAGATAGCAACAAAACTGGTACATTTGTAAAATTCAATAAGGTGATTTATATAACATAGACATCCAAAGATTCAATTCAATAAATATGTAAAAAGAAGAGGCAACGACACTTTATATTTGATAGTTCAATAAAAAGAAGGACCTTTTATAAGTTGAAACACAACAAGTGTAGGCCCCGATACGCTTCCGTAGTATACTGGCGCAAATAATATAAAAAGTAGGTACCCGGACAAAAATAAATTAACATAATCAATAAATTATGTTAAGGATGACAATTGGTTGTCTTTTTTTAATTTTGATTAAAATGTCAACTGTAAAAATATACAATATGTAAAAAGTAATGTTTGTTTTAAGACAAATCAAGCGTACGCGATTACGGAAATATCCAACGCCAAAGTTTCAACATTTACTAAATAATTAAACGCTTAAGTGATCAAGTATTTAACAATGAAATTATTCAAATTTCATCTCCACATGTATTAAAGGGTCATGGCCACGATTTTCGTCAAATTCTATCGTCCAGTTTTTATTATTTACAATTCTTTAGAAATGCAACTCTAATCATCAAATAGAATTTGAGAGTCAGTCGTAGAGTTGAATGTAAGATGCAGGGCTCAAAATGTGTTGTCATGTAAACATAGTTTCTGCCTATGGTAAATAGTCATCATAACTATTCATTGGTCGCATTCGTTTTTAATCTTGTTAAATTCAAAATTCCATAACTCTAATTTCTTAAAAATCAAGGAAATCTGCATTGCAGAATAAAGTAAAAGTTAATTTTCTTCGGTATAGTAAAATACCTATTTACTGACTATTCGGACAATAGCAAGAATATTGAACCCCGCAACAGCCTCGTGAATGGTTTGTCTCGGGGGAGAAAACCTTGCAATCCTCCCCATTGAGTGGTCGCACTCGTCGTTCAAATACTGACCATGATTGTTCTTTTAGTTTAGGTTCGAATCCAAGATTGGTTAGTATTTTTATATCATTTTGTTTTCGCTGCATAAAAAGATCAAAAATATGGAATATCGAAATAAATTTAATTAAAGGCTTGTAAATTTCATATATTTTTATTTGGTGTGATTATTTTTTTCGATGTAACTTATGTGAATGTTATAGGTTAAACGTCCGCGAGAAATTTCATAACAACAAATGCGCCAATCAGGACAACTAGTGTATTATGTTATGACAAATATACCTTTTTAAAGATTCATGTACAGGTACATAAAGCAAAAGTCATACAAGAAAGTATGAATCAGTATGTAGTTGAAAAGAATGTACGGAAAATTTGGTTTCACGTGTTTATTAAGACTTAACATTTATCTTGATTATATTGAATAACGCAAGGATCAAATAACCACCAAGAGCGTTTTTTGAAGAGCGAGAATCAGATTTATTCATTTAGCTCATGAGATTTATGTTTTATACACGCTTGCACTTAGAATTTTTTTTTTTCATGTTAACATCAAAATACCTAGCTGATAGTAATCGTCCTAACTGTATCTAGAATTGATTGGCGGTCGCTGTGATCAATGTATTTTGTAATTATCATTCATGTAGGGCATGCCTGCAATGTAAATACAGCAGTCTTCGTAGTTATGTATATATTCAGAACGACTTCTAATGCATTTAAATGTCCTTCTCACGTTTAAGGAAAATCCCGCCTTTCTGCAACACCTTGTTTTATTCAACACGATCTAACTTGTTCAGAACATAAAATGCTTTTAACTAGCTCTTTAAAGTTATCCACCAATTAAATAGTATCTCAGTATTCTTTCTTCAGTTAACAGCCCCTTAACATTTGGGCGATTGGTCCCAACCTGTTAAAGCTGTAAAAACCTGACGTCGCTGTGAACTTGAAGGGTTTAAATAATTAACAATAATCTTTAATCAGAAGTTCCACAAAAAATGTTATTAAAAATGTATTAAATAAAACATTTTCAGTTTATAGTTTCTCAAGACTATCGTCAATGGAGTTTTTTTGTATAACGGGTTTTACCGGTCTAAGCCCCATAACTTGCTACCGAATAAATATCTAATTAGATAATAATTATTTTACAACTTATGTTGTCACTAAGAGTCACAGATGGGTTTTTCCAAAAAAAAAAAATCAAAAAAAAATACCCCCCAACCCCCCCCCCCAACAACAACAAAACAACAAAAACCCAAAAACAACAACAACAACAAAAACGAAAACAATTAACACCTCACTAGCTTTGTAAAATGCTGATGTGTGATACTAGCTTTTCACGACTTACAAGGAAATGTAACACATGCCAATTCGAAGGTTTTTTGTTTTGATTACAAAAAGACTGATACTGTAAAATGTTAAAATTAGTATTTTAATCAGTTGATTCAAATACCTCCTATTTTAATCAGTTGATTCAAATACCTCCTAATACTTTACCGATAAATTAATTGATTTAGTTTAGTATCATTATTGCAGTGCAGGCATGATTTTTTTTTTTTTTTTATAAAAGTAAGAGACCTGTTTAGTTTTCATACTTTAATGCTATTCCTTACATTAAATAACTGATAATTATAAAAATCTTGGAACTCAAAGAGTGTAATTTTTTGGTTTATTCATTTATAAATCATTGTTTAAGTGCTTATAAAATATATCGCAACTTACCGAATTGTATATGCACTTTGTCCATTCTTAAATCCCCAACAACGTCAAAAACCAACTAATGTCTTCCACCAAATGTTTATTTAAAGATAACATTTTATATTTCGACAACAGCAATTTTTTCTGCAAAATCCCGCTTAATTTTCACACGCTAGAACATGTTTCATACCTTATTGCTAAATACTGAAAAAGAGCAATTTAAATCGTAAAAGAAAAATCGGGCACCCTGTATCTTGAACTCGATTTTTTTTATTAAATTAATATAACTTTCTTTTAATCAGAACTCTAACGTTTTTCTTTTTCTAAATGATATAAGTAGATATGCTTTTGGCAAATGGCGATCCAAATTATTTATAAAAAGTTTTCTTTAACAAGTTTTGAAACAGTTTTAAAAATTCAGATATTGAAAGTCACATGAGTTCTTTTACACAGGAAGGTAATCGTAAATTTTTTAAAGGGGTGAAGGTGTGTTGCTGCTGTTTTTATTTTATGTGCAGTTTACTACAAGTTAAAGACAGTTTAAATATCCAGGTAACAATGGTGCTTCAGATCTTTGTAAACACATTTTAAAAGTCGTACAAACGTCGGTCTTGTGGTTTAAGTGGAATAAATCATGGAAGGTCCGGAGCTTCCTTGAAATACTTGCAAATGTTAAAAGTAACTTTAATCGTTAAGAGTTAAATGACATTAGAGCGAAATCAGTTGTCTCCTCCAAAGCCTTGTCACTACAAGAACTTTTTGAAAAAGTTTTTGAGTTTCTGAGTACATATTCGGAAAGTCTATCATTTTTCAAAGCAATCATTTTGAGATTAAATGTCTTGTTGTGTTAATTTAGCAAAACACATTAAATGCAACGAACTTGCTGCATTTGTTTGTCATGCACAATAAGAACTTTGAGGTTTTTTTTTTAATTTGTTCTTTAATTCACAGGACGAAAAACCACCTTTAAGCAAGTCCTTAAAGGTGGCTTAAAGGTGACTTAAAGGAGCTTAAAGGCTATACGACCTTTAAGCCGCCTTTAAGTCACCTTTAAGCAAGTGCTTATAGGTCCTTAATGTCCAAACTTCTTTAAGCCACCTTTAAGCATCTTTAAGTGGCATTTACGCTCTCTTTACACTGCCTTTACACTGTCTTTAAGTGGCCTTTAAGTCAATATTGATCAAGCTGAACAATAAACACATATATTAAATGCAAAAGCTCTTTTATAGAGATGGAAGGGGGTCATCCGAGTGATAATATAATTTCCAAGGAAGAGGGGGGGTGTTCCAGGCGGTTTTAATCGTCGCTCCATTAAACACAGATCGCTATCATCAGCACCGCTCCGATGGACACAGATTGCCGTTATAAAATTCTTTATAATTTTTGGGGGATTTCAAAATTATTGTAGGGATGAGCGCTGTCTCTGTATCTTAATATGTGCATAAAACTAATTAAAGTATGTTTGTTTCCTATTATAAATTAATCGGTGAAAAAAATTCTCTCTCTCTCTCTCTCTCTCTCTCTCTCTCTCTCTCTCTCTCTCTCTCTCTCTCTCTCTCTCTCTCTCTCAGTTCATCCGGTTATTTAACAAAATAAAGATAATGAACCAAAAATGCATGATTTAATTTGTTAATCGGTTTAAGGTTTGTATTTTTTTTTCAATTTTCATTATTTCTAACTCTAGATCTGCTAGATACATGTTA
The DNA here is from genome assembly GCF_902806645.1 of Magallana gigas. Taxonomy (NCBI): domain Eukaryota; kingdom Metazoa; phylum Mollusca; class Bivalvia; order Ostreida; family Ostreidae; genus Magallana; species Magallana gigas. The sequence continues at coordinate 70,559,741 of NC_047563.1, read as the reverse complement.
AAGATGAAAAGACTCTCAACTGCCTTTGTTATATCGGGCAGGATATTACTGCTTTGTTTGTCTAGACATAGTTTTGTTCGTTTGTGTATATCTAATTAGAGTCTATTGTTTGTACAACTTAAGAAAACCCCTGGAACTAACACAGAATATACAAGATATACACAACAGTTGTGTCGTGTGCCCAGGTGCATGTTTGTGTATATCTAATTAAAGTCTATTGTTTGTCCAACTTAAGAAAACCCCTGGAACTAACACAGAATATACAAGATATACACAACAGGTGTGTCGTGTGCCAAGGTGTACGTCAGGGTTTCTAAAGGCGTTGAATTTTAGTATGTACGAGTATACGATAAGTCTAGTGAATAAAAGTTAATTTACATTTGTAATTCATTTTCAAAGTATTATTTCCTAGCTCTGGGTTTCAAAGATGTTACGTCTACAAATTAACGATACATGTATGTAGGGTAAAATCTTGAGGCTAATTAATTAATGTACCGGTGATCATAAATAGGGGTTGATTATTTAAATATATGTATAAGGGTAAATATGTCAAATATACCCGGCCTGGCACATCATACAATTGTATGTACAAGTCATTTGCAATTGCCACGTGCAGTAAATACGTCACCGGTAATTGGTAATTTTGTTTGTTATAGAATTGATAGTTTATAAATCACGTACATACAATTACATGTAAATATTTAAACATATTGGAACGGCGCCGCGATCATGAAAACCTGGAAATTGCGGGAAATTGAACAAATACCCTAATAGTATCAATGCATTTAATAAAAGAAATGATTTCATTTTCTTTCTTACATTTTTATAGCTATAAATAAGATGAACGTATATCTACTCGGTTTAAATTTATTAACTACATGTCAGAAAGCCTACTACAGTGAACCTAACGGTTTCCATTTAGGTATAATATATTTTTGTTCACTGAAGACCAAGTTCCGTATTTCATTCTAAATACATGCATGTATGTAACTTATAAATTAGATATAATTGATTGTTACAAACTGAATGCTTTGTCAAAATCTTTTCAAGTAAACACATTCAATACAGTGATTCAATATCCACTGATATATAGGATATAAAAACTCTCATATTTATGTAAGTTGCCGTGGCGCAGAGGATGTGTGATGATGCTAGTAAACTAAGGGTCCCGGGTTCAATTCTCGCCATGGCCGTTTTTTTTTGGTGTTTTTTTTTTTCATTTTTCTTTCTAGAACAAAAACCGTTTTAATAATTTTTCTTTCATAAAGTTAATACATTTTGTTGGAAATTAAGCACAACATTGAATTAAATTTTTTTAATGGCTTAAAGGTGGCTTAAAGGTAGCTTAAAGGTGGCTTAAAGGTGGCTTAAAGAAGTTTGGACATTAAGGACCTATAAGTTGTCCTTAAAGGTGGCTTAAAGGTGACTTAAAGATAGTCTTTAAGCTGCCTTTAAGCCATCTTTACGCTTTCTTTAAGCCACCTTTAAGCAATACATATAGCTTAAAGGTAGCTTAAAGGTGGCTTAAAGATCGTCTTTAAGCTACCTTTAAACACCTTTAAGCTATCTTTAAGGAGAACTTAAAGATGGTCATTCATCCTGTGATTGCTAAAACGTTCAATTTTATATAAGAACTTACAGAAATCATAATTTTAATACTAGATAGTTGATAATACTTAAAAAAGTTGAATATCATTGTTTGTTTCTAAACTTATAAAAAAAAATCAAATGATTGTACTAGGTAGTAAATTAAAAGCAAAAAATGGCGCTTACATGTAACTCCGTGTTAGTGAGAATAAATCCGCCCACACTGACTGCTGCACGCCTTTTTAATTGCAAGTTTTTTATAATTGCAAGTTTTTATATGCAAGAATCAATGATTTATAAAAGGGTCTGACTACGCATAGTCACCAATTTTCCTTATATTTCATACATGGACACACCTAGGTGTAAAACGCAAAAAACCACTAAAAGTTGGTTGCTAGGGGTAACCGTTGCCATGGTAATCGAGGCTATAGATGGGAAAATAGCAAAACTTACCTACTTTGAAGCCATATTATAAGGTTTTGCCCACTAATGTGAACTATCAAAGACATAAAACTGCTTTTGTCCTATTTTCAATTATTTAATTACATAATAAAATTGATGGAGAAACCAATACTGTTAAAAGGTTTCCATGGAAACCGTTACAAATTTTTGAAATCAGTTTTCTGCGGTTTTTTAATAAGCCCAAATGGGAAACTGTTAAATTTTGTCATCCATATCAATATCCATGCAATGTATATTTATCATGAAAATTGATATCCGTTGCTATGGCAACAAGGCAAAAAATTAAGAAAACTGAGAAACTGAAGATTATTTTGATATGCTTTCATTCTTGATTTAGGAATTTATTTGCAATTGTTTTAGTTGAAACGTGTAAAAATATATCTAAATTTTCATTATACACCACAAAAACTTTTGTTATACAACAGAGACGTGTTGTTGCTATGGAAAATTAAGTTGCGTAAAAAAGCACACAGAAATTCTTACTTTTTGAAAAGTCCATAGAAACGGCAGTTATTTTTAAAAAAATCAGATTTTGTTCAAGTGTCATTAAAGTTAAGGACATGCTTTATTTTGTCTCATCATTTGATTTTATATATAATTATTCATTATCAGTGAAAAATATCCATTTTAAGATGCCTAAAATTATTATAATTGTCCTTATTTTTTAGATTGTTAGCATAGCAACGGTTCTCAATTTTCATATTTAAATTTTTAATTGCACAATCATAATAGTATTTACCAAAAAATCCAAAATTTGCCTTTTTAATTAAAATTATATGAGGAAAACAGCTTTTAAAATTTCGGTTTAGTAATTATGGAAACGCTCTAAAAATATGCGTTTCTCCATGAATTTTTTTCTTTCTTTTGAAAAATGACAACTATTTTCAATAATATATTCTACCCTGGAAACCCCAAGTTCTGCACATTACTCACAATATGTTCTCAAATAAGCATTAAAATGCCATTTTTACATCCTTACCCTCGGTTACCATGGCAACGGGACCACATAGCAAGAAATTAAACAAATGATGTAAGGCTTTTTTACTCACAAAAGTCTATCAAATTGTCAAGTATGAAGAAAATCCCTGACTATGCGTGGCCACAGAATTTTGATTCTTACTATAGCATTAAATCATGGTTTTTGAAGAATACACTCTCATAACTGCAGAAAATCATGATTTAATGCTTATATTTACATTCTTTAACTCCTTGCCTTGTCTGCAAATATGATTCATACCTTAAAATTCCTATCTTATCCTAAGGGTAAGTTAATATTAATGGAAGAGCCACAGTAACAGCCACAAGCGTGAACTTCGATTTTCGCTTGTGACGTTGCAGTTTACAGCGTTCAACGTTTGTGACGTCATAATAAAATCGTCAATTTGACCTTTGACTACTTGTTGTATTTAGAGGCATTTGAAGATCACAGAATTTAATGGAAAACATAGTAGAATGTAAATATATAGAATTGATCTTAAGGCGTATGTACATAACGGGTTTAAACTGGTCGACATATCGAGGGACCTCGATTTGATTTATAATTCTAGTCACTTTAAAATTTACAAATTCAAAATATATCTTTGCATGCGAATGCATAACATGTTATACCTCATGCATTTATCAAATAATTAGTTAAGTTCTCTGTATTACATATGACCAAATTAAAACATTGTCTATATCAAAAAGTTAGTCGACGAACACGTATACATATGTTTGCAAGTTTATGCCTCCTTGGGTGTACAAAGCATTGATTTAAAGTTTAATCCTGATTGGCTTTCGATAAATATATTTCTAATATCTGAACGCAAAACGAAAGGAATATAACCTATTATGGGGAAAATCTACTATATAGTAGCTTTCGCCTTTGGGGGAAAGACAACTACTTAGCCAGCTTTCCAGGGTGAAAGACTACTATGGGGAAAACTGCTATACAACACCGGTAGTCTCGTAATTTAAAATACATGGTTACCGTCTTGAAATATCAGCTATATCTTGGCGAGGGTAAGAAAGCGTGAAAAAGGGCGAGGCTTGCCGAGCTCTCTTTACGTTTTCGACCTGAGCCCAAATATAGCTTATATTTCAACACAATTAACATGTATTTTGCTTACCCTGTAACAGTTTAGATTAATCAATTTTTAAAGCGCGTTTGCAAACTTTTTGACTACCTGATAGATCGTTAATATTGTTATGCCAAATCTGCATCACCGCTGTTCCGAAGCGAAAGATATTTATCATTCTGCATAACAAACTACATCCCTTTGATTTGTGAAATCGAACACATCATTAAGTACAAAAATAAATTTGTAAATGAATTTCTGTTTATAATATTAAAATTCATAAGATAATATAATTTGAATAACAATTATCAACAAATCGTAAAGAAAGGTATTGTAAACATGTGACGTAGGGAACCTTTATAACAGTGTCAAAACCGGTACAACAAATTCTGTGCCGTCATCTGATTTTTTTTTCAATTTGACCCCCCTCCCCATCTTAAATTGTAATGTTCTGTATCTCCTCTTAAACCGAAATGAATGTCATTTGTCAACCAGAGAGTGTATAAAAGTGCTTCAGGATTTTGATTGCCAAGGATTTCCTTTTGCACATGTTGATTTCTTCGTCTGATATAGCGTCCGCTTTGTTTGAACTATTGCCTTCCTTTGTTCGTTTTTGGTTTTTTTTTGTGCTTTGCTTTTAGGGCGTCGCGAATGAAACGGACAGAATCATCTTGACTGTCCATTAATTTCTATCCATATTTGTAAGGTCATCCGTTTCCAACGAAATACCTTATTGTTTTTCTTAGGTTTCTTTTTCCCAATTGTCATTTTTTTCTTACAGATTTTGTGCACACGATATCTCAGAAACAGCTCAACCGATTTACGTCGAACTTTCAGATCTGATAGGTATTGATCTGAACCTTGTTGGAAATATTTTGAATGATGACGTCACTTCCAGTTTTGAGTTATTTAGAATTTAACGATTTTCAAAGGGTCGGCTTATCCGGGGGTAAACTATATTGAGTTTACCGGATAACATAGAAATTATGGTTGCATTTTGTTTAGCACATTATTTTGAGCATCTTCTGTTCATTATTGCTTTTCAGAATTTTCCTCCATCGTGAGATATTAAAGATTTCTTGATGTCATCAGAATGGTCTTGACAATTTTAACAAATTTTGTTCAACAAGTGTTAAAGAATTTTGTACCGTTCTTGGCATATCTGGAGAAGGTCGTATACGGGCCGACCTTTTAACTCCTTTTAGGGACCGGATAATAAAGAAATTTTGATTGCATGTTGTTAAGCACATTATTTTGAGCATCTTCTGTTCACTATTGCTTTTCAGAATTTTCCTTTAATTTGGGATATTAAAGATCAAAATTTCGGATTTCTGTCCCTTTAAAATCTTTAATTACGTAACAAAGGAGTAAATAATTGTCATGCATAGGTAAACAACGATATAATGAACATGATTGCTTCTATAACAAATAACAAAATATCTCACAATAAAAGGTTATCATTTACAGACTGAAGAGCCCCCTTGGTCCATAATTTGAAGGGCCAGTCCCTTTTTTCTTGATGTCAGAAGAATGGTCTTATCATTTCAAACACATTTTGTTTAACAAGTGTTTCGAAATTTTGTACCGTCCTCGAGATATCTGGAGAAGGTTGTTTTAGGTGCCGACCCTGTAACTCCTTTTAGGAACCACATTACAAAGAAATTGTGGTTGCACATTGTTAAGCTCAATGTTTTGAGCATCTTCTGTTCAATATTGCTTTTCAGAATATTCCTCCATTTTGAGTTATTGAAAATCAAAGTTTCGGATTTCTGGCTCCATAAAATCCCTAATTACCTAATGAGGAGGTAAATGATTGCCATGTATAGGTAAATAAATTTATAAGAAACGGATTTGCTTCTTTAATGTATAACAAAATATTTCATAATAAAAAATCATCATTTAAAAACTTTAGAGCCCTCTCGGCCCCTAATTTTAAGGGCCCGGCCCTTTTCCTTGATGTCAAATAGAAGCTCTTGACTTAATAAAGTTTTTTTTATTCTACATGTTTTTATAAAATACTATCGTGAAAAGAGATATTGAAAGAAAACCTCGAAAAATCAATTTTCGAGATTGGGCGAGCTTTTGGTACCCAAAAAAAATATGTACCACATTTCAGATCTACACCCTTTAGTCTACATTCCTGGAAAATTTGAACTCAATATAGTTTACCCCCGGATAAGCCGACCCTTTGAAAATCGTTAAATTCTAAAAAACTCAAAACTGGAAGTGACGTCATCATTCAAATTATTTCCAACAAGGTTCAGATCAATACCTATCAGATCTGAAAGTTCGACGTAAATCGGTTGAGCTGTTTCTGAGATATCGTGTGCACAAAATCGGTAAGAAAAAAAAATAATCATTGGGAAAAAGAAACCAAAGAAAAACAATAAGGTCTTCCGTTGGAAACGGATGACCTTACAAATATGGACAGAAATTAATGGACAGTCAAGATGATTCTGTCCGTTTAATTTGCGACGCCCTAAAAGCAAAAATTAATACCCAAAAACAAACAAAGGAAGGCAATAGTTCAAACAAAGCGGACGCTATATCAGACGAAGAAATCAACATGTGCAAAAGGAAATCCTTGGCAATCAAAATCCTGAAGCACTTTTATACACTCTCTGGTTGAAAAATGGCATTCATTACGGTTTAAGAGGAGATTCAGAACATTACAATTTAAGATGGGGAGGGGGGTCAAATTGAAAAAAAAATCAGATGACGGCACAGAATTTGTTGTACCGGTTTTGACACTGTTATAAAGGTTCCCTACGTCACATGTTTACAATACCTTTCTTTACGATTTGTTGATAATTGTTATTCAAATTATATTATCTTATGAATTTTAATATTATAAACAGAAATTCATTTACAAATTTATTTTTGTACTTGATGATGTGTTCAATTTCACAAATCAAAGGGATGTAGTTTGTTATGCAGAATGATAAATATCTTTCGCTTCGGAACAGCGGTGATGCAGATTTGGCATAACAATATTAACGATCTATCAGGTTGTCAAAAAAAGTTTGCAAACACGCTTTAAAAATTGATTAATCTAAACTGTTACAGGGTAAGCAAAATACATGTTAATTGTGTTGAAATATAAGCTGTTTGGGCTCGGGTCGAAAACGTAAAGAGAGCTCAGCAAGCCTCGCCCTTTTTCACGCTTTCTTACCCTCGCCAAGATATAGCTGATATTTCAAGACGGTAACCATGTATTTTAAATTACGAGACTTCCGGTGTTGTATAGCAGTTTTCCCCATAGTAGTCTTTCACCCCGGAAAGCTGGCTAAGTAGTTGTCCTTCCCCCAAAGGCGAAAGCTACTATATAGTAGATTTTCCCCATAATAGGTTATATTCCTTTTGTTCTGCGTTCAGATATCAGAAATATATTTATCGAAAGCCAATCAGGATTAAACTTTAAATCAATGCTTTGTACACCCACGGTTGCATAAACTTGCAAACATATGTATACATGTACGTGTTCGTCGACTTACTTTTTAATATAGACAATGTTTTAATATGGTCATATGTAATACAGAGAACTTAACTAATTATTTGATAAATGCATGAGGTATAACATGTTATGCATTCGCATGCAAAGATATATTTTGAATTTGTAAATTTTAAAGTGACTAGAATTATAAATCAAATTTAAGAAAAAAATCAGCAAACAACGTCGTCCGTTTATCCGCCCATCTGTTCGTCCTATCCTGTCCGGGCAATAATTCTGCTCTGGAAAATCATTGAGAGTACATATACACTGTATCTAACACCCCTGCGAATGTGTTTGGAATGTTTTCTCTATCGTTGCTAAGTAAGTAAAAAATCCAGAGGTGTTCGAATGAAAGTTCACGAGACTCAACCGAGATTTGTTCAGTTCCTGTGATATTTCGAGCGGAAGTATAAGTGTTCGGATAACATTATCAAAATACGTAAGTACCGGTCGTTTTTCATATCATATCCTACTTTGATTTATGTTAGATGGGAAAAGCTTTCAAGATATATGTATTTTTCCACCATCTAGCAGTTATTTATATTAAACAATAATATTCAGAACAGAGTTATCGTTCGTGTTCAACCACGTGTTAAGTGGTTGAAAATATAAACATTGGGTTGCTCAATAAAATCATAGCCATGTTTGATGTTTGTGGTGTGCAATACTATGTTTTTCAAAAAAAATAGGTGTCTGTTTTGCATTAAAACTTAGTATATCGAGCTAATTTTAAGGAACATTCTGCATAAAATGGCATAGTCTGTTTCACTATTGATGTTATTACTAGGTCAGGCGCGGATCGAAAATTAATCCTCAGGAGGGATCTCTTTTAAGCATGTTAGTTGTTGCAACAGCAGACAAAAACTAATTTTTGTATCGTCACATTTATTTCTAGAACACATTTAATTCACCAATTAATGACGATAAAGTTTAAAATCAATAAACGTCTAGATTGTATATTTGACTACAAGAACGTAGATACTGTGAAATATACTTTATATAGGAGGTACAATTTTTACTGCGAAACTAAAAGGGTCAAATAAAACCACGTGGTCTAAAATTTGAATGACAATGACAATAACATTCGCAGGGGTGTCTACGTCGTAAAAAATCATTCATGAATTTTCATTCATGTGTTAACGATAGGGTTATCTTGTGGTCTATTTTATTTTTTTATTACTGTAATTATTATTTAATTATTAATTAATTTTATTATTAATATCATTTTTTAAGTTAATTTCTTTTTCAGAGGTTTCATGATACATGTAGGTCGAATGGTTGCATCATCCTTATTCTAACAAATTGAATTTCGTTAAACGACGGTTTACTGTGGTTTATCAGAAAGAAAACGTTCGCTGCATTGTAATACAAAGTATTAAATTTTTAATTGATGTCTTTACAATATTGAGACTTAACTAATTTAATCAAGGTAACATTGAGATAAAATTTCAAAAAGAGGTCCCTTGGCCACATTACTAACCTGAGCAAAAACAGTCTTAACTCTAATCGGCTTCTTAAATATAAACAACCAGACCATTTAGTAGAATATATATTGCTTTAAAAATTTAAAATTTAATGGCATATTACAATGTAAAACATAAAGACTTTCTGTTGTTTCAGTTTTTTAGATGAAGAGTTTTACGATTTTGTTTTCATTTTATTCCTATGGAAAAATTAAAGCCCCTATATATAGTGTGTGTCCCCATCCTACACCGATGAACACGATTTAAACAAACTTGAATCTGCACTACCTGGGCAAAATTCCACAACAGTCACATTCTTTCTGATAAATATTGTTTAGAAGAAGATTTTAAAATATTATTATTTGCTATTCCGATGAAAATAAGTAACCTCCATTGTTGCATTATCGTACATCCCCACCCCTACCTCCGAGCAATTTGTCAATTGTGAAAGATGACCCCATTGCTGTCGTAGATTATGGCCATATAGATAAGTTTATTGAAGCCTAAAACACAGAACAGATGAACATCTACCAATTAAAAGTTACTTTGGTTGGACATAATTGCTGATGTCAACGGATTCAGGACAATTATAGTAAAATGGCCAAATAAGTTCCATAAAAAAACGTACTATGCAAACACATAGCCCGTCCGTTATGCGCACATACAAGTCCGATGCGATTGTCCGAAGACTTGAACATGCTCAAAAGATTGGTCGAATAAAATCATTATTGATTCATATTAGATAAAATCCTTTATCACACCTCAAATTAGAAAAAGATACAACAATGTTAGAACACTTTTAACAAACCAGGTATAAGAGTGTTGTTTGTGTGTGTATTTTATAGTTTAACAGTTTTACAAATAATATGATGAAGTTTAAACATGACATATTATTACCTGTATGTTGAATTCTTTCTGAAGTATTTACATCAAATATTGCTTTTTTAAAGCATATGCGCAATTTTCAATGATTTTTGCCAACAAATTAGACATGTGATGGAACAAGAAATATGTATAAATACATGTCTGGTATACAACAATTAATCAAAATCCTACATTTTAATTATCAACAATGTAATGTCTTTAAACTGGATATAATTTTATCTTGTTATATAAAATACATTAGAATTTAAAACTCAGTCTAACCAATTGTGTACTCTTCAAAAGATCCAGTGGCTTATATCTAGAAACTTTCTTATCATTGTATGCAGAGCGTTCTTCATAAATCATATGTGTCAAATGAATTTACCTTCAAAGTGAATACCAACGGTGATCATGTCAAGATAATGTCTTTGCACATGTAAATAAGTCTATACGTAACGAGGTCAAACAGATTGTCTTCATTTGCAATGTAGTTGATAGGTAACAAAATAATCGGAAAGTAAGGGACCAATCACCTTCATTGGGGGTCAACATTTCTGGTTCGCGAAAACGGATTTTTTGTAATCAATATTTCAGTTTTATGTTTCGTATTTTGTTGAGAAAACAAGTAGATTTGTGAATAAGAGGGGTTCAAAAATTCATAAAAACCGAGCAACCACGAACTCTAATATAATGCCACTTTATGACATTTTATTGTAAAACAGTAAATAATATTTTTTATTGGTACATGTCCAGGAAAGAAATTGTATTCCTCCAAACTTTTTTTCTTGAATTTAATTAATACTTATTACAAAAAAACACTTAGTACATGTAAATTTTATTTATGTAGGATCTTGGAAATAATTGTCTTGAATAATAAATGGTTGATACACTACTTTAGTACATGTAATGTTAAAACAGACAGTTTTTTGCTTTAAATAAAACTACCAGGATTAGTATATGTGTATTCAAGGAAATGTTCTGGACGTTTTTGATGGAAAACATCGGTATTTTAAAGATAAACTACACCATGATATTCTTAGTCATTAGCTTAGCTAAACGATTTACATGTATATAAAGTATATCAAGGTTTAAATGATTGCATTCAAAATGACAAGGCTAACAATATCTGTCATTAGCCATGTTAACCCGATTCCCTCTGTCGGTCAATTACTCTGTTACAACTCAACTTTCTGACTAATCAAATGATAGGATACTGGGCTGCGTTTTATAAAAGAACTAACGATTTAACACCAAACTAATAACGCTTTTTAATCACACTCTGGTTAATGATTTAATTTATTGGCTGTTATACACCATTTAATAAATAGAAATTCTCGAAGGTACAAACTTGTACTATATTTATAGTTTTTTTCGTTAAAAACAATTTAACGGGACTAAAATGATTCATAACTTCGGCGTACGTTCTTTTGCAAACACATCCAATGATGTTAGCAATACGCTTTAAGTTAACCCTATGTATAATTTATTTATACATGAATTGTCTTAATTTGACCAAACGAGCTTAATTGATATATTTAAAATTTGAGAAACAAGCTAAGTTGTTTCATTAAACTACATTATTTGCGTTTTATCTTTCGCATTCAAGTGTACGATGTATAAGTTTACTCCAATAAGGACTTTATCAAAATGGTTACCACTGCTAATTTCAAAAACGCTATCTAGAGTTATTCAAATGTGACAGTGACTGGGAAAATGGGAACAGATGAGGAAAATTCACATTTTCATTTTGTTTCTGCTTTTTTGATTTGTATAAATGTTAAAAACAAGAATCCAGTTATTTTTGTAAAATTTTCAACCCCGATGGAAAATATGACAATTTAAATAAGAGAACAATTTTCACATATTTTCTTTTTGGAGAATATACATGTTTAAAGCTGGCACATTTTGGATATTTTTTCAGAGAGTAATACAATTCAAAAAAGAAAAAAGACATGATATTTTTGGGGTTAAGAACATTTTCATAATGTAGAGTAAATAAATTTTGTCATTGATTCTTGAAATAATACATATCAAAGGTATGTTAACATGGTAACAGAGAATCATTCATTGAAAGAAAACAACTTGTGTATTAGTGAAAAATTAAAAAACCAAATAAGAAATTGACGATGAAGGTAAATAACATAAAACATATTTTGTACAAAGTCTAGTACTTTCAAAAGAAATATGCGAGTGTATAATCTGAGAGAGTTACAATCTAAGTCGAAAATAAAGATCATTAATTTGTTTTTCACACATTTTTGACAACAATTTTATTACAAATTTATCGACGGATATTTTATGGAAAGCTCAGAGCATGGTTTGCTATAAAACAGTAAATAATAATTGAAAAAAGATTTGTTTTCAGATATGAGTTAACGCAGTAACGATTGTTTCCGTGTCATATTAGTGGGCTTGCCATGTTTGTTATCAACAATAGCTATAGACTCAGGTTTTGTAAGCACAGGCCTTGGACAAACGGCTTCTTTTGCAGCTTCTGACGAGCAAAATTATCCGATACTCTCATACAAATTTCATTGTCTTCTAATGTCAAGTACCCTCTCTGTGATAACATCAGGCAGCTTTCCTGCTGTTGGTTATACATTTCCCTTAAGCACATTCACAGAAAAAGGGTTGCCTTAATGTCTCCCCTTCACCTCAATCCACCCAGGGTTGTCAGCATGAAATTGGAAGTGATGGTATCTTGTCAAATTTTCAGAGGTTTGACGAAATTCTGGAGATATGTTTTCCAGTCATAAAACACCACTGGCTTGTCCTGGTCATGAAAAATCTGTGGAATGTTGTGTCCATCTTTACTCGACCTATTGATTTTGCTACCTGAAGAAATACATAAAAAAGATCTTTTCTTTTAATGAAATAAATTTTTTTGATATTTTTGAAAAATGTTGGTAACTTTGGTAAAATAAATACTGATTCGTGACGTCATTTGCATCTTTAAATTTACCTCTGTTAATGTTTCTACAATTGAGTTTCTCCACTCTAATTTCCACACTCATAAGTACCAATCAGGTTCAAACTTGATGACTAGCAATCATTGTTGAAAACTGTATTCTTTTATGCAGAACTAAATTGAACATTTGAATAGTGTTGTTAAATTGTCATTTCTGCAATAAAATTAAACATCACTATTAAGTAAGTAAAAATATTTTTACTAATGTACCTTGTGAAAAATGTTGTTATACACTATTACATCTTTACCATAATGTTCTAGGAATAAGATTTCAATTAAAGATTTTTTTAAATGGTTTCTCATTAAATACTTTCTCTATAAATCAAGTAAATACACACAAAGTACTTCTGTGAAAAGCACAGTATTTCTGTGAAAAGAAGTATAAAGCTGTTATAGTTTAAAAAAAAACTTAACTGTAATCACTCTCCATACCATAGAACAGTGTTGTTTTTTTCTGGCCACTGTAGTTGTCAAAGTGAAATTCCACTTCTTCTTCACCATGGCCATAGTATGTTAAATAGTGGTGCACCATGCTGACTAAACTGTTTGCCCCCTTGCCTGTTGTCTCTGCTTCAACCACGAGATAAAAAACCTGCTTTCCTGAACAAAATGGTCAAATACATAAATTAACTTGAAAAAAATATTTTATTGATAACTTAGTTGTCAGGACTTTAACATCTTTTTCTATTTCAGTCATGTGTTTGTTTTTGATGAATATTAAATACATGTATAATGTAATTATACAATAAATGATGCCAGTTATAAATAACATATTAACTACAGAATAAAGGATTTGGTATATATATATATATATATATATATATATATATATATATATATATATATATATATATTGACACTGGCTGAAATAGTAAATATTCATCAAAAATTGACACATGTGTAAGACAAATTAAAGAAAACAACTATTGACTCTTTAACTCACCTGAAATGAAAACTCAATAAGCTTTTTGATCACTTTTTATCCGGCGCCGTCCGCCCGCCTGTCAGTCCGTCTTTCTGATTGTCTAAGTTTTTGAAATATTCTACTTCTTCTCCAGAATCATTGGGTATATGTTAGCCAAACTTAGCACGAGGTATAATTGAATAAAGGGATTCAAGGGTGTTTAACAAATCCGCCAGGTCCTCTTTCAAGGGGGGATAATTGAGAGTTATTTAAAATATGTTAACATTTTAGCTCACCTGAGCTGATGGTTCAAGTGGGCTTGATTTCAATTTTTCAACATCTTTTCCAGAACCACTGGGCTAATTTTAACCAAACGTAACACAAAGCATCCCTAAGCTAAAGGAATTCAAAGTTGTGGAAATAAGGACCACACCCTTCTGCAAAGGGAGATAACTAGGAAGTATTGACAATTTTCGAGAAATTTTCAAAAATCATCTTCTCACGAATCATTAAGGACGTTTTTTACTCAGGGTTTGAGTTCTCAAATCCGGACTGTTAAAAAGTTAAATTTTATGAGTAAAATTTGTTTTAAATACAAAAAGTATTTATGGAATAAATTATTATTGACAAAACAATCGAAATTTTACTAAATTTTGGAATTAGGCTCTGACAAAGTTTAACTTTTAGCCAAACAGAGGAAATTCGGACTAAATTTTTCAGATTTTGTTTTTCACCGAAATAATTTTGGTAGTACTATTACATTCATAGTTAAGATTTTTAGTTGTTAGTCAACATAAGTTTGCTTTTTCGTTTATTTAATCGTATGGCACACACTACAAAGTATTGAAAAATGCTTAAAATTGATGAAAGACACCATATCCCAAAATTTGGATCATTGACCTCATATAAATGTTATGAAAGCAGAGAAAGGTCAATATACTTAGTTTAAAGCTATTAATATTTAAGCATTATCATCATTCGGGTTTTTTTTTTGTTATATTGAATCAAAAATGGGTAGTAATTTGAAAACTCTTAGAGGAAATTCGGACTAGAATATCTGTAAAAATTGTGAATGAAAATGTAATGCTTTGTATCTATTTAATGTCATTACCATTCATAAACCGTATTTCATATGTCAAAGAGTTAAGCAGTTTGTATTATGTTCAGAATTAAGAAAATCTCAATCAAAGTGTAAATTTTTTTATCGATTTTTCTTAAATTTCCCAAAAATATTCAATGGCCATTAACTCCAAAAGTAGGTCATAGGCCTACTTTTTTGGAAGTGAAGAATAACACTACCATGTAAGGTCTATAACACACAATAGTTGGTTTTTCATTATCATCAGTGGAATTTGATTTTCATTCTGAGAAAACGTCAACCTTAATCTAGGAAAAATGAAACTTTTATGGAATCGGAAAAAAAATATTTGTTGACAAAAATCGTGACCATGCACCTATAATATTCTTCAATTCTTCAAGAGCCAATAGGCTAGTAAAACTGAAACTTGTGTATAGGCATCCTCAGGTAGTGTTAATTGAAAGTTGTGAAAATCATGAACTCCGGGGGTAGGATGGGGCCACACTAGGGGTTGCATTTTTATATCTGAATATATAAAGTAAATCTTTAAAAATCTTCTCCTCAAGAACCATTGTGCCAAGAAAGCTGAAACTTGTGTGGAAGCATCGCCAGGTAGTGAAAATGCAAAGTTGTGAAAATCATGTCCCACGGGGTTCGGTGGGGCCACAATTGGGGTCGACTTTTTCATGGGAATATAAAGAGTAAATTTGGGAAGAAAAGCTGAAACTTGTTTGAAAACATCGTGAGGTAGTGAGTTTTCAGGTTTATTTAAATTATGATTCTCAGGGGGAAGGATGGGTTTACGGGGCGTGGGGGGGGGGGGGGGGCAGATTATTGCATAGGAATGAATAAAAAAAAAATCTTCAAATCTTTTTCTTAAAAAACATTTGCCTAGAAAAGCTGTAACTTTAGTGAAAGCAACTTCAGATAGTGTAGATTTAAATTTGTTCAAATCACAATCTTTAGGACTAGTGTGGGGCCACCTTGGGGATTCAGTTGTACAAAGGAAAACGTTTTAAATATTCACAAAAACATGAAATGTAATTATATAATTATGTTCATATATGCTTTTATTTATATGCAAGGATTTTCATTTATTTCTGATTCTTTAAAATTGTTTAAACGTTGGCCTCTGGACGATATTTGGGCCTCAGAAGGGGTTCAGAGTTTGATGTTGGTTCGAAAGTGATATGACTATAAAATCATCCTGTTACATATAGAAAAGGGACTTGATATAAGAATAAGAATATCATGGGGAAACATTTTTTTGTATAGGATCTTCATGTATTATACCACATTGTCCAGATTACCATTACCATTACTTAATTGTCTTGAAGTAATGCATTACATTACCATTAAATGAGTAAAGTAATGCATTACCATTACTTTGTGAAAAATCAATAAGTTTTTAAAAAGTGATTAAAATGCTGATTTTTTTTTTGGAAAACGTTCTATATCTAAAACATGATTAAACATATTTATAGGTTCAGGTTCACTATCACGTTTAAATTTAATGACTTATACAATATTGCTGTTGCGCTTTATGATCATCAACGTTTCAAGGGTTCATCTTTAAACTGCATTATGTTGGGTTTGAAAATCTAAGATATAAGTGTTCAAGCAATAATAGAAAAAATACATGAATCTTTTATTTTCTATCAGTCCAAACTATTGTACTTATATCAAACACAGGTAGAGAGAGAGAGAGAGAGAGAGAGAGAGAGAGAGAGAGAGAGAGAGAGAGAGAGAGAGAGAGAGAGAGAGAGAGAGAGAGAGAGAGGAGAGAGAGAGAGAGAGAGAGAGAGATTATTTTCAAATGAGTTATAATACATGTACTAGATTGAAGTAAGTTTTAAGCTTACAGAGATCATGGTTGGACACTGCATTCTCTTAAGTGTAATTTGTTTTGCTTTTAATGGTGTATGCAACTGTCTGTTCTCTATTCTAATGGAACACAGCCCTGAGAAGGGTGGGGGATTGGGGATGTTTAGCACCTCTTAAAATAATAGGTTGTTTTGATACTTAGATTATACTTGGGGCATTGTGTGTTGTTGACACATTCTTCAAAGTACAGAATTTATTAAATGCACAACTAATTGGATTAATTGTTTCAAATGATATAAAATGCTTAATAACAACAACACTCTTAAAATGTTATGAAATTTTGTTGTGATATGCAGTTATATTGACAATTTAAGAATGGATTTTTAATTTTAATTTTAAAAACTATTTAGTTGTGTGATTAAAAAAACATACAACTTAATATTTTTATCTCAAGAATTATTTTTTTCCTAAAAACAATTTGTAATCAAATACAATTTAAGTTATTCAATTAATCACAATTTTATGAACATGAGCATGCATAAAAAAGCATAGTAATGCAAAGTAATGCCATGCTATGCCAGCATTACACTAGATTTTGGAAAGTAATGCATTACATTACCATTACTTGTAATGCTAATTTTGTGGCATTACACATTACTAGCATTACTTTGAAAACATGTAATGCATTGCAATGCATTACCATTACATTTAGCATTACCACAAGCCTGGTGGCGATTGTTGATCAGGTGAGGGATGTAGCCGATGGGCCTCTTGTTTATTACATTAATTATTTTGTCTGCCCAAATAACAAATAGAAAATTATTTTTATGATGTTCTTAATTAAGAATAGAAATGTATATCATTGTCTTTTTATTTTAAATATGTTAGCAAAAATAAGCAATCATCATGGCAACATTATGATTTATTAATTTTACTGATATCCGAGATAAAAGATAAAATATATAAAATATTTAATAGTTCTGCTTAAATGTTCACATAATTTGTTGAATTTCTATATAGGGAAACAGGAAAGTAATATCCACCATGTGTTTAAAGTGATGGCAGACAGAACATTGTATGACAAACATATTGTACTATTATTAATTGTTTTGCTAATTACGTTTGATATCAATAGCAAAGATGTTCCGAAATGTGATGGGTAAGACAAATGAATATCTTATTTTTGTACATAGTTATTGATGATAAATATAATGTGTTTAAGATTAATGGTTTCTAGGCACGCAAATGTTCGTTATCTTTTGTTCTGTGTCTAACAATTAATATCTATTTTAACATGAAATGAATTTATTAGTCTTATGTTCTGTTTAGGGACGTTAACGGGTGTTGTGTAGGTTACTTTTGGAACTTTCTTGCTGACAAATGTGAAGGTAGGTAATAAAAATTGTTTAAAAAGTTTGTTTTTAGCTTTTTGGTGCAGCATTCACGATATCTTTTAAATATGTTTCTTTTTTGTGTTAAGAATGTGCCCCGGGTTTCACTGGTGTAAATTGTTCATCGCCGTGTTATTATCCTTCGTATGGTCGTAGATGCCAAACAAACTGTATCTGTAGAAAGGAACTATGTGATATAGCAACAGGATGTCGAACGGTCACAACGGGTAAATATATATATATGGACATAAATAGGTCAATTATGTTTTTGTGAACAATCAGTACATGTCTACAAATGTGAAATAAATCGGATTTGTATGGGTTTCTTAATACAGTGATCTATGAATATATTTAAGCAAGGTCGAGTATTAAACAAATTGACTTTTCTAAGTAGGGCCTTTTAACATAACAATTTAATAAGACTCTCTGATAGATTGCTTTATAACAAACAAAGTGACTGTGTAATTTGGAGGCAAGAAGTTTCTAAAATTATAACAAAGCTGAATTTATCGACAGCTAGTTCATTTGTTCTTATCTAAGGTTGCTTGATTTTTTGTTTGAACATACGGAAACAAGTGCGTAGAGTTATTTCCTTTACCTTGTTTCAATATTTACTTCCTCGCATATGCCAGCCGTACGTAACAGTTTAAAAGGCATGCATCATTTAGTGCTTAAAAATTCATTTTTAAATTGTATGTTTCTGACAGTACTGGCATATTTTTCTCTTGTGATCGGGAAACGTTTAACCGGTTACGTAATCTCCGAAGTTTATTTTGCAAATATCTATTCCAATTAAACAAAACTCTCATTCCCACATAGACACACACATACATGTACTTGTTCGCACATGAAAATCACAACATTAATTGACTTTAAACATAAAACCCACATCATTATTTTGTAAGTCTATAGTGATAAAAAGTTCAGAAGAAATTTGTGAAAGACCAGAAGCTTTATATGTAATAATATACTGTCCGTAAAATCTGGTAATCAAAGCTTTGAAAGTTTTAAAATTTAACCAAAAACCCTGTCCTTTCATACACATACACATCATTGGCCATACATTATCAATTTTTCGATACATACATGGAACTTATTGCTAACATTAAATGTTTAAATGCCCTTTGAAATGAAAATTTTAAAAAAGAAAGACATGTTTGCGTTTTTCCATTAAGCTACCAAAGTTATACACTTCCTGCAAATAATATACAGTTTAAATTAAACACATTTTAAGTATTGAATTCTAATCAGTTAATTTTCTGACTGTCGGTCACTAGACGCCCAACTTTGAAATATTAATAAGCACGTGATATGACAAGGTAATTGGAACGTACACAAGATGTATACGCGAAAACGTGGTTGGTCGGTTGGCAGTGGAATATCGCGTTCAAAGAGAACAGAATTAATGAAACAGTCTGATAGAGAACGCTGTAAAAATAAATGAGAGTCTATATTGGCGACCACTTAGAGCGGGGGACACGTGTTAGAAACTTCACGTTTAACTATGATCTTGCCGGCTTCTTGACTTATACAGGTGGGTCGCACAGTAGTGTGTTTTCTTTGTTTTATAAGAGATTTACACATAAAGGAAAAGAAGCTTATGTCCATGATAGGTTATTCATTGTCTGAATATGATAAAACTTTTATAGCTATTACTCGTTTAGTTTAAGGCTGTAAATTGTATATGTTTTAATACGAGGGAACTCAAAAGGGGTAATTTTAACGTTATATTTTATAATTATACACGTTGTCAAATGTATGAAAATCATGACAATTGCAAAGTTGCTCTCATCAATTTCATATTTATATAAAAAAAAAATAATAAAATTCCATAAGCTTCTTGTTTATATATCTAGTCATGCTTCGCAAAAATACTGTTAAAAACGGCATAAATATCTTAAAAGTGTTATATTCAATCTCGTCAAAATTTACTCACTTTTTATTATATGAAATTATAAAAATCATTAGCAATCAAAGTGAGTCTGCTATGTGCGATTTAATTTCATTTCAGTTGGAAACAAGAGTAACAATCGACAAATGTCAGAATTTCTCGGAGTAAACCAGTCACCTCGAATGGTGTGATTGAAGATTGTAAAGGTTAAAGAACGACATTTTATTATAGTATCTAAATGGAATATTTTTACATTGTTCTTTGTATCTTCTTTGTGCTGTTTTCTTTAAACTTCTCATGGATTTTATTTTTTGATCGATCAAAACTAAAGCTTCATCGAGAGTACGGACTCTCCAAAGGCTGATCCCAGACCTCCAATAAGTTGTATGTACTAGCTAACTATGATGACTTTTGGAAATAAGGAAATCTTACTGTTTCTTATGTAAGGAATTCTAATCGGCAATGAGAATATTAAAATGTTATTTTTAATTACTTAGTTTCTACGGATAACTGATAAAATATTTAAAAGATAGAAGATAGATGAATTATGAATAGTAAAATGCTTCCATTTTTGCATGCAATGTTAGCTATTTTAATACCAGAGTGATACACCAAACAATATTTGATACTCCAATGGCAGACTTATATAGTGTTTGCTTTTCTTTTAATTGTAACATGGATGCTATACGAGTACAAAGATAGTGGTAATCACATAATACAGAACTCACCAAGATGATACATTTTTATTGTAACGTATGAAAATCGTAGTTATTAATGTATAATAATCAGTAAGTAATTACTTAGTTTCTACTGATAACTGATACAATATTTAAAAGATAGAAGACAGATGAAATATGAATATTAAAATGCTTCCTTTTTTCATGCAATGTTAGCTATTATAATAATCATATGATATGTAAATATATATATATATATATATATATATATATATATATATATATATATATATATATATATATATATATATATATATATATATATATATATATATATATAGACATATTGAACAACATTTATCGTACGAGGTTGAGTGAGGTAGGACAAGGTTGTATTGAGATCACGCCAGCCTGATATTTCAAATCAAAAATAACTCAACCATGAAATTATTTTCAACATTATTACTGAAAAACCATTCATCTGCTTCAGTATCAATATATTCAAAATTAAGCTCTGTATCTGAAGCTACCTTTATTTACTCAACCATACTTACATAGCCGTTTAAACCTGACTAACAATGGGCAGCATTTACCTTCTTTATAACTAGGCCCGAGAGCCTAAAACAATTCGAGTTGTTCTAGAATCCTTAACCTGCCAAAGCATCTCGATAATCAGGATCACTCACATCTGAAGGTACAATGTACCTCTGTGATTCATTTATTTAGTTAATTCAACCATTCAAGTTTGAATTGTTACTATTATAAATTTATTATTTTTATTAAAAAAAAACGTAACCTGCTCCAAACACTTAACCTCTTCCAGCATCCGAAACCTTAGAACTTACTTAGAAGTAGCATTCATGCCTGTCAAGAGCATGTGTTAGTGCACCAGACTTTGTTTCGGTGAGGTAAAAATAAAATGTTTTTTTTTTAATGGAAAGAATATTATTACTTATTAGGTTAGTTACTGACTCACTACGGAAATACATTGGGTTAATCAATCTCATTGATGGCGAGGCGAGGCCGAGTCGTCTATGAGATTGATCAACCCAATATAACTAATATAACCAATATTTTGTTCTGCTTTAGACAAAACAATGTGACGTCATTATTCTAAGGGCAACGACTCTAAGTTTAAAGAATTCCATAGGGCAACTACTCCAAATACTTTAAGAACATACGGCATGCGGTCTATATATTAAATGCTATGAGATGTCGAAATGAGTAAGCGAAGTGTCGGCCAATGACGGCCATATTGCCTAATATTATTTCTCACCAACAAATATATATATATATATATATATATATATATATATATATATATATATATATATATATATATATATATATATATATATATGAGGCAATCACGTGCTATGCATAAACCAATGAAAGTGTGACATTTCAGTCCCAGGGAAAACAAATGGTTATATTAGTTATAAAAAATGCAATATGCTTATCAAATTATTACGGCTTCTATAGAAATTGCTTCTGAAGTATTTACACCAGAACTTTAAGTCACTGAAACATTTAGTAAAATTTAAAAAATTTAAAAAAAAATATTTAAGTAAAATTTTGATATCAATTGAATAAAATTTTTATGAAAGCATTCGATGTGTGTACAAGTGTGACCTTTTGTTGATTTTGTGAATATTAATTTCCTCAATTTATAAATTTTCTATCGATTTGTAGTTCCTGTGTGCCTAACATCTAATTATATCAAAAATAAAGTCGATAAATACCAAAAGCACCTAATTGGCTGTGCTGAGTTAATAGACTCAGCATGAAAGTATGGACACGCGCGCATGTGTATGAGTTCGTGTGTGTGCATGTCTATCTGTGGTTTGAACCGATTTAGTACTAGTTTTATATTCAGACCTTTTTATCCTGATACAAGACAATTCACATCATGCCAGTTTTAATAATAAACATTTAATGAATTATATAAATCAAAGACAAAAACGCAATCTCTTGGTATGAATATGATAAAAATATGTTCTAACGCCCATCTTAAACACAGACATTTAAAGGTATCATTACTTTTGTTTCTTTCGGCTACACGTACAGTAAACACAGTTAATCTTTTGATTAACATGCAATTGCAATTTCGCTATATCATCATTTGAACAATTACATATATGCACCAAAACAAATGACATTGTAATGCTGACATTAAAATACATTTGAACTTTTTTCAGGCTATTGTACACGGATAGGCATAACAAAAAATATATATGATAAGAATATTTTGTCCTTAAATCATCAATATCAAATATGTAATTCCGTCATTTCGGTTGCTTCAGCATCCGCATCTTCTAAATTCCTGTTCCTATTCCTACGAGCTTTAACAGACAAAATAAAACCATTTTTTCAATTATTTCTGACCACTTATGTATTTTGCAACTTCAAACAAATTAATTGAATTTTGTCTTGCATATCAACAACGACCGTACATATTATTACGTAAAATTAAAAAGCGAAAGAAAATAGGTTTGCGGAAGCACAATCCTGTCTAATCTATAAATTTGTTTTCGATGTTCTTGTCGATGAATAGCATATCTCATTGAACTGATGTTACCGTAATTTCCCTAGAAACTTACCTCTACAGTAGCCTAGTACTTGAGTAATAAAAACAGGTACCAACACAGTCAGTATGATGAGTAAGATGATGATAATAATGCTACAACGAATCAATAGATTAGTATACTATATACATAGTGAATGTTTGGGAGAGTAACAGTTAAAATTAACATCCCCTAGGAAACCCTCGTCAACCGACGGGAAGCTGTTACTCTCTCAAACAGATACCTGTTACACAATTTACGCGCATGTATCAATTCGTGGTATTAAAGGTTGCCATTTGTGTTGCAAACACCGAAAGTAATAAAACACATTTTAACTGCGTCTTAACCAATCAGATTTCAGTATTTACCATTAAAGTATGATAAAAGTACATGCAATAAACGCTATTGTAACAACTGATCATACAGAAGTTTCCATTTATGATACAAGATCGGTGTTATATGTATTAAGTAAATAAAATCACCACAATGAATTACTTTGTTAGAATGATCTAGAATAAATTCCATTCCAAAAATAATTCTGTTCCAGATCAAACTTCACATGCACTTAAAATCATACATTATAATGCCAAACATTATCAGTTTCACCACTTTTTATATTGTAGGTTCATATTATTGAGTGAATGTTGCCATAACATTTACAAAATATTTTTGCTGCATCATTTATTAGAATTGGCACATTAAAAATTTGTTCTTTTCTTGAAATATGAATACTTTTTCTTCAGATGATCAACTTACACAAAAAGCCATTTATTGGTTTCATGGTGTGTAGGACTAGTCGTGGTTGTGATGAGAAGACGCTTAACTGGTGGTTTTATTTTATAACATTCAGGAACTTAAAAGAAAACAACAACGAACAAATGCGGTTTATTAAACTATTATACATTGCAATTAAAACATTTTAGAATTCCAACAGTCATATTCAATGGAATGATCATTGCCAATACTTGTAAACAATTATCATCAAAAATATATAATTTTGTAAATGATTATCATGATGTTGGTTTTTGTTATCATTTATTGAGAACAAAGTAAGAACATACGTTCTTGTGTCTTTGAAGAATGTATGTATGAAGTCTATGTATGACTTCTAGATTATTATTTTTTCAAGATTTTCTTTCTAAAACAGTATTCATATAAAAACAAGCATGGTTTAATAATTTTACGTAGGAGACAAATGAACTTGAATTTGCTTTTACAGTATAATTATGATTTGTTTTATTTAGTTACATTGTTCGACTTCATAACCATCGTTGTTGATAAAAAAAAACGAATTGAAAATTGAATCTTTATTATTTACTTTTAAAGATTTCCGTTGAGTTGTATGTCTTTGGGCAAGTGGTGCAGGTCTTATCAAAATTAGATGTTACCATATTTCTAGACGGTTCGAAATCAACACACCTCCCTGAATGTATACAAAGACATGTAAATGCCAATGAATTTCACAGTGCATGATTGGGCAAGCGTTACAAGCTAAAATATTAAAAGCATTTGCTTGAGATTATTCAATTCCTACAAACCATAGCGAAAAATACATAGTTACATGCATGACACATTTTGTAACAATAAAGTTCTCGAAACGATTTTTAAAAACTCAGCGGATTTTAAAGGGGTGTAATCACGATTTGGTTTAAAATCAATTTCCCGATTTTAATGGTTCATTGAGGCAACCAAAAATCTGAGTGTCATTTGTAGAGTTATAAGCGAGTGACAGAGCTTTCGATTCTTGCTATGTAAACAAAACTTTTGTTACAATTTGAGTGTTGAAGTGAACATTCCAGTTTTAGATCTAAAATGAGTGTGCTAAACGTTAAGAATGAGTTATTTATGCATAAAATAAATAAGAACATAGACATATCATCTCGAAAAAGATTTTTACCGGTATATTAAAATTATGTAATAAAAAACAGGGCACTAGCCTTGTGTTCATGATATATGAGAAAATTGTGAGCCCTGTATCTTGATTATAACTCTATGACTATCAAATTTCATTTGATCATTAGAAATGCATTCCTAAAGCATTGTAAATAATAAACACGGAAAAATAGAATTTGACAAAAATCTTGACCATACCCTTTTAAACCCTTTATGGCGGTCCACCATTTGATTATCCGAGAACTAACACTTTCTCATAATGATTACAAATTATTATGTTGTTTTTTCAACGGTATAAAAAAAAATTCCCTAGATATTTCAAACGTTTTATGGCCCAATCTTGATATAGGGTTTGAACAATATTGAATCTGCATTTCCATGGGCTATTTCCACACAGCTTTCAATCGGATTTTGAGAAGATCATATGTTCATGATTTTTCTCCAAACAATTATTATTTCAATTATTGTCGTTCAACTGTATTCCACCTGTATCTCAAGGAACTGTGTAGTGCGCGACCAGCGCGCTAGGTTCCGTTCGTCATCGAAATCAAGATTTTTTGTCTTGCCTAGATGGCCGAGTAGGGAGCGCGATGGCCGCTCACTGCTAGGAGAATGTGTTCCAGAGGTCGTGAGTTCAAGCCCCGGTCAGGGCGGAGTGACAAAAGTGAAATTCCCTGTGCTTTCTATATATATATATATATATATATATATATATATATATATATATATATATATATATATATATATATATATATATATATATACCGTTAAGTGAGCATTTGGATATTTACGGCAATAAACAGTTTAAAATATTTCCGTTTTACAAACTGTTGAGTGACAGTTATGTTCAAAGAAGAGAAATAGAAAAACATTTCATCCGTATTTCAAACCCAAATTGAACTGTCTGTAATAAACATGTATTGACTGGTATATTATCTACTATGTTGCATTTTAACGTTCTACTTTTTTAACGTCACGTTACAATGTTACCATAGCTACTGAAGATTTTAAAATGAAAGTGCCTAAGCTATACTGAACGTGTTTTCTTTTTTTACTTTATATATATATATATATATATATATATATATATATATATATATATATATATATATATGGAAGGATATAGTAAGTAAAAAATAGCAATGAAGTGTTTTTCATCAAGGAATTACATTGAAGTGTAAACATGTTTACTTTAAATCATACCTTGTGATTTCCAGACTTTGGAACAGACTTCTAGAAGTTTCGGTTGATATCTGTCTTTTACACAATGATACACAAGTGTCTCTGCTTCTGTAAATGGGCAATCGTTATTTCATTTCGCGCAATTTTTCTTTTTCGCTGCTGCATTCCATTCATCGATATTTTTTGGACAACTTTCTACATACTTAACATCTTTTCTATCATCACATGGATGACAGATTGGAATCAAAATGACAACAACAAACCAAATCTGTAATATTAATATACATGCATTTGGAAAAAAATAATGCATAAGAAAATAGCAAAAATACAGATTACACAATTGGAAAATCAAAGTTGCACAAGTCCAGCATTTTCTCTGACAAAAGCAGATCAAAATGTATAGGCATAAAGGTATTTGAATTCACAGTTGAATGGCTTAATCAGAAGAGAGCATATCAACATAATTATTATGTCTGCCGAATTTAGTACATCTGTAAATCAGTAAAATAATATTTGTATAAATAAAGAATTTTTATTGATATATTGACTTTTAAGAAAGAAAAATAATCATACCATCCTATCAAGTACATATCATTATGTAAACAACATGTTTGTTTTGTAAGGATGCATATGACCTTAACAATTTAATCTGACATATGGATTAATGCCAAACGTATTTTACCTGTCACTCAATTTAAAGAATAACAGGAACAATATAAAATACAAAAAGTTTCAATGAATAAATAATAAAAATAACGGAAAAAAGAAAAGCGAAAAAAAAATCTGCAAAAAACAAGAAGCCTACAAGATCTAGACTTGACGATCACCTGAGTAACTAAACCCTAATCCTAGACTCCTCTAACTATTATCCCGCTTTTTGTTATTTAATGTTTGAAATAGATTTATTCATGAAAGGTGGCAGGAATCAATTTGAAATTCACAATTAAAGACGATTTTGTTTTTATTAAAACTGTATATGAGTTAGAGTTACTAAAAATATTTTATATAAAAATCAAGTTATATTTTTAGAAATGACCATTTCAAAAATTATTTGTATTACTTCTCGTTTCCAATTAAACATAATGGGAAAAACGTTCTTGTGAAAGAAATGAATAATTAAAAAAAAAAATATAGATAAATGGGGACACATGCCACAGAGCAGTTTGTCATTTTTTTTTCAAATAGTCATGAACATTTCAATGCGAACTCCAAGAAAAATATTATGTACATCATTTTGAGGTTGATCAATGAAACAAAACATCGACTAGAGTGCATTAAGCATGATTTATGATTGCATACTTTATATGGTAAACACAGGGGCGATTGTACTTTATTTTTCATATTAAAAAATGAAGCCAACCGCAATGTAAATAATTTATTTTCTCGCTTAAACTCTGTTCAATACTCTCTTTAGATGATAATAGATAAGTTAGTTGAGCGTAAACCTTAATAAAGCACTTTGACATCCCCTGATATATCTATGCATAATAAAGAGGCAGTACAGCTGAAAAAGAAACATATGGTTGAACTTCAAATGTAATCATTGTATCGTTAGGAAATAAGAAATAACGTTGATTGTAACAATTAAAGTACATTAAAATCCCTTTTACATACCTAATCAATGTAAGTATAAGCTTCCCGAAATTTCAGGGTCGTACAAACATGATTATATCATATATCATTTATTTGCCCCACGTGGATTTTGGTTGACAGTAATTGACACGTGCTGAACACCACATGATCCCCGCACGACTACGGTCATCATGGAATACGATAACTCTCTAAACGGAACATAATATCACTTTCTCGATAATTTATGAAAGATTTACCAATTTCAATTCATTTTAAAACGAACACACATTAATGTCAATTCATATTTAAAGGAACATCAATTTAAAAAAGAAATTAGTTTGTAGCAACTTATGTGATAAAGACACGAAATAAATGCTTACAAAATGATAATTCTGATTATTAAAGAAAAAAAAACTTTGAACAATCATTATCTGGCAGACGGAAAAAAAACACTTATCAACAAACCTATCCAGAATCTTCGTGAGATCTGTATATGTTTTGTTTATAGTAAATACAAACGCATGCGTAATAGTATAGAAGAACCCCGTAACACTTCGCGATGTATAGATTTTTGGGTTATAAATATATAATTTTTTTATTTTTTTATTTTTATTTTTTTTTTTTTTTTTTTTTATCTTTTATTAAAATCATTCTTCATCACAAAACATACATATTTTGATACTCGTATCGTATAAATATATCTTCTGTGTAATAAGCATAGTTTTACATGCATGAAAAAAAACTATTGTTATACAAATTAAATTTATTGTACAATAATCATAATAATTAGTATTCATCATAAACATACATCGTATTACTGTATCACATATCATATATCAAAAATATGGTACTTCATATACTGTTTTGAAATTATAGAAAGTTTCCAACATTTTTATAAAAATCGTTTTTATTTCTACCAATACTGGTGATAATTACATTCTGGAGAAAAAGAGTATTTTTAAGCTTGTGCCTTAGGTCTTGCTCACACATTCTTTCTTTCTGAATTCTACATTTCATTTTATATTTATATATTGTAAAACTAATGAAAGACAAAAAGTTATTCAAAAAAGAAGTTTTCTCGCTAATTTCATTGTAAAAACCTAGTACAACAATTTTCCATGTGACATCAAATTTTAAGTACATGCTTATTCTCTCCCAGAAATGTTTGACAATTTTGCAATCATACAAAAGGTGTTTTATATCCTCGTTAACATTGCACACTTCGCACAATGGAGAGACAGTTTTGTTCCATTTACTGACACATACATTATTGTTCAATATACCATGAAGGAGTTTGTTATTAAATTCTGAGATTCTTTTTTCATATATTTCTTTGATTTTTACAATATACACATTTTCCCATAGACATAGTGTGTCGTTAAAAACTTTTCTCCATCTAATTTCGTATATTGGTTTTTGAAACTTTTTATCAATAAACAATGAATAGTAAAAATTACTTTTAACATTGTTAACTGAATTAACGGTATTGTTTCGAAATAAAAAAGATACACAATGTTTGATTTTGACGTATTTTGAATAGCTGCAGTCAAATTTTTCTTTATAAGCTTTAAATGCTTTTCTAAGCATGATATATTCACATAAGATATTGTTTTTTCTAACCAGTTTTTGTGTAAAGTACATCATATCATAAAACTCTCCATTTTCATCGAAAATATCTTTAACATACAAAATTCCACTTTTTATCTAATTTTCAAAACATAGTGGTTTATTTTCATACTGGAAAAGGTTATTGTTCCATATAAATTGACTCAGGAATTCGTCTCTATTTAGCGTATTCACATTTTTTTGTTTTTTACATCTGTTAAAAGCTGAAAATACATTTCCGTAAAAAACAGGAAGTTTCAGCATTTTGAAAAATGATGATTCCAAAAAGTTGTATTCTGTTGTTTTTAAAATATCAGAGATAGTAAGTTTATATTGTCTCATAACTGCACTAAGTGCTCTATGTATAACACTGTTTTCATTTAATATTCTACTTATCCATGACGCTTTAGCAGCATGAAATTTGCTTTCAATATCAATAACACCTATTCCACCTTGTTCAATTTTGCCAATTAGAGTATTTCTTTTAATTCGGTCTCGCTTTTTCCAAATAAAGTTATATATAAGTTTAGAAGCAGCTTTAAAAAAGTCACTTTTAGGGTTTTCTAAAATATTGGCATTATATAATATTTTTGATATTGCTAGGGTATTGACTACAGTGCATTTACCAAATATGGTTAAATTTCGTCTTTTCCAGACACTTAGTATTTTTTCTAGTTTTTCTAGTTTACTTATCCAATTTTTTTCATAGCATACAGTTTTATCATGTCCCAGGTAAATACCGAGCGATTTTATACAGGTCTTTGTTATTTTTATTCCATGTATATGAGAATCGTTGGAATACATATCGATAAATGAACCAGTTAACAGACACTCTGTTTTTTCTAAGTTAAGTTTAGGTCCAGCAACCTTACTAAATTCGGTAATTGTTTCTATTGCTTTTCTCAAGGAGTTTGTATCTTTTAGCATGTTTGTACAGTCGTCCGCATGTTGAACAGTTTTAAAACTTAAATCATTGCAAGTATCATTTTTATTTAGAGTTAAACCCTTAATATCGTTATCATTTTTAATTTTAATTGCTAATATTTCAATTACAAATATAAATAAGAGAGCGGATACAGGACACCCCTGTCGAATTCCTCTATGCATTGTGCATGATTTCGATATCCAACCATTGTTTTTAATTTTAAAGACTGGGTCATTATACAATGTTTTTATCATTCCTATAAATTCATCTCCGAAGTTAAACTTTTCTAACGTTTTAAACATAAAATTATATTCTACTGAATCAAAGGCCTTTTCAAAATCAACAAAGAGTAATATTCCATCTAAGTCGTTGTGCATGTAATATTCAAAAACATCAAGTATTAGTCTAGCATTTTCTCCAATATAACGTCCTTTTATATATGCACTTTGCTCACGTCCTATCAATCTACTTGCTATTTTTTGTAAACGATTACCTAATACGTGTGCAAATATTTTATAATCTGTGTTTGTTAAGCTAAGGGGTCTGTAGTTTTTGGGATTAGTTTTTTCTCGTTTTTTGAAAATTAAAGTCATTATCGCGTTTCTTTGTGAAAAAGGCAATATTCCATTTTCTATACTCTTGATTAGAGATTCATAATAGATATGTTTTATATCATCCCAAAAGGCTTTATAGAATTCTGCCGGTAAACCGTCTTGTCCGGGAGATTTATTATTTTTCATATTTTCAACTGCAGTTTTACATTCATTTAATGTTGGTATTTCATCACACATTTCCTTTTCATTATCACTGATTTTTCCACAATTAATACTATCGAGATAATTTTGAATATCAACAATATCAATATCATTGCTTGTATACAGTTTATCATAAAAATTCATAAGAACATCTATTATTTCTGTTGTCGTCGTATATTCTATTCCATTTTCATCTTTTATTTTGTTAATCGTATTATTTGTTTGTTGTCTTTTTTCTAGATTTAGAAAGTAAGAGGTACTTTTTTCCCCTTTTTCTAACCAAACAGATCTAGAGCGAACATAAGCTCCACTGCATTTTTCCGCATAAAAATCATCTATTTCTTTCTCTAATAAACGTTTATAGTTCATATTTATTTCAGAGTATTGCTGAGATTCTAGTTTTCCTATTTGCTTTTCAATGAAGTTTATACGATTTTTCTTACTTTTAATTTTTTTATTTTAATGAAATACAGGTAACTAGATTGATTTCATGGAGAAATTTGTAATTTTCTGAAAGTTTATAAATTTATAAGTTGTACATTTCTTCATGGAAATCATAACCGTGCATTTAGTTTTTCCTCAATATGTGTAGGATAAGAGAGTTTTTATTTTAGAATCTGGCCATTTTTTTTCTTTTTTGTCCGGCTATGTGGTCCCGGATATAATCTAGTCATGGATTACACAACTTATATTACTCTTATACAAGACATCCCAGACATATTCTTTTAACTAAACAGTATAAGTTATTGATCTTGTAGTTTTCAAGCAGTTAAACATGTAAAATTGTTAACGAACGACGGACGATGAACGACCGACGACGCATGACGAAGACTAATAGGTCACCTGCGTGACTCAGGTTTTTTAAGATATAATCACAGGCAAGTGAGTCGGTAAGTTAGTATTCTAAGAGAATGTTTATATACGATTCATTAATAGTCTTTACTCGTGAAAGAATTTAAGCATTACTCTAAGGTGTATCATGAAAAAAACATGTTTGATATTTTGGCAAATCGCACAAGCAGAAAAGCTAGAAAACTTAAGCTGTTTAAAAACAGATATCAAACCAAACACTGCACAAAACCCACAGAAACTTACCAAAATGGGGTATACACGTAAATTGCCAAATGATAGTGTTTTGTGTTTTTGTGACTCTAGGTTAATGTGTGCTGTGGATGTCTTATCCATTGTTGCGTGCTTTTCTGATTTTGCAATTCAATTTATTATTTTTTAAAAACAACCACGTCTTTCAAATTATAATGAAACAATTTATTGAATTTCAATTTTCCTGTTTTTGAAAAAATAATTTACAGTTGTATTAGAGCAAAATGCAATTGAAAACGTATTAAGTATTACTTAGTGTACATAGCAATTTATAAATAATTGTTAAATTTGTCGACGATCATTCACATAAGCTTGTGTTTAGATCTGAAATAAAAAGGTAATGTGTGCATATCATAATTGAATGAAATGTCGATTGTATTTCATATAAAAAGCCAAAAGCAAGAGGTCCATGAACCCATTGCTAACTTAACAACATCGCCAAACGGTGTTCAACAAAGCTACATGCAGTTAGATTAGTTATGTCAAATGCAGTTTGTAAATGCATGTACTCATTAAGTTAAGCACATGTTTAAGCAACATTATTTATTTTTAGCTGCAATGCGTTATTTAAACAACTTAAACAAAATAGTTTATTTCGTAAAACTTGCGTTTCGGGACCTGGCTCACGATTTGATAAAACAATTTCCCGTTATGCGTACTTAACTCTTTAGTGAGATTTTTTAAAACTTCAATATCTTTTATCTAATAGAGTGGGTCTGTGCTTGATGTTTTTGTCAAACTCCAATTACATGCTCAGGTGAGCTAAAAACAATGATGCAATTTTTAAAAAACAAAAACAAAAAATACTCATTCATGCAAAATCTTGCAATTCAAAAGTTTAAGGGGGTGTGTGCGGCAATCTTGTACATTTGAGGATAAGAATGTAAATATTGTTTGACCTGGCTTGTTTCTGTCCAAAACTGACTAAAACTTGGCAACGATATAAAAGCGATAAACATGAGATTCTACATGTTTGTATGCAATTTATGCATACAAGAAGTATGCAAATTATACATACAAGAAGTATGCAAATGATGAATCCACGTATAGAACAGGATAATGCCTTTAAAATCAGTTTAAAAAAGCTGACGAGCTCCGCAGCTAAAGTTTTATTTTGAAGAACTAAAAACCTGAAAAAATATGAATAAGGTTCATTGGTGTCCACTCTACAACCATTTGTTGAGAAAAAATGAATCTTACACATTTATTTCGTAACTTTACCTCAAAATAGGGTACCATATTTTTATTAGTCGCAACGTGATGGGTTTATTTTTAGACAAGAAAAATCAAGTCTATAGGTAGAACTCTTGTGTCTATGGAGACACATTGATATAATATTTTCATAAACAAAAGTTTTAAAAAATTCTGATCTTCAAATGTACAAGATGGCCCTACATCCCCCTTAACATTAGAAAGTTTTTGAACTCTGAATATAAGCATCGATTTTCCAAAATTTCACAGAAATCGGATTAAACATAAAAAAAAAAATTCAGTTGACAATATAATTTAGTTCTCAACGCGATCTTGAGTATCTTTTACAATTACACAGCCAATAGATGGTCTCTTACTATTGATTGATCAGTGCGTCTCAAATTAAGGTATAAAAGCAACGTTACAAAATAACAAAAGTAATGAGACAGATACCCCAAATGCTCCATCTTGTTACACAAGTTCCTTGATCTTTAGACTTTACAGAAAATAATTAAAACGCTAACATTTAAAGACTCGTTTCTAAAGAGCTTTCGCATGTTTACACTGTATTTATATGCGTTTACCGTCGTTAGTGTATGACATGTGTCTTTAAAAGGACTTGGGTTTTCCCTTCATATTTCAACATACAAATTATTTAAATTTCAACTTTCCAGTTTATTTTTTCCGTCTTTATTTCCATCAAATTTAACAAGTTTAATTCAGGCACGTAGCATCAGGGGGGCCGGGGGGGGGGGGAGCCCCCCCCCCCCCCACACTTTTTCTCACAGGAACTAATTTTTTAAAATTTACATATAAAAAATTGAATTATCATGGAGTTGGCCCCCCCCCCCCAACTTTTTTGGAGGATGTAAAAAACTGATATGAAAATAAGGAGATTAGGATTAAATTGAAGTTATATACTATGCTAGCCCCCCCCCCCCCCCCCTACGGATTAGGAATTTGAAGATTTTTGGAAAGTCTTATATGCCTTTTTTTTTTTTGGCTTGTCAAGATTTTTTGGATGAGTCTGCCCCCCCCCCCCACACTTTCAAAAACGATGCTTCGTGCCTGTAATTTACGAAGTTTAATACATGTTTTTATCTCAGTATGAAATGACGAATAAAAAAGAATATGACTGTATAAGTATCGTCCGGAATTGGTGCTTTAAAATATGGAATAGTTTTTACACGTGCCGATAGATCATCTTTCAATTTGAAGATTGAAAAGTACATATCAATTGCAAATAAATTACATGAATTACAGACCAATTATTGACAATACTTTACTCTGCTATTGACCAAACGTATATGTAAGCTTTAGTTTTCAGACATCTCAATTTACATACATTCGTTTTTTCTTACAAATCATATCAATTTTGCATTTGGTGTAACAATGACAATGATCGAAATTTTATTTTGCATATTAAATATACAACTTCTTATTTAACTTACCTACTATGATAAATGTTGTACATACCTTCTCTGATCCCGATATTCTTTCTCCTTTAGATTAATTTCCACTTCGATCACAGATATATATAGACCATGCATTCTTAATTACTTGTAGTATATTTCTGGTTGTACATTTTTACTTCCTTGTAGAAAAATTGAATTTTTAACTTCTTCTTTCCCAAGGAGATTGGGGGATAGAAAGTGCAAATGTCCAGTCGGTTTAGTCGTGAAATACAATTTTGAATTTATTTATTTTTTCAATTAAATCTTTTCAAATATATTATAATACAAGTTTGCAAAAACACGAATTTATGGAATTGTATTATTACTTTTTTTTTCAAAACATTCAATTGTTGAGATACAATATATTTTTAATGAATATTTGGTCATCTTTCCACGTTTATGTTGATTGAAATCGGTCTGTTTTCCATTAGACCTTATTTAGACTATGAGAAAAATATGAAGCACAGACCCACTCTTTAAAAGAAAAAAAGTCTTGAAGTTCTAAAAAGACACTATTTAGAGGTTTTGATATGTTTAAGCGTGTTAGAGTCAACATATTTCAAGTATTGAACATATCTAAAGGTAAAAATCAATTATATAATCAATCATATCCTAAATATATATTGTTTTGAATAATCTTTTTAATAAAACATATTAGATTTATCGATATTTTAATTTCTCAGTATCTTTTTCCGTCCTGTATAGACATTACACGCCTTATTCATCCATCTTCAACAACAACAAAATTGTTATGAATTTTCTTTTTTTATTTTTTTTTTTTTTAATTTTACTACCAAAACAACAATCTATTAGCTAAAAAGATGTATTTAGGAACTCATATCCATATTTGTCTAAAGCTTAAGAGAAGATGTTGAACATTTTAAAGGCTTGTATTTGAAAATATAAAAATAAAATCAGAAGGGGAGAGGCCAACCTTGTCACTTGAACATAAACTAATTCTGTAAAGGTTTCATTAAAACGAAACTCAATAACTGTGTAATTATGCAACTTAAACTGGTAAAGGAAAAGATGCTGCTCCAGAACAATATTCAGGGATAATGAAGGATCAGGAACATTAAGACATCTAGCATTGTAAAGGGTGTTAATGATATGAGTCTATAACGTGACCTAAGGTCAGAGAATTATGACAAACGTAATTATAGCCTAGCAAGCATTTATTTATTTATTTAATTTATTGCATTTTCATTGGTAGCATGCAAAGTAGATCAAACTGCTAAAAATAAGTTTTATCCATGTGACAATACTTGAAGACAGTAAATAAAATTCATCAATCAGAAACAACTTTGCTTAAATTAAATCCACACACCTGGGTTCACTATCTATGATCCTGCATGTATTTTACTAAAGCTAAACAACAGATGTGGGTTAGATATTATTGTTTCAGAGAAGAAGCTAAAAATATTTGAATGACATCAGACTCAAATGGAAACATGAAACATATTTCACCTGACTGACTACATGTACTAAGGTGACCTTAGAATGCTAAAGGAAAGAATCAAATTGAATCTCAAATCTTTATTTGCTTAACCAGCAACAATAAATACAAGACTTGGTGAGAAAAAATCAAGCACTGCATAAAATTATATACTATGTCTGCTCAATAGTCAAGGAAATGATTTGATAGTTAAATACTCTAACAGTTTCTTCAAATGAAGAAACGTTTGGATACACTCTGTTCTTCCATCCTTTCGCAATATGTTGTATTGTTTGCTGAATGTTACAGATGCTTCATTTTTTGGAAGACATCCATTATACAACTTTTGATAATATGAGCTGTCTGTTTTGAACACTGAGATATTCACCTGAAAAAAAAGGACAAAACTTAATATTGTTAAAAAAAATGTAAAATTCAATATGGACATTATCAACATCACAAAGCTATCAAATCTTTAATTTTCATTTATCCTGACCAGCATGTAATCCTGTGGTTGTATGATTCGTACCCTCATTAACTACCTGACTGGGCATATTATCGTGGATAAATTTTTTTACCCAGCCCTTTTTGTTAATATTCAGATCATTATTCCGAAATAACATCAAAGCACCCTTTCATTAGTTTAATGTACTGCTAATCTGTTAGGGTTTTTTCAAGTGTCACAAAATTAGCAAAAATTGGGAATATCTATAGCATTTTTAATTGCATCATTTTTTGCGATTTAAAAAAGTTCCTTATAAAAAATGATACAGGATATAATATCTGCATAATCAATAATTTGCAATTCACAAGAGATCGCAAAAAAAAAGAAAATTAGATCTGAATATTAGCGAGGTAATTACCAGTAATTACATGAAATAATGACATAATAGCATATACATCACGTGTGACATCATAATACTAGCAATATGAACACAGTTTACACTTGTCTAATGCATTAGACATAAATAATGGAAAATAGGATGAAAACCAATTTAGAGGATTCTGCTTTGACATTGACCTATGACTCAGAAATTTTCAGGTTTGCATAGAGCTTAAAGTCAAGCTCATTGACTTTACCAACAGGCTTTTGGGGTCTGATATGATCAAGATTTAACAAATGGGAAATAATTTGTGGTTTAAAACTTTTTTGGATTTTCAAGAGATCTACAATGACCTTCACATTTGACCTTGAAATATGGTTTAAGGTCACTGCACACCCTTTACCTAAAAGCTCTGTTTATGTGAAGTATGGGCCAGATGGGGCTAAGTGGAGATTACATATGATCCGGACAAGGATTTTTCAGATAATTCTGCTATGACCTTAACCTTAGAACTAGAAACTTGGTTCAAGGTCACTGCACACCCTATATCCAAAGGCACTCTGCAGGTTAAGTATGAGCAAGAATAAGCAAAGGGGAGAGAAGATATGCATCAGATAAGTGATCTTGGACAGACAGACGGATGGACAGAATGATCACTAAATGTATAAGATGCCTGAGGGCTGAAGGGCAGAGGGCTAGTATTGGTCATGTGATAATTTTTTTTTACATTGACTGTTCTTTTTATTACATATATTTAGCATAAATATGAATAGACATTTAGTTTTTTTTTTTGTAAAAACTTAAGCCTATAGAGAACAGGAAGAGGTACAGTTTCAGTCATATTTTGTCCTGTTTTAGAGTGATTTTTTCAAAATATCACAAACAATTGAAATGTAATGTTTATTTACACAAAAATACCAATAAATTAAGAATCTATAAATAGTTACAAGATTATACTTTCACGAGGTAATTGTGACGTCATAAACAGTGCATTTTCCCATAATTTTCATAAAACTGAGCAGAAGACACCAGGGCCGGGATTCATAAAGATTCTAAGATTTTTCTTAAAAAATGCACTTAAGTGCTAAATAAATTCTTAGTTAAGAAAAAAACTTAAGAACAAATTCATAAAAATACTAAGCATCGTTCTTAACTAAGTAACTGATCTAAGAAAATATTCGTACTTAAGTTCGGCGTCATAGTAACAAAGAGCGCTCTCTTGGAAAGGAGGTTAATTTTGTTGTGTTACGTAACACTGCAGACGAATGTAAACAAAGTCGTCTGTTTGTGACAAAATGGAAGGGAAACAGAAAAGGAAGCCAAACTGGACCTCTGACGAATCGTTAGCATTAGCATCACTTGTCGATGACTACAAGCATATTTTACGGGGAAAGCTT
This sequence comes from Magallana gigas, assembly GCF_902806645.1. NCBI lineage: Eukaryota > Metazoa > Mollusca > Bivalvia > Ostreida > Ostreidae > Magallana > Magallana gigas. The sequence goes on along the minus strand of NC_047563.1, from coordinate 70,521,184 downwards.
AGTCCTTCCTTAACTTCTGACATGAAGACAAGAGCATGGGGCGAGGTATCGCAGAAGTTGTGCGCGATGGGAGTTGGGCCCAGCAGGACACCCGCTGAAGTTGAGAAAAAATGGCTCCAAGAGCGAAATTTCGTGTTATAGGAGGACAGTTTCTGGCACAGGTCAGTCGGTCATTGTTCTACACAGTGCTATAAATTTGATCGGTTACATAAAGCTTACAGTAGATTTAACGTACGTTCCAAACTTCTTCTTTTTTCCAATAAGCTCTATATTTGTTAGAATGATAAATAATCACAAATATATTCCAAAATGTTTAATTTCGATAGTTACATAACATTTGCAAATATGGTCCCTTATATAACACGGTTTGTGCAATCAGCTGTTATTTCTGCATAACATTAATAATCTAGGGCACTATACTTTCTCCATTTCTCCATGTACTCACACTATCCGACTTAGCTAAAACACACCCAATATCGTAATGAAAACATAATTTTGGCACATATTAAAAAAAAATTATCAGACCTTTCGTGTTTAGGCCTAGTCCATTCACGGTAAAATTTAACTCCTGCTTCTCTGTCGGGTTTGTTCCGAAAAAAAAATAGCTTGCCCCTAGATCTATAATGTCGGAGGGAAATCATTAGACTCTATGCTCTTGGATCTAATTCTGCGATATCCTCTGAAAATGCCTATGTACACTCTAACTCGACTTTCTATCGCTTTGTTTTCAAATTTCTGACCGCTCTGCGACTTCAACAGGAGCGGTATATTTCTGCCAAGCTTCAATCATTTTCTTTCATTCTACAAGTAAATTTTTTATACTGTTTCGTTTTATTATAATAGAATAATCGTTGTCTTATCAAAAATAGTGTCTTATTTATTTATCATGATAATCAAACACTTGCAACATTGTTGAACTATTTTTTGTTACGTCATGTTAATCGAAGCGACTTTCTAGGTCGTCACAAAAAAGAAAGTATGGAGCAATATTATTGTCATAATTAGCAACAGATGTAAATGGCGCTATGAGATTTGATCACGTAACCAACCCGTATTTATATTCTGATATACATCCAAAATTAATACCTTTGTCTTAATTACAAACAGAGCAAACATTTTTATTGATCTGAATGTCAGTTGTATCGCATTAAACTTTTAAGATCAAGGTTTTTCTGTTATACTACATGTACATGTACAGTGTAGTTGAGTTTTAAAAAACTTCCAGATATGAAATATTTTGCCTAATTTATGAACAACAAATTTACAGGTGGTGGCCCCCCTCCAAGGCCTTTGAGTGCCATTGCAGAAACGGTATCAAATGTTGTAGGTCAACATAATGCCTGTTTAAGGTTAGACGACACGTTCCTCGAGAATCTTTTTTGTATCTCCTCGTAACAAAGAGTTCCAATAAAAAATATTAATTTAATAATTACTTTAAAAATGATCAAAATTTACTTGAATTTGGTTATATGTATACATGGTCGCGTGGTTAGAACCGTGGCCGCTCACTGCCAGAAGCGTATAGGTTCTAGAGTTCGTGAGTTCAAAGCCCCGGCCCGGCGGAGATATAGTTCTAATCGTAAATTTCGCTGTGCTGTAGATGTATTTATTTTTATATCAGCAATTCAAATGTGTTTTCAAGAAGATTATATAGGAAATTGCATACTCTAGTATTTTGCAGAAATGCCTGGTAAGGTACCTTAATTTTTTGCAAGAAAGCTTGTCAAAGTGGTAGTAAACCATTAACAAATTCCTGGAAAAAGTTATCTAAAATTGAGGAACGTGTCGTCTGACCTTAAGTGGCATTGATGGCGGCATTGACTCTTCCATGCTACAGATTCTGGGCGATAGTGAACAATTAGGACTGTAAGTAGCTTATGTAATTGTTGCACTGAAACACTTAGTGCATGTGTAACAGGTTTATCCGTTGATGTAAAGAAGAAATCAACACTCCTGTTAGGGTTCGATTAACGGGCTTTTATTATCACCAGTTATATAAATAGATTTGACCCTGTAAAAACAATATAACAAGTATGAATAAACGGCATAAAACACATAAACTTCAAGTAATTACGCATTGATGTACAATCAATATATTGAAGTAATTTAACTTTATAAAGGGAGATAACTCATATACGTAAACTACAATTTACATAGTATCTCCTTTATATCAATTTACATGCATTTACATTTCAGTTATAAAACCACTGCTATAATTATGTAATGCATATAATACATAAATATGATATTCTTAGCATATATGAACTTACACATACCATTCAATGGGAATAGGCCCCATGTACAAGTTGAACCATTGAGTTCAATGTGACTCAATTGCAAGGTATATGTGCATTCTTTAATTAATTATACATTTATTACTGACACTATCATAAAATTAGTTTTAATTAAAACACATCTAGGGAGACTTCAGTTGTTATAACTATTTTAACTTTAACTTATTATTTCAAAAGTCTCTATCTCACTATTCATTCAATCAGAAAAAGTGCAAAAGAATTATAAATATGATTAAATACTGATTTGACATTTAGTAGAAATATAATAAATGATATTAATATTAGTGATATTAGATTAACTTACCAAGAAGAGATGTAATTTGTCAAAAACGTCTGTACACCTTTATTACAGTCCGCTTTCTTCAAACTCTTGACAAAGATTAAAATAAAACCCAAAGAACTTTTGGAGGGAAATCGACCAACCAATAGACAAACAAGAAACAAACTAAAACACCAATGAGATTAAAAGACACAACTTAACTTTGACCAAAATATAATTACTGCCCTAAAGGCAACACTGGACCTTTCTACAAATTAAGTTGTAATGAATGAATGCACACTTATGTATTTTAAGATCAATAAAATAATTATAGAATCCAATATATGCATTCAAAAAATCATGAAAATATCAAAATGAAATGATGCATATATAATATATATGTACTTGTAATTAAATCATAAAATATGAGACTGGTACACATGTATCTTAAATTTTGATCTCAAACTGAAGCAGAACCACAATATCAGCCAAGCTGCATATCTAGTGAATGGATTATTTTTTTTTTCAATGTAACATCAACAAAGTTTTATTTTCCAGTGAAAAATACATGTACAATTAATATTTTTGGTAACAGTCATAATTTAACTTAAATATTCTATTTCCAGGGGAATACATGTCATTGAAGGACCACCAGACATAGAGCCACACATCATGTCCACAGGCACTACACAGGACACTGCGGCCACAATAACTTCCCCGCCCCCTGCTAGAACAGCAGCGTCCCAGCAAACGCCAGCCACTCATGCTGAATACAGCAGTAGCACTAGTCTGAAAAGAAGAATTGAAGAACTAACTGTAAAAAAACTTGAACTTGAAGTTGATTACTTGCAATTGAAAATAAGAAAGTTAAAGAAAGAGGAATAAATTGAATCATTCACTGTCCATCTGTCATCCATAAATAAAATTGTTCATTAATTGATAGGAATGATATTATTTGACAAGTATACCTGGTAACATAGTAATCCTTTATAAATAAAATTATAATTGCCATTATTAGCACATAATTCAGATAAATACATTGTAATGTATGTAACCTACATCTTAAATGAGACTACGTACCATATCAAATTATACAAGATGTTCAGAAATATTACCAGTACACATTTAAGGATAATAGTTCTGTATAAGTTGAAGTAAATTATGTAATACATGTATGGATATATTATGTGTCATTTATTTAACAACATTATGAGAATGCATGTACATAAGACAGAAAGATGCATATACACTGTACATGTTTATAGTAAATTAATGTATTTTGAGGTGGTATTATATAAATCCATAGAAGATTTATTCAATTTGGTTTTAATATTATCATTATTGGGGATAAATAAGTGAATATGTCGGTAAAGGAAAATACATGAGTATGTTTCTTTTTTTTTACCTGTCTGGTATTGTATGGTTGTATACTCTATCAGACTGGGCCTATTTTGTTATGACAGTTTTGAAAGTTAGAATAAATTTTTGTACCAATTTTTTGTCAATATATGTAACCAAACTGAATATGTTCAGGGTTTAGCCAGTATGTTTATTAACTTCTTAGTAAATCTTTAATAATGTGTTAGATATTGATTCTTTGAAGTTGGTATAATACATGTCTGTAAACAGGTCTAAAATGTTTAAATTTTATATAACAGACATGATGAAATTCTTGAATCAATGAATTTAGTTATAAGAATTTTAAATATTCTTGAAGAGATAATCTACATCAGTTATTTCATGTGATATTCTATGAACATTCATTCATATTGTTTTTATTGTTTTTGTTGCTGTTGTTGTTGTTGTTGTTGTTGTTGAACAAATGAAATATATTTCAAACATGTATATTTGTTTTCAATTACCAGTAATTATTGCTTACCTGTTAAAAGTGAGTTTCAGCAAACAATTGTCTGTACCGAATTCCGTCATTGACATTCTGGCCTAACTGTACATTCAGCCCATCACCATCATCCTGCTGACTGTCATCCAGGTCACCATCATCCAGGGGGCATGGGATCTGCCTGTCCTTGCAAATGTTATGCAAGATGCAGCAAGCAACAATAGCTTGACATGTCTTGTCTGGAGACAGTCTAATCTCTCCATGCAGAACATGGAACCGTCTCTTTAGCTGACCTATGCCTCTCTCCACAATGCTTCTTGTTTTCTTATGAGCCCTATAAAATACCCTTAAAAAATCAGTTATTTTACATCACAAAGAAATTTAAAAGATGAAGAAGTAATGGAAATTTTTGACTTATAAAAATTATCAAATTCAATATACATACATGTACATGTAAGAACACTAACAGAAATTATACCAATTAAGCAGCTTAATTATACTACCCAACAAATGCTAAATGCCTAGAATTACTGTAAGCCACCGGCCTTCTAATTACATGTACCGGTACTGTCATACTTGCATTAAATACTACTGAGCATGCCCATTAATTAAGCTATATGGTATCAGCAGCAGGGTGCATGCATTTGAAATTCAGAACATGATGATGTACTATATTTCTAATTTGTCTCAGCCAATAAAGGTTTTGGAGATTCAATAATATAAGAAATTTCATATAAACCCATGCCGGATTAAATGAATGGTCTCACATGGATTCAAGGATTCTCCTCTGAATTTTTTTTCAAATTTAGATATGTATTATAACTTTTATATGCATGTTGCAATTATGTACATGCACTTTTCAATTTATAAGTAGGCTATATATGAGTACTAATAAAGACAGAATATTTGATGATAGCATAAGCATATTTTTATATATTTATATTGAAATTACACAAGAAAAATATTTTTTTTATGATTCAAAAACCAAATTAACCAAACAATATTAACCCCCCCCCACTCCCACCAGAGTGAGAGAGGAGAGAGAGAGAAGAGAGAGGGGTGAAACAGTGATCTAGATCAACCAACAAAATGCCATATCATCCTGTTATATTCTGTACAACGACAGTTTTGAATGAAATAAAATTTTGGTGGAATGAAATTCGTTGATCCGCCCAATGTTATGTAATATATTTAGCACTGCTGTCTCCAGAGGGCGCTTATCAGGAAAATGAAAGTAGAACGGTCATGGCCATTTTATTTGCTCCTTTTTTTTCGTGTTGGTTGTATCATGTATGGATAGGATGGATGTATAATATATAAGACATATCTTAGCTTGTACCTGACAGAGAATTATGTGAAATGGGAAACGTACCTGTTGTAGTTTGTTTGACAACCTTGGTTTGGTCGCAAAAATGGAGTTAGGAGCCATCTCTTTGAAGGATACCCGCTGTCCCCTAGCAAATGCGTGTGAAGAGGGATTCTGTTCTGGTCAAACAATGACTTGAGTCCACTCTCGTTCAAGATCCTTGAGTCATGTGTTGACCCTGGCCATTTCGCTACGACATCAATTATCTTGTGGAATGGATCAAAGACGACCTGTGTGTTAATGCTGTGGTAATGATGTCTGTTGACATACTCGTTTTCGTAGTCAGAAGGAGCGATAATTTGTACATGTGTGCCATCGATGGCCCCGACAATTCCAGGAAATCCGGCGATTTTGAAGAACTCTTCTTGATTTTTGCGAATTTCGTGAACATTAAGTGGGAATTTTATAAACTGGGCACAAATTTGTGGAGAAGAGAGACTTCTAAGAGTGGCAGTAATTGCCCTAGAAACGGTGGGCTGCGAGACACCCATGTCGTCTCCATTGCACAACTGCATTTTCCCGGTGGCTAGAAATCTCAGTGTTAGTAAAATTTTCTGCAGTGGAGAAATTGCACAGTTTCTTCGTGAACCACTCATAAGTTCATTTCCAATCAACCCCTCTAAAAAGTGGACACCAGCTGAATCAAATCTATACCTTTCAACTAGTTTTGATTAACGATTTTGATTTTGAACTTAAGTTTTTCTTAGAACTTTAAGACACCTCAAGAGGACTCTTAGATTTAAGTATTGCTTAAGATTTTTCTTAGGCATAAGTTGTTTTATGAATAAAACTTAAGTTAAAAACAAATTCTTAGCGTAACTTAAGTATTTTTTATGAGTTTAAGTATTTTCTTACACTTAAGTACTGTTTAAGTATCTTTATGAATCCCAGCCGTATGCATAAAAATTCTTAAGTGCTTAACCATTTCTGTGCCACAGGGCCTATTTGGGCCTATTTGAATATCTACGTTAAGTGCCACAGGGCCTATTTGGGCCTATGGCAATTTGAAAAAATATACATTAAAATAAAAATAAATATTAAATACATTCAGGTTCTGTTTTTCATTATTGATTTTTTAAAATTTGTATCAATATACATCGTATCATCTATGTGTTTAGTGAAATACTGCTGATAACGTCACAACGTTAAAATGACATCATAATCATGACGTCACTACGTCACACAGCGCAAACTCGTTGTCTGCGTTTTACCATGGCTGGCGTATGGTTTTTGTGAATACATCCCCAGGACTTTTCCGTCAGAACGGGAAAATAATATCTGTCCTAATGCACAACCTGGACCAAAGGAAATGCCCCCTCCCCCACAAGAGCACGACCAATCTTACTTTTTCCTACTCTGCCATATAAACCCTGGGCTCATTTAACATATAACCGACTTTTGACTAAAATCTATCTTAAAAGACCAAATATTTTTCATAAGATCTCACCATAGCTCATAAATTTGTCATATCTTAATAGGATAATCTTAAATACTGTCAAAATACAGGTCTTAAGTCCAACTTTAACATGGCGAGAGCTAATACTTTAGTCCACCACCGAAGGCCGAGTATAATTCGAGTGTGCGCGACTTTTTTATTTTCATGCTGCCGTTAGTGCTGATTAAAAAAATCAAATAAAACACATCGGTAATATCAATGCGGTTTTTTTTTTAATCAGGTAAAAAGCTACTACATACAGCATCGTTCTCTGGTATTGTATAATTTGCAAGAAATCGAGAGAATATTAAGCACCAAAGGAAGCATGTACTTTATATGTATTATTTTTATTCAGAGTTAATTAATGAACGGCAATATAAACTGCGATATGCCAAATAAGGAGGAATGGGGCACTGAAAAAATTACTTTGATATGATCCTAGAACAAACTTTTAGCCAGATGATCAACATTAAAAAAAATTCCATCTGGTGACATTTTACTGTAGTTTTCATGCATGTAAAAGAACAATACTGAATCTTTGGACAGAAAAACAAGAACTGCATGTAATAACTTATTTGGAGATAATGGTGATGCTTCGACCGTGTTCGAGATTAAGACTTTAGTGCCCAACCCCCCCATCCCCCCTGCGTACGCGCTTCAAGTCCTATTGATACCTTTTTCGTATCTTCTGTCTCCTTCTTCAGAGCATTTCAAACAGAGACATTCTTTCTTGAAACTAAATTTCAACCGTGTCTCTAAAATTGGATACCGCATATCTTAGACATTTAATTTTCACATGGATGGTTCTGACCGCACGGACTTTCATTACCTGTTTTATGGTCATAAAGAGCATCTACTCTGTGTAAAGGTGCAAATATAGAGGTAAAAGAAGGAAAGATTTCTAGGACTGTAATATACTTCATGAAAATATTAATCACAAAAATTTATCATTATTATATTTTAGACAACTCAGTTGGTCAAGCGGATTTAATCACTAAAACAAACTGTAAGACCACAAGTTGGTAAAAAAAAAAACTTCTTAGATCTAATCGAGATATAGAATCGTAAATGTTTTGCATTTCATAACTGTTATATTTCATCGTATGATGATGAACTATGTGTAATCGTTAACTTTCTTAGGTCTATATTGTTTTTTATTCTTTGAATATTAGAACTATAATATAAATCACAATCGTAGTTGTATCGATAAATAAGCTAAGATATTAGAGAACATTAAGAACAAAATTATACCTCTTTTTCCGAGAGATCAAATGTTTACAACTGACGATCGTGATTGTCAATTTTACACGTATGATGTGGTAAAAGTTTTTACTTTGTATGGAATAAAATGCAAAAATTAAGATAGTGTTCACCTGTCCGAGAAATAGAAGATTTTAAAACATACAGATAATTTAAAGTTACATAGTCCGATTTTTTTTGGCTATGGGAGTATCAAATATTTTTCTATACAGACCAAATTTATTAGACAAATGCCTATTTACACAAACAAAATCCGTCTCCTTTCAAAGTTTGTATTATTTAAAGTACATAAAAAATTTCTGTATGAGAAAACAAAAAACAAAACAAACCAACTCCATCTTGGGAATGTTTAGAAACGGGAACCGCTTGGTTTTGTTCCCGAATGATTGGGTTTATTCAACCCGCATGTGATGTATCGATTGTACATGTATACAAAACACTTCCCCAAATATTAGTGAATAAAATGTACCGACGTTTATTTTTGATTTGAATTTTTTTCAAAGTCGTAATACAACCATACCCGCCTTGACCTCAGCAGCGAATTTTATTATGAGACGAAAAAAATCAATACAATTTATGTCGTTTGTTTTTGTAAATAAATTGTGTACATCACTTTTTCAATAAAATATGGCTTAATGTACCTGGAAAACTACTGCAATGTCTATTATGATACTCATACTTAGCATAGCCATCGTATAAAATCGAACATAGCAGCTTTAAAAATTTCACGATAAGCCTATATATTATTCTATTTACGAAATCATTAAAGTCATTTGGGGTATTTTGAATAACAGTTTTTGTTCAACTTGATTGTAAAATATGTGTAAATACGCATGTTTAATACAGTTCGTTGTTTTGGTCCAACAGAAAGATCATACTCGTTCATGTGCGGACCTAGAAGGGGGTGCATGGACTATTCCTTCCACCTCTTGGGAAATCAAATTAAAAAGATTATATAGCAAAATTCCCGAAATAGGCCTCAAAACCCCTCTCCAACATTGGAAAACAAAATTATCCCTCGGACACCCCCTGGAAATGTTTTCTGGATCCGCGCATGCTGTAACAAACATACAATATATCAATTTTCTCGCTGAATAAAGCAATAGCATACAGTGTAATGAGAAATGAATATTGAGCAGCGTTTTCATCACATAAATTCTCTGAGGTTAGCGAGAATATTTTAATAACAAAATAATTTATTAATGTATGTCATTTCTTCTTTAAACTCTCTATTTATAAATCACTGCATGGCGTTGGAAGCAATTTGAAAGTGAGTGGGGGGGGGGGGGGGGGGCTAGACTAATCCTAAAAAATATTGACAAGCAAAAAAAAATGATAAAAAACTAATTCCCAAAATATCCGTGGGGGGGGGGGGGGGGGGGGGGGGGGGCGGGTAGTACTATACCTATACTTCCAAAAAAATCTTACCTAGCAAAATAAGAAAAATTCCCACATCATGAAATTCCTAATCGGGGGGGGGGGGGGTAGTATGCCTATGACTTTAACTTCTCAATAATTTAATCATTTCAAGGTAAATTTAGGAACAAATATGTTTCCTGCGAGAAAGAGTGGGGGGGGGGGGGGGGAGGCTAACCTTCTATGATGCTATGTGCCTAATGGTTAGGTCTAACTTTGCAAAAATGGTGGGGTGGGTGCTAAGCCCCCCTTAGCCCTCCCCCCTCCGATTCCGACGCCTATGTAAATTACATTGCAGGTGGTGACTGTTGGAGAGTTTCATTTGTTCGTGTTTTGTACATTGCAGTGCGATACACCACACTTTCTAAAACACGGAACGCGGGGTGATTCGAAATTTCCCCCAAATGACTTTACGAGCATAAACTTGGATGGACGTTTATGCTTGCGCGATTTCATAGAAATGATTATTAAAACGAACAAGGAATTGCTTACCAATCTAGCACTGTCATTCTTTGTCTGTCTGTCTGCATATCTAACACACAGTAAAAACCAATTCCTTTTGCGAATTTCTTAAACTGCATCATGATAAACCTTTACAGCTGCAGCCAGCAATACCCGCCTCTTGACCACTAACATATTTGCGTTATACTAATTAATTAGTTTTTGAAAATTATCCGCTATTAATGACAATGATTGTTACAAAAATATCGTATTAATGATGCATACAGGCTCTAAAACAATGTAAGTTGGTTATATAAAATCGCTTTAAAACATTTGGTGCTTTGCTTAATTACACATATAGTTTAATGTTAATCTAATATGGTTTGTACATGGTCAGTAAATCCCATACGGTGCGAGGCCGAATGAAGATGTTTTAAAAATAAATGTCCAAATTATTCGTGGGAAAAACTTAGTTATTGCTATTTAGACCATATACTTTCGTGATAATCCCGCCCCATCAGTTCCATTTTTCACAATTTGAGGGAATTTCTGGTGTAAAAAACATGATTAAGTTTGCATTGCATGTCATTAGGTTATCAAAAAAGAAATCCGATAATTTATGATTTTTTTAAGTCAACCTACTTAAACTCTCTCTCTCTCCCTCTCTCTCTCTTATATGCTTAGCATATTCTTAAATCTAAGCATGGGTCTTGCCTGTCTTAAGTATTTAAGCATGTTGCTTAAGTGTATGATAGCAAGAAGGTTGTGCAACAAATCTTAAATAAATTAGAACATTTATGCTGCTAAATGCTCCGTACATACCCGTTTACTGTGTAGACAGTTTAGAAATGTTTTATAAGGTCTTTATATCTCGAAACAATTTACAAGGCTATGTTTTTAATGTCATTTTTAACGTCATAAAATGATGTCACTTTACTATTATGTAATTATATTATCAGTGCTTGCATGAAAGTCTTTGTCCATGAAATGTCCATTTCATTGGCCTTTAGGGTATATGTTACTGAATCTATCACAAAACAGTTTATCATAAACCTAATTTTTAAAATTATATTTTACCTATTTCAAAGCTACTAACTAATTAATCATTCTCTAATTAAATGTATCAAGTTAATATTTTTTGATAGCCCCACAACTTTCGAAAAATAAATAAGTTTGACAATAAGGTTATTTGTAAATTATAATTTCAATTATATCGCCCTACACCAGACTGTTTGATCCGATTGAATAGCATATTGAACTGGCGGTGTAAAATAGGAATAGTAAATAAGGCAGTAATATTTCCAATTGTTTCTTCTTTTCTTTTTCAAGAGAATTTATGATGTGTTTACATTAGAAATCTTACTGAAAATGATATATTTTAATGGGAGATGTTATTTCTTTAAGTAAAGAGGTGTCTCTCATTCACAAATTCTTCATTCTTTATAAAAATCATTCATGTACATAGGAATAGCTTCGACTCTCTCTCTCTCTCTCTCTCTCTCTCTCTCTCTGAATATTTTGTCTACAGGTCCACATGCCATTAGTTTAATCGATAATAAATACCGGTACTGTATATATACCGATGAGCGGTACTGTACTGTTTAGATCCGCGTAAAATTGCGACAAGCATGTCTCGGAGATTTTAAAATCTTTTTTTGTGGATAGATGTAAATCAAAAGAAACTATGATAAATATTCAACTATACGTACTCAAATAAAATAAGTAATCTACTGTAAATATTAATAAATTAATGTAGATTTATGAAAATAGAATATTCTAAAATGTGAGAACCTTAATTGTTAAATACACATATCATGAATGCGTTTAATAAAACATATTTTCTTTCTTAAACCAAAATCAGTCATTATTTACATAAAAGTGAAAGCAAAAGTAACTTAGTTGACATAGCAACGATATACTTAAGTAGATTGTGATATGCTTAGCTAAGAATTACTAAGCATGTTGCTTAGAATTTTTATGCAACGGAAATTAAGCATCTTGCTTAGTTAAGAATATTCTTAAGAAAGTTAAGCATTAACTTAAGAAAATTCTTAGAATTTTTATGCATACCACCGATTTCACAAAAAAAACTTAAGTCAAATCTCAGACTTAAGTCTGAGTTTTTTCTCAAATATTTGAGTTTTTTCTCAAATTTGAGAAAACTCAAATATCTGCGTTTCACAAAAAAATCTTAGTCGTGTTTTTTACTCAATTTGAGAAAAAACTTAAGTTTCCTCCATAGCAGACTTAAGTCAAATCTCAAATATGAATATATGTCATTAACATCATTAATTCAGTATTTTATTGTCTGTAATGTTCATTTCTTAGATCTATTCCACTCAATAATCAGCGAATATGCAATGTTTCATGCTGGTTTGATAAATATTTTTTTCATTAAAAAAATTTTAATTTTGGCGGAGTTATCTCCCTTGACAAACATGTAAACAAAGGGAACTAATTCATTTGTTTGTGTTAAATGGAATAACTGTGCAGTGATTCTACTTTCTAATGATTTTAAGGTAACCATAATGTATTTAATGTGGTCTTTTGTTTGTTATATAATATATAAGATTTTGTAGATGTGTCATCTATACTTAGCATAACAAATAAAATATTTTCGCAGCTGTCGCCCATGATGAAACTTACATTATAACTTTATCATGTGATATTACTTAAAATATATTAATTTTGTTGTGGGCGACGGCTGCGAACACATTTTTCTCTTCAAACAAGAGGACAAAAGGCCTTACCGATCATCTGAGTACCATAACCCATACACAAACTTGTCGAGGAGTCTCATAAAAGCATTCGATTAAGTTTCATTTCATTTTTCCCCCCCCAAAAAAAAAAAAAAAATAAAAAAAAAAAGGTTCATTCTGGAGTAAAAAAAATATAATATTGTAATGACGACCACCTTCCTGCCTGAAATCTTTCAAAAAGGACTAGGGACTATAAAATGTATAATTTTAGCTAAAAACTTATAAACATCATAATAGAGTGCATGGCCTGATATTGAAAAGGTACAAGAAAATAGATGAAAATAATTTTCCAATATTTGTTAACTCTCAAGATAGGTTTTATGTGTATATGTTTTCATCGATAAACTAAAACAAGGTGGCTAGTAGACATGTTTTATTAAAACAACTTCACATTCCCCATCCCCAGGCCCAGACAGAAACTCTCCCTGTGGGCATTTAAACAATTATTTAATTTAGACTTCAAAAAATGTTTTTGTTTCAATAAAATAAAAACTGAAAAACTTGCAAAGTTTTTTTGTCATACAACTTCTTTATTACACTATATTTAATGAGTAATAACTCCATTATGAAGAATCAAGGGAAGACAACTCCAATATAAAGAAGCAAGGGAAGATAACTCAATTAAAGGCTGAACATTTTTACCGGGTGGTAAATCTCAGGTGAGGGCAGGGCTTAATTATTAGAGGTGTGAAAGCCTCCGGGGATTGCAGTCTACCTTCGATCGTATATGCTGCTAATCACTGTACACAGGAAGCAAATTAATACACAGGAAATAAATAATCATTCAGAATTGGTCTTAGTTTAAATATCTTATTGTTCCAATGACCATATGAAGCGATTTAATATGGAAATGTAATGTGTCGTCCGAGTTTTCTCTCAGCGAACGTGCGTAAAGCACAATTGAAAAAAATGCTATAAATTAATTCTGCTACAAAAATATAAATCAGTACATAGTGTTTAGCACTTGACATTGTATAACAAGATAATTTTAACAATTATAACTGCATAAGAAAACCGTACACAATCAGAAAGAATGTGGAATGTAAAGGCAGCCATGATACGACGACAATTAATTGAGTTTGTTTTCCATTGAGTGGCATTTTATGCACCAAGTTCCAATTGAGTAAATTATCAGTCAATACAGTTTAGTGGCACATCAGTTTGTTTTGCAGAAAATCTTATGTTTTGGAGCTGCTTGTGCATTTGCGTGGAATTTATTTGGTCACATACATTCAACATTACCGTAATGTATCGTGTATAATACGCACTCGTGTATAATACGCACCCCCCAAAGTTGACCAAAAAATAGCGAAAAAACAGCAGGTCCTATGTATAACACGCACCCAAAAAATTGCGAAATCAATGGCCGCAATTTCCCCAAAAACAATCAATGTTTCGTGATAATTTTATAATCCATGCGCAATTTCTTTAATTTTGTGATCGGAACATAGCACAATGATGAAAATCGACGGCCGCCATTTTTCCAAATAACTATCGATGTTTAATGATAATTTTGTAACCCAAGCGCAATTACTGTAATTTCGTGATCGGAACATTGCCCAAGCGATATTAGAGTCAAAGTTCTTACAATTTTACTTAAAAAGGATGGCATGATTTACATGGGCGGTATCAAATATCATTAGAAACTTCGTAAAACAGTGGAAAAGTTGAAGATCATCATACATAGGGAAGAACGGCAACCGAGCTTAAAAGTTATAATGTTTACAGATATAAACCAAAACAACATCAAAAGAAATGCTTTAATTGATTAATTATAGTCAAACTCATTGATTGTAGTTAAATAAACATTCTGAAGAAACGTATGTATGTCGTATATCGTCATTATCAAGTCGTACAAATGATCGATGTATTTTTACCAGTGTCTTTGTAAAGCAATAACGTTTAACTGCATAACTGGACACGAAGTAATCAAGTTTAATAAAATCAGAATAATCCCTAATCTTCATGCACTTGAAAACACCCTGTGAAGTCCGACACAAGACAGGTGCATGCTTCTGACACCGGAAATTGTTAAACAAACATTGACCACGCGCCGAGTCAACAGGTGATTGCTTACGTAATGGCGAATACACTGGCGGTATTTAAACTTGTTTTATGCAAGAAATAGTGTTGAGAGTGGATAAATATTTCAATACATGGAAATAAAACTAAGAATAAGGTATTTCTGATGCAGTAAATTTAGTATTTAGTATACACTCGTACAACTTGCATTACGCGCTATATCAGCAGAAAATATACACTCATACAACTTGCATAACACGCTATATCGGCATTCACGTCTCCCGAGGTATTAAGAATCAAGCTTGAAAAAATGGGGTAAAATTTTAGTCCTATGTATAACACGCACCCCCCACTTTTGATCAAATTTTGGCTGAAAAAAAGTGCGTGTTATACACGCGACATTACGGTATTCAAATATAAATATAAATTTAATACTAGTAATATTAAAAATTCAATTTTTAATCCCCCCTTTTAATACATGCGAAAGATATCAATTGTTAATTGTTAATTGCTAGTAAACAGAAATCCACGGACCTGGCAGGATCACACTCGGACGATCACGTCAGTCAAACTGGGTGCTATTGTCTCAAACTTCATTCACAAGCGGCATTATTTGAAGTTTGTACGGGTAAAAAGGGGGCGTTCGTAAAATGTTCGGCCTTTCACTTTCACAATATCTTAACTTTGATACACAGCTTCATTCTTTCTCTTTTCTAAATACACATATATGTGAATTACCAGGGTATCTTATTTCTTTTGAAATTCCTGAGCAGAATAAAATAACAAGACAAATATACCCCCCCCCCCCCAGCCATAACACTTGCCTTACATGTAGGTGGCATGAAATATCATAAAAGATGACAGCTCAATATTTTTTTTTTCTAAATATGCAGTCAGTTTTCATTCCGTGTCAGTAGACCTTTGTTTTACATTCTCTATACATTAACACTAAATGACCATGCTTTTAGCCACATCCTGCATTAAGAATCTCAACCCTATACACTATATGAGTGTTTTGGCCCCACCATAGATTCAGAACCCCTACCTCGAGGGACATGAAATTTTAAAAAATTAGTAGAGGACTCCCTGGTCTACAAAATTATGAATTCAGTTTTCCCTACAGGTGTGTGGGAGTATAGAAGATTATTTCTAAACATTATATGCATTAACACTATATGGCCATAGTGCCCACCCTACAGCCTGAACCCCTGATCCAGGGGCCATGAATTTCACAATTTAGGTAGAGGAGTTTGTGGACATCATAACCATGCATTCAGTTTTTTCCCACATGAGTGGGAGTAAAGAAGAAGATTTTCTAAGATTTAATACATTTTCACTATATGGCTACACTAACCCCGCCCTAGTGCCTAAACCCCTGTCCAAAGGGTAATGAATTTCACAATTTAGGTAGAAGACTTCATGTACATCGTAACCATACATAAAGTTTTTAACAAAATTAATATATATATGGGAGTAGAGAAAAAGATTTTCTAAGATCTAATACATATTTACTATATGGCCATATTGGCCCCACCCTAGATCCTGAACCCCTGACCCAGGGGCCATGACTTTTACAATTTTGGTAGAGGGCTTCATGGACATCATAACCATGCATTCAGTTTTTCCTCACATGTTTTGGAGTAGAGAAGAAGATTTTTGAAAATGTGGCTTTCTTGCATATTTGGCCATGCCCGTGGCGCCCTGGGGTGGTAGAGCCATGAATTTCACAATTTAGATTCTTCTTACCATAGAAATGCTTCACACCAAAAATGGTAATAATTGGCCTTGTAGTTTTTAAGAAGAAGTTAAAAATGTAAAATTGTTAACACACGACGCACAACGACGGATGAAGAACAATTGCATTAGGTCACCTGAGTGCCTCAGGTGACCTAAAAACTATGAGAAAATGTTCCATTTTTCATCATTTTTGATCAAATCTTGGCAATATGCCAAAATGTTGAAGTCGTAGTATTTTTTTGAAACAAGATATTAATAGTGCATCACTTGGTTCTTTATACGAGGGTCAATCAAAAAATACGAAGACTTTTGTCATATCTATGTTACTTAACGTCATATCATTACTAAATTTGGTAGACATAATTTAGCAATAGTTTCAAACAATTTGCAAGAAAAAAGTTAATAAATTTCTTTTTTTCTAAGAATTATTTAGAATTTAATCCTGCAAAAATGAGGTCACGGCGCACGGTCAAAATGTGTGTTATGGTCAACAATAAACCATATTATGTTGAAAGTAATATCTCCATAAATTGGGCTTAAAACCAAATAATATTGAAACTTCAAATTTAGTATATTTCTTAGTATTCTATGTACCAAATAATGACGGGATATATTGTTTTGTCGAACAGATATTAGTAACTTAAGTCAGATAGTCCTCTTTAGAATTGACTAAAAACATCGACGTCGCCGGACGTCACGGCGCAACGAGAAGTACAAACAAAATGGATTTAACTCAGGAAAAAGCCGATACAAGCTGTAAAAATGCACAATGGTGCAAAAAATAAGTCAACAGTTATTTGCAAATTTGTGTTTAATTGTAATAAATTTTGTGGGGGTGGTGGTCATTGTATTTTGAATATAAAACAGTCCGAAAGAGAGTTGAATATCTGTAAATATTTGGTCAAAAAAGAAGTAACGTCAACCGCGTTCAGGGTTATCCTTACTGTAAACTAAGAGATACACGGTTAGAAAATGAAAACTTTGAAGAACTAACTTATGATTCTCGTACAAATGTGTGCAAATAAGATGTTAAGCGGTTCAATGCCATTTTAAATTGTAAGGAGAAAGGCACAAGAGACTAAGCATGATTTAAAGATGGGGTAAATCTATAAACTGTGCGTGTTTAATCTTGACGTCATGCTTTGAACGTTACCGTGCGCCGTGGTGACAAAACATGTTGTTTTTAAAAAGGGGTAACAAAAATACCGTTTCATCAAATGGACTAAAACTTAGCATATCGATAACATAAGTGTTGGTGCACAGATTAATCTGTTAAGTATGACTTTCATGAAAAATATATGATAAACAGCCACATTATCTTCGTATTTTTTTATTGACCCTCGTATACACCCATGTTCAAGATGGTATACATATATTTTTATGAGATTTTAACAACTTTTGAATTTTAGGGCAAATATTGAAAGAAACTGTTTTTCTTTTTTTCCTATCTCAAAACCAGGGTATTTTCAATGTTCAAATCTATTGGGATGTCCATTATATTGAAATTTTCATATCATGACATCATAGTTCAAAAGCAGATATGCACCGAAAAAATTAAAAGATCTGAGATGCCTTGAGTTAAAAGTGCAAAGGTGTTCCGTGAAGGTGTTATAAGGGGTGTGATCAAGGGTGAACCTTTGCTTACAATGTATATCAAGGATGTAAAATTCCTGTATTTATACAGAATATACAATGAACAGAAAGTATTATCGGGGGTAACAAATCGAAGGGCTTATTAACCTATGTGACAGGGCCTATTTACAAATGGTGTTCAGCTTTAATGAGACTTTATCCCATGTATCGACTATTTTCGGTTATATCACCACACTAGTTATTCATAACAGATATGAATTATAATAACATTACATGTATTATAAAATCTTCTATAATTTCCTACGCTTACATTCGTTCCGTCAACAAGAATTCCAAACATTCCCCTTTCTCCAAACACTGAGTACGGTAGAACACCGAGACTCTGTCCGACATGTTTACTCTGTAGATCTCCTCCAACGTGATCAGGACTAGAACTTCTTTGGATTGAGTTATCTCCATTCAACTGACATTCCGTTACCTGCAAAAATCTTACTATGGTAATGATATAACATAAAATGTCATTGTCAAATACAGCAAATTTTTTTTTTTTAAATACAGTGAATTATTAGGGTTTTTTAAAGAAAAAATTGTAACTGTGTATTTTAATAAAAGAAAGAGAATAATGGTATTAAATTGGATCAATTAAAATATTGCTACTTGAGCAATGTTTAGCTCTATATTATTTTACACTGAAATATTTTTGTATTTAAATTCAGTTAACTGTATCATTAAATAAAAATGTTCAGTGATATTAAAGATATAGTAATTAAAAAACAGTTTAATCAAAGAAGTATTAAGTTGTACAGTAGTTGATGGAATTATACAAAAAGTGTGAAAAGGGGAATAACTTTATATTTTTCTCATTTTGAAAATGACAAAAATTACGAAAAGAGTTATTCTCCTTGTCAACCTGTATTTGTAGCAACAACAACATATAATTTATCTAGCCTTATTTGTTACTTCATTAAATTAATAATTAAAATTTGTTAAATTTATTTAACTGTTTTGGCAATTAAATCAAAAACCAAAAAGCTACTGGTGTTTCACAGTTGGGCATAATGACTCGATGTTTTTCAAATAAAATAAATTAAGAAGTCCCTCTTCTGTTTTCTAGGGTTATTTTATGGGATATCTTGGGGGGGGGGGGGGGGGGGGGGGGGGTTAATTGCTTCACATAAATTCTGCTTAATGTGGTATGGACACTTCCATGTTGTGACTTATTGTTAATTGAAATAAACAATAATAAAGAACCAAGTGAAATTAATATATGTTTCCCAATATTGACACCTTTGAGGGTTTAGTAAGAATTTGTAAGTCATGAGTTCGAATCCCGCTGGGATTTTACAATTTTTACCTCTCCAAATATTTTTAAAAAGCTATTTTTTTTGTATACATTGCAAAATTCTAAACCATTGACAGTATTCTAATCATAATGTACTTTAATACACATTAATATCAACAGATGTCCCATACCACCTTATTTTTTTAAGAATCTTATTAATACATGTAAGATGTTTGGAAATTTACAGAAAAAGCGGTCAAAAAGCTGGTGAATAAAAAAAAATGTGACACTATATAAATAGTGCCTGTTTGGGAGGGTAACAGTTGAAATCGACACCTCGAGGAAACCATTGTCAACCGACGCGAAACGGAGGCTGACAATGGTTTCCTCAGGGTGTCAATTTCAATTGTTATTCTCCCAAACAG
This sequence comes from Magallana gigas, assembly GCF_902806645.1. NCBI lineage: Eukaryota > Metazoa > Mollusca > Bivalvia > Ostreida > Ostreidae > Magallana > Magallana gigas. The sequence goes on along the minus strand of NC_047563.1, from coordinate 70,501,055 downwards.
GCATTATTCATTTTATTATACTGAATGTTTTAATATTAGAAAAATTTTTACTACTTTTATCTAAGAAATGATGTGAATTCTTATGCGCATAATTTACGTGCATGTAACAATTTGTTTTGTTATACTTTCATGTTAAATACTGAAATCTGATTGGTTTAGATGCAGTTCATAATCTGTTCTATTACCCTCAGCGTTAGCAACGCACTTAGCAACGGGTAACATTACGAATTGTTACATGCGCGAAAATCATGCGCGTACGCTTCCCCTTAGAATTCACGTTATTCCTATCTAAAAGCAGTGATGTTTTCTTTAAGATTAAGACATTCAGTATAACAAAATAAATAGTGCCTGTTTGGGAGGATAACAATTGAAATTGACACCCCTCGAGAACCATTGTCAACCTCCGCTTCGCGTCGGTTGACAATGGTTTTCTCGGGGTGTCAATTTCAATTGTTATACTTTCATGTTAAATACTGAAATCTGATTGGTTTAGACGCAGTTCATAATCCTTTCTATTACCCTCAGCGTTAGCAACGCACTTAGCAATGGGTAACATTAAACATTGTTACATGCGCGAAAATTATGCGTGTACGGTTCGCCGTAGAATTCATGTTATTCCTATGTTAAAGCAGTTAAGTTTTCTTTAAAATTAAGACATTCAGTATAACAAAATAAATAGTGCCTGTTTGGGAGGATAACACTTGAAATTGACACCCCTCGAAAACCATTGTCAACCTCCGCTTTGCGTCGGTTGACAATGGTTTTCTCGGGGTGTCAATTTCAACTCTTACCCTCCCAAACAGGCACTATTTATATACTGTTACCCTCCCAAACAGGCACTTATTATATATTATTATACTTTCATGTTAAATACTGAAATCTGATTGGTTAAGACGCAGTTGGTAATCTGTTTTATTACCCTCAGCGTTAGCAACGCACTAACACAATGAATTTTTACATGCACGTATATAATGCGCATACAGTTCGCCGTAGAATTCACTTCATTTTTATATAAAAGCAGTAAAATTTTCTCTTAAATTAAGACATTCAGTATAATAAAATAAATAGTGCCTGTTTGGGAGGGTAACTGTTGAAAGCGATACCCTGAGAAAACCTTTGTCAACCGACGCGAAGCGGAGGTTGACAATGGTTGTCTCGGGTGTCAATTTTAACAGTTACCCTCCCAAACAGGCACTATTTATATAGTGTTACCCGTTACCAAATGTGTTGCTAATGCTGAGGGTAATAGAACGGATTGTCAACTGTGTCTTAACCAATCAGATTTCAGTATTTAACAAGCAAGTATAATAATGTCGTTTGTTACCCTCTTACCTGCACAACAGCACAGATTTGGTCTTCCTCAGTCATTGGATGACAGATCACAGCGTCTGGTATAGTTACAAATCTCCCACTTTCTCCGGCGATCAGACCATACTGGTTTACATTACCCCCAGACCTGAAGACGAGAAGTACACAGTTGGCCTTTGTTTCATTTTATATGCATATTTCCAAAGTTTAACTTATATCATTTTTAATGTTATGAAAAAACGTGTTTTATTTAGTTGTCATCATAAAAAATCAAATTTATGATGCATTAAAAAAATCATCAATTTTTTCTGTAAAGGTATAAAAAATTTCCTGTCTAAATGACAGATGTTTCTTGCAAGAGATAAGCTAGTATATTTTCTATTATAGGATATCCTTGCATCCAATATTGCTCTATTATTTAATATTTGAAAACAATATTCACTCAAATGTTTGAAAAAAATCTTAAGATTTCTCCTTTGAAACACTCCCTCAAGCTTGTCAAATTTCAAAACAGATCAACTGTTGACCGAGACACAGTCAACAACTGTTTTGTTATACCCCTTCTAATCAATAACACGTTTTTGTGGAATGTGACGTCACTGGTCAACAGTCTTTTTTAACAGTCGATTTTAACAGTTCCAATCTAACAATTCCAGTCCAACAGTCAAAATGCTGGACTTTTTTTTCGTATAAAGTTATATGGTAACTGTTTTACAGGGGTATAACAACAACTACTTCCTTCAGCTCTGTCTCAGAATGAAGTTGCTGTCTCAGGGGACAATTAATGTGATATTGTCCTCACAACAAGTAAATAGGTACAAACTGTTCCCTAATCAGGCCTCAAGTATATGTATATTACTGATAAAGTATCGATTAGAACAAGTACTCACAAAATATGTAGACCAAAGGTTTTGGCAAACAGCACAAACAGTTCCTGGTACATCTCTTCCGTCACCTTTTCCCCTTCCTGTCCATGATGTGTTCTCACCATATAAATCAGCTGCCATACAAACTGCTGAAGCTTCCTGCTAATGTCCTTCAGAGTTCTGTTTAAGGGAAACTTACATCATTGTACATCATGAATAAATTAAAATAACTTATTGATAATGCATCCACATTCATTTAACAATATACATTTTTGCCAGGACAGAATTAGCAACAGTAACTGTAGATTCCTATTTAAATGCGAGAAATGAATAATCCATGTAAAATATTGGCCATGATTTTATATTCGGGCGGTTCGACAGAAAACTGTTGAATCACAAAATTCAGAACATACTTGCTTATTAGAATAAGGAATCTACAGTATTCTGAATTCCATTCTCTCTAGTATTTAATTAATGTTCATGAAGTTCTTTAATTCCATTTTTTTTATTATTCAGATTTTTTTTTTTAATTGAAATTGCAGTTCCAAATAAATTAATTTCATTTTTGGGTTATCTTAATCTTTAGTTTTATTAATTTTGAAGTTTAAAGAAACTTCCACCAGTCCTTTGGAAAGTGATTTCAGTGCAAAACCTGTTGTAACAAACATGACAAATGGAAAAGTTTTTTTTTTTTCATCTAATACAGCATGTACAGTACTTTAATATTTGTTGCCTTATTGATATACAAATATGTGGACTTCCAGAAAGTGTCACATGAAAATCCTGTGTGAATCATACGTGATAAGTATACATTAGTTATCATGGTTAATATATAATATTACATTTATCAATGTTTATTTACTTTTTTTCTGGAGTAGAGTTTTATCCATACTTGTCTTGCTACATGTACATTGAAGTCAAAGATACTTCGGAATGTATTCAGTCATTGGTTAAACCTGGACCTAAGCCGAATGACGGTGTAATTTTAAAGACAGAACATTTTATTATACCTTTGTGAATATTTTCTATGTACTAAACTTGAATGAATAAACAAGCTACTCTATCTAACCGTGAAATACTTTGTGCTACCTGTCCTTGGGAAATAGTTTTCAAAACAAATTCAATTCACCCACAGCATTTGATTTGCTTTCCCTTGTTTAAAACCTCGGCACATCTCTTGTATAATCAAAGTCAAAGAGTTACATTCAAAGTATGATCAAGTAAATATAAATCACAGACAAATAAAGTTTTCTTCTGTAAATTAAATATCTACGTACATTTAATAGTTCACAAGTATGAATTTTAAATTGCATCAGATTTTAATTGAAGTAGGATGAAACATCTGTAGCCAAAGTTTCTTGCAATAAAACCTGTCTACTTTCTGGTCAAATCATCCCTGGACTTCCAATATAATCAATATTGGGATCAAAAACTATTCAGTCTGTTTGGTTGGTCCTTAAATGACCATAGAGACAGGCCGAATTCAAACCCAGGCATCTTGAAACACTAATCACACAGTCTGTCTACTGGGCTGTCTGGCGCCAGTATTCAATTAGGACTGATATAAGTCACACCAATCATACCGAATGCTGGAGAAAACGTACCCAGGAGAAAACGTACCCAATTTATAGGGTACGTTTTCTCCAGGAGAAAACGTACCCTATGAAAATAATAAATAATGGTTTTCATAGATATTCTTAAATGAAACAAAATAAATTATACAATGAACATTTGTATCATTTGTTGTTGTTTTTTTTAAATGCATAGTCACGTACTTAAATTATTAAGACAATAATTTGTAACATACACATACACGAAGTGGAACATGGCCTGAGAAGATTAATTAGTCGACAATTAATACACCATAAACGAAACCGTTAAATAATAAGTTTTTATTGCAATCTCATTTGGAGAACTAAATGATGAGTAAGTCAAGAAGTCGATATCGCGTTATTTTTAAAAAAAAAATTGAAATTTATCTATTGACCAAAGTTGCTTAATAAAACCAAGTATACTGAAGTCTTTTAAATATTTGTTTGATTCATATATATGGAAACTACTACGAAATGTAACATTGAACAGTCAATTTGCTTCCGACGCCACTGACATGTATAATGTGTGGAGAGTGAATATTTCTACCTCCTGCGCGGGGAGGCAATACAATATAATATTACATAATAATAAATTAACTTCTCAGGTATTTAATTGATTATCACTATAATTAAAATCAGGGGATCTCGCATAGACAGACTCAAATTGGTAAGGCTACCGAGAAATGGATAATTAGATCTGAAGAAGTAGACTGATAACACTTTGTGACAGGTAATTATTTCGTACTAAAATAAAAGCTGCTACAATTATTATAAAGATATTATTCATTAAATGAATATATTTCTATACATATGCATAAAAGTAGCATTTGAAAATTATTTAATATGTCCAACCCCTTTAAAATTATAAAGTATTAAATTCATATATCTATAAAACTCTTACATTGCTGTATATTTATTATGAAAATAGTATTTAAAAGTATTAAAAACTATTAAGTAATATAATTATGATTTTCATAGGGTACGTTTTCTCTTGGAGAAAACGTACCCGGGTACGTTTTCTCCAGGAGAAAACGTACCCTAGAGATTGGGTACGTTTTCTCCTGGGTACGTTTTCTCTTGGGTACGTTTTCTCCTGATACCATCATACCCACCTTCTGCAAATTTTCTTGTTCTGAAATCCATCAGTAAAAGCTTTAATCCACCCAGGGTCTGCCAAAGCTCTTTCCATTTCTTTGATGTCATCTAAATTAACCGTTGAAATGTCGTCACAGTGCAAACTAAAAACATTTTGAAGCACATGTTTATAGCACTCATACACATTGTCTTCTTTTGACATAAATAACTCCATTACTTCTGCACATTTCTGTGTGTCCGGAACGAAATGTAAACAGCCTTGCAGAAACACGTTATGCATATCTGGAGAATTCTGTGTCACTTGAATTTTAAAACGTGACAATACGTCTTCCGTCCATCTAGATGTGAGGCTAGGGACATTTTGTAGAAGCAGTGGGCTATCAGAGTTTGCCTGCGATGAAGAACTTTCAGACGGTTCGACAAAATGGACTTGTTTACATCGCTTCTTGACTTTTGAGCTTGATGAGGACGCAGCCCCAGTGTCAGAGTGACTTCTTTTCATCTGTGGAACTGCAGTTGAAGATGTATCAGGGCTACAATCCTCAGATGATGACTTACTTTCACGATTGTTCGCAGTTGTGTCCTCCATTTGTTTTTTCCCTCTATTTACATCGGTACACAGGTCAATTCGATACCTAACCAACTCGACACCCATATTCGGTACCTCTGATCAATTCCAAGAAGTATAAATTCGAAACTTGAACTACAACTGCGTCTGTTTACTTATTATTCTTAAACTGCAACAGTTTCAGTTTTAACTTGATATTGTTTACCCCCCCCCCTTTCTTAGAACGTAAAGGACCACGCGTATAGTCCGACCGCCCCCCCCCCCCCCCCCCCCGAAAATTTATTATGTCAGGACAAAGTCCTGTTATTGAACAATTAAAAGCAAAACTGCAATTTAAAATCAAACCAATAATGAAAAAATGATATGATTACATGTGTAATGTTTAAAAAAAGAAAGAAAATAAGGCAACGTGTAACGAGTGTAATTGTTTCAACGTAGACTGTTGGCAAACTTCATCACATGCACAGAACAATATACAATTAGAGGGTTTTTTTTAAATAATAATAAAATTACAAAATAATAAAAATTATATGTGTGATAAGTACCACATCTACAATATGTAACATGAAAATAAAATTTAATTCCAATAATTGAAAGTCTGGCAGGTGAGATACAATGATAAGAAAGGTGGTTGTTAACTTTTTAAGCAATAGTCTATCATATGGCATATTTGAATTTTTCGATATATATATATGCAGCTTTGACGGATGCCAAAAATGCTACCTTGGCACTGGCATAATTGTCCGGCACAGTGTTATTTATAAAATGAAGTATATCGGGAAAGATAACAGGAGATTCTCATCTGCTAGTCCTGTATTTATCAGTATTGAAACATCCATGTGTTTATGGTTTCGAACTTTCAACACTTCGACGAACCATGGCCATATACTGTGAAACCAAAATAGATCAAATATCTCTCTCTCTCTCTCTCTCTCTCTCTCTCTCTCTCTCTCTCTCTCTCTCTCTCTCTCTCTCTCTTAAAATCAAATCAATAGAGGGTGGGATGTTGTAACCACCGTAACCCATACATGTAATTATAAGAGAACCATTTTAACAAGACATTGGACTTTCAGTAGAGCGTAGCTATCTATTTCTTGCATCAGAACAAGTTAAAAATGACGCGGTTTCAAACAAAATATGAACCCATTGCGTAGTCTTCGCTCAAAAGCCAGACAAATTTTGTTGACTTCAAAGAGCCATGACTGAGTGGCCAGCAATGAGATAGACAGACCTACGTCACAGTGCTGTTTGACACAACTACACAAAGTCCATGCAAGCTCTTTTTATGGTGCCTCACTACACCTTGAAATAGTTTCTCAAATCGGCATGCAGAAAATTACTTGATTATGATAGAAAGCATGATGGATTAGAGGTATACATGTCAAATAGGCGGGAAAATGTGCATTTTTAGATAAAAAAAAAATATGTTTTCAAAAATGTCATTCAGAAAACATGAACAAAAGCCCCAGGTGGATTCGAACTCATGACCTGCGGTTCACAAGCCTGATACTTTTTTTTTTTTTTATCTTTTACAAGCCTGATACTTTAACCACTGAGCTATGACGATACACATCTGAATCGATTGATACAAACAGTTTAACAAAACATTTAAATCGCCATCTTGTGACGTAGTCTCTCAAAAAGTATAAGTCTCAGTGTAGTGAAGTACATGTACCTTTAAAAAATGGTTTTAATTTAAAAGTAATGTTAGAGTACAGTATGTTCATAGATACACGAATAAATAGTTTCACTAAAAATTGTTGCACTTGTCTGGTTTTTCACGCCGACCCATTTCCATAATGTCCAGCACAGGTTTGTCTCTTCCACCATAACGCTTCTGAATGGCGTACGCTATCAGCACCAGCACCGAGAGAGAGACCAATCCAGTCAGAGCTGACGTCATCGCGGTGTTTGTAGACACTTCCTGCTTTCTCTGCGCAATTTTCTTCGAAATCACGACGGTTCCCGTTTCTAAAATTTCTAAAAAAGAAAAAGCATTTATATTACATAAAGAATAGCCAGGATGGTGTATCTCGATCAATGACTGAGCTGTCAGTTTTCAGGCATCAATCTTCAGATTCAAGTATTTGTTCGACAATCAAATAAATAAGCGGGCAATACTTAGACTTATTTCTGACACATCACAAACAACTGTGCTCTTAGATTAAAACAGCGATTTTTTAATATAATATACAATTTGGTTAAGATATCTGATTGGAGTAATTGCTTATTTGTAATCTGTTTTTTACATTATAAATTGCACAACCCTAAAACCCCTCCAAAATGTAATCTAATAAAGATCTATTATGATGGCCAGAGCGATCCCTACGCCGAAGCTTTTGAAAAAAATTCGGTAGAAGCAATGCATCAGCGAGTAGTTTAGTCTAATACAGATGACGACAAAGTACGAAATAACAACCCATGGATGATTTTTTTTAATGCATGAATCAATTTTTTGTCCTTTCTGACATATATTATTATTCAAATAATATCTGCAATATTGCAGCTGCTATTTGTAAAATAATATATTACAGAAAGGACAGTTTGAACCTGTAAATTGTTAGTAGCCCCTACATGTATGTAGCATGACGTCAGATAGATTGAGAAACGTTTACACTGTGGTTGCAAGACTTGAAAAAAAAATCCGATTTGACAAAGGAGTTACAATAACTATCACAACATTGACATCTCAATAAAAAAAAAAGAACAAAAGAGTGATGCCCATTATGAGGGAGTAATTATGAAATTAATTGAGAAAGGAGCAAAAAAAAAAATGGTAAAAAATATGTTATGCAAATTCAAAAAGAGACAAAAAAGACAGTCAAACAAGTACGAGATCGAAACAACGCCCTGCTGCAGACTAAGAACAATAAAGGATGAAAAAGATCAGCTTCACCCCGGGGTCCTCGAAAAATAACGCAAATGTTAACCATTTAGGCCTCAATGAAGTCCACCAATGTGCTATTTTCATATTATAGAAATTTCATGTCTAAATTAATGTCAGTTTGGAGAGAACACAAATCATGCATTTGTCACGGTTTTTAATGAACTACATGTACCAACTATTATTTACATATGTACATTCAATTCTTTATGTATCGGATTGTGTTATCGAAGAAAGTGCCGTCACCATCATTTACCCTTTGTCACGCTCTAAATTACGAGGATTACCTTCTCATCCAGCATATACAATAAAGCAACACCTTCATTATCGTTCTTTCAATTCCTGTTGCTAGAGGAAAGATTGGTACGTTACGCTAATATTAAACATATATGCCTTTTATAAGCACGTGCTGCAAATAACCCACTCTGCCCACTCTTTTGAAATGATAACTGCTGGGTTTTTTCTCTATTCTATTTTTCAGTAACCCTGTAGAGACCTTTCATACGGTATGGCTGTTCTATGATACATTACACATCCGATTTGCGTGAATGAGCGGCACTGGTCATTTGAGTCTAGTTCATAAACTATAATTACATGTATGTTGACATCGCCCCCTGCACCTCCCAAGGGCTAATAGTAAATTCTTGACTTCTGCACCTCCAAGAGTCAAGGTATTAAATCTTTAAACTTTGAGTGAACTTTGAGTGAACTATGAAGTTCGGAATTTTTATGAACTCTGTTTGAATTTTTTGAATTATGTGAACTACATGTCTGACGTAACTTGATGTGCTTGCCCTTTGTCATGAATGGCGTCCCATTAACCTTAAACAGCCTGCCTTTTTATAGCCAGATTGAAATGAAATTGAAATAAAATAATGTTTTACTAATTGTGTTTTGTAGAGCAATTTTCTGAGATCATAATTCAACTTTTTGTTTTTTGAAAATTGTGTAATTTTAAGTTGTTTACATTGTTTATGAATTCCTTTTAAAAGATGATTTCATATTTTAAATGAATGATAATTCAATAAATGGTGTCTGTAAGTCTTTAAATATGTAGTCATGAGAAATGAAAATTATAACCAGAAACAAGATGGGGTTAAAATAAAAGAATACTATTAGTATAATCGTTAGGGTTATACAATCATTCAGTAAAGCTGGGACCGTTTTTATTGATTGTCAGCTGGTTTAAATTAATTTTGAGGTTTATGAAAATTGCAATATGCATGTATGATAATGCGATATTGATAAACCGGAAATAAATTCACAATTCCTTGAGGGTATTACGTAAAACTAATGGTACCGAGCAAATCTATGAATTTTAATGATTCCACGTTTTTGAGATCACATTTTAATTCTTATTAGAAACAAAATACTTCTGTAAACATTACCATTTTCTTTAAGGCAGCCCTGTACAATGTTGCACATATTCTTTGTGCAGTTACAAATGTTTTGACAGTCTCGTCCATAGGTTGGATACGGACAGGGAGAGGAACAAGTACTGTCAAAATATCCAACAGCGCATTCTACAAAATTAAGCACTCCATGAGATTGAAACAAATAATTAAAGGAAAGCTAATTAGTATTAAAAGGGTTTTACAAAAACTCGTATCTCACAAAAATAGTGTTCATGAGCGTTGTATATTTAGAATAGATTAAAGCATAACAAAAGAGCACGGACGTAAGATAAACTTTTTTCTGAACTGAATTTTGTGTGCAAACAATCACTGCATATAATATATCGTAATACTTACCTACACATGTGTCCAAAGTAGCATTAAATGCATATCCATCACAACATCCATGAGGTTTCCTATAATGCAAAAATATTATTATTAAAATGTTAAGCTGTCTTGAATGATGGAGTTAGATATAATTCTGTTAACTCTGACAACTTCTGTCATGCAAAGCGATATAGTTACCCTTCACAGTTGTTGTTACTTGCAGCCACCATCAAAAAATGATACAGAACTACTTGTAGAAAAGTAAAGACGACACAAGATACTTCATGGAAAACTCCATGCAATATCATGTTTAGTTATCCTCTTCTGCAATAGCCATCAATCGTAAAACAAGGTATTTTTTAAACGGGAAGTCACTACATGAAATATCCATGAAACATTCTAAATTTGGATGATACAAGGTTCATGAGTAGACATGTAGTCCAGTTTGATATAGGAAGAATCCTAAAAAGTATTGAACATTTTATCCGCAATCATATAGTGTACAAGGAAATTATCTAACATAAACTTGAATTATTATTTCATCCTTGAAAGTCTGTAAACAAATTCCAAACAATGTAATATATAGATTGTGTGTTATTGTTGCCTTGTGCCACACTGTGATATACCAGTTTATATTGTCCTGTATGGTTCATTTAACCATCTATCAATGTAACATGATTTTCCCTGCTCTCGTCTTTTGTTGAAAAGGGTATGGGTATGTGCATGTTAAATGGAACAGTAATACATATGCTAAGCAATTAACCATAGAACTAGAAATTGTCTTATATGATTAAAAAATGATCATAAACAGTTTAAAACAAAATTGAACAGAGAAAAACAGATACATCTGACGTCACCTGAAGATTATAATGTTCTTAGTGCCAAATTTACAAAAACATGAGTTTTGCATATCATTTGAATTTGCTCGAGATCTATGGTACTTATGGTATTTATGGTGTCATAACGACATTCGAAAAAGAGAAAATATTAACAGTAATATTTTGTTCCATCTCCATTCAATGAAGTTGCATTAATACAAAGTGTTCTATCTTCCTTAATTGGCCAATCAAACTCTTTTCTAGCAGTCAAATGAGGAGTAATGACTTTTCTTGGAACTTAAACCATATCTAGTCATTTTTATCAATTTGTAATGTTCTATTTTCAAATAGAATGTTCTAAGTCTATGTTAAATCTCTAGATTTACATACTACATCATAAACCTCATAACCCCCCCCCCCCCCCCCCCGTTCTATGTCCATGTAAAAAAATCGTGATTTACACGCTTCCCCGTGGATTTCAACAAAATTAATGCAATTGTTTAAAACCAAAACATAGAACAATCTAATTCCCAGGCGACAACACGTAATGGCTAGTAAATAATTGATATTGTGTATTCATCACTATCTCATTTCTAAACATTCTGAATTCTTCAATTCTGAACCGTGTACAAATGCATGTACAAATGCAGTTAATATTCTTTGTACATATGTGACTTTACTTCTTTTTTTTTTTTTTTTTTTTTTTTTACAATAGAAACATATAAAACCAAAAAAAAAAAAAATACATGTACTGCGGCCGTATGAAGTATGTGTGTGTATATAATATCCACAAACGTGGCACGAACCATTTTCAAAAATAAATATTCTAAAAAGTTGTTTCTCATTGATTGATACATAAATTTAATTATGTCAAAACGAGGAAGTGTTGTTAAGTGTGGTAAAAGTCGCGAATCAAGCGCATAAAAACATTTCCTATTTTGTCATCTTTGGTTTCGAAAAGTATATTGTTTTTAATCAAGAGAGTTCTGGAATGAATAAAAGATAAATTACATGTACATCCCATTGTGTTTTTCTGAATTTGTGTTTGCTTATATAATTAACTTGTATTAAAGGATATATTTTGAATAATGTAAATAACTTTCTGTATACATTCCATGTGTAACTAGAAATTCTCTTTTAAAGCTTTCCACTTGGCATTTCTGTGAGAATTCTTTGATCATAGATACCGTGGCTTTCCTTTGCCTACCTTTGCTGAGTCAGGTAAAGAACATATTTAGCTGTCACAGTGGCCAACGTAAGTTTTCAGTTGTCTGTGCAGAATAAGGCAGATAACTCATGTATAAATCAGTTTATAGAGGTTGTTGATTATAGAATTATACATGCATGCAATTAACTAATGAAAAATGTTTTGAAAACTACATAAAGATATGCATGGTATAACAAAAGTTGTTCGAAAAAATACTATCAAGGTGATAGAATTTTTTTCTAAATGCATGCATGGACCTGTAGAAGCAAATTCTACCTGAGAAGAATGAAATCCCCATGCTAGCCGATGACATGTAATTATTTTAGCGAAGATGGTTTACTTTGGGGTTTTTTCTGACCAAATTTGAATAAAAATGTAAATAAATGTTTGCTTGTTTAGAGAGTTACTTTTTAAAAAATTTAACTTACCTAAAACGAATGATGAAAATGATGAAAATCTCTTTTACGTTTTCTTAATCCCCCCCCCTCCAATTTCAACCAAAAATATAGCATCACTGGCTGTAGGACTTTTAATATACTAGTATTTAATCGGTAGCCACCTTTAAAGGTGATATAGTTTTTAAACAAAGTTAAAAAAAATTATAAATTTAGATATTATTCTTCCGAGCTCGCTTCGAAATACGACCAAAAAAATTGATATGAACTTCCCGACATATTGTAGAGTGACATTTATTCAAACAATGACCCAGAAAGTCAAGATACCTCGCCATAAACAGGATGAATCTCTGCGATTCAGTCAATTGAAAGGGGACTGAAAGGTAACTGAAATGTGACTGAATGGCATATGTGTGCCATTCAGTCACCTTTCCAGACCATTCAGTTATCATACAGTTGACTGAATGGCAGAGATTCATCCTGTGATAGGGTTGGGTGTGAGCCATACTTTACAATACCTTAGTGTTTTATTCTTTTTTATTCTCTGAGGAACAATGATATAACGACTTATGATATTAACGATGACACAAGCTTATTTCAATGCTGTTCCTTAGAGGCCAGGGAGGAAAAAAGATTTAGATTATACTCCACTTAACCACCACCAGCAGCACCTTTTTTTTATACATTAAAAATGTTCTTCAAATGTGCGTATTATGTAAAAATGAGAGCATATTTACATATTGGAGACACTTGCTCCACCAAACATCGTTGAAAGCGGAGAGTTGGGGACAATATATTACGCAAATTTTAAATGAATCAGACATTTTAAGACCGCAGGCTTAAGAAATTTTAATCGAAGAAAAACACGCGGCTTTTCTTCTCGAATGCCCGAACAAAACTGAAACGGAAGTATGCTTGTGCATTATGGGTAAACACTAGATGATACCACAGGGGTGGTCTCAAAAGTTCAGGCATGATCGTAGGCAGCTCGGGGAAAATGCAAAAAGTTGATGCAGGTAAGTATAGATATTGATGTAAACATATGCCTATCTACTTGTAAGAAGTATTGACAGTATTACAGCAGATTTAAGAGACAGAAGATTTATCTCGTTGTATTTTACATTTTTCTATTAAATGCAATTAAGATGAAACATTTTTTTAAAAATCATCACTATGGTTAATGTGTGAACTATAATTTGGAAGTTATTTAATTTCTTTTTTGTTAAAAATCGCAAACACATTTTTAAATATGATGTGTTTAATAATCTTACGCCAATACATAATAAACTAAATAACTATTCTCTCTCTGTCTGTCTGTCTGTCTGTCTGTCTGTCTGACTCTCTCTCTCTCTCTCTCTCTCTCTCTCTCTCTCTCTCTCTCTCTCTCTCTCTCTCTCTCTCTTCAATTACGTTGTAGATGACTGCATGTTTTCAAGTGTGCCTTTTATTTTCACACAACGCAAAACTGAAATGCTGATATGAAACAAAACCAGGATAATTATCAACACGCCAGTACCATAGATGCTTCTTGTCACCCAATCACTCTGGTTCCATCGATATGTGACTGTTGGGACGATAGTTTCGTCAGTAACAGTTACAGTATCAGCTTAAAAGGAAATAAATACCAGTAATGAAATAAACATCAAACATGAAATATTAATGGCACTAAAAATTAAACTATTTAATATTCTTTGACTTCCGATATTCAAACTCAATAATTCTACTATAAGAACAGAACAATGTTATGCTATTCAAAGCTAACATGAAGCCATATTAAATAAGCATTTATCTACTTCCAACGACTTCAATGTTTAGTTCTCTACTTATTTTGACACGGATGTCTCTACATTCCCATAATATAAGGGAAAAAGCATTATTCATTTTTCACTCCATTAAGGTATTTCATTCACATAAGCATGATAGATTATTTGAATATTGGCTCACATATCGTAAATACGACATTGTCCGCCGTACTATCAAGCGATGTGAACTTGAAGTGGGAGACAGCGTATACTTACTGTGTGTACTACGTTTCTGTACAACATAAATTAAACACTGTGATAATTCCTGTTACAAAATTAATTTCTTTATTGGATTTGTTTTCTTTTTTTCTTTCTTTGTTCCTTCTTTATTACAATTTTTAAACTTAGAAGTCTGTGCCGATTGAATGCCTCCATTGAAAAGCATACTAATTTGTATCATCCGAACGGAACTATCTCGACCGGTTTATATAGCTATGTAATAGTAAATAAACGATCAAAATGATATGCGTTTCATGACCTCAGGTCAGACATAATTTAAGCAGTAGCTAAGCGAATATTATGTATAACGGTTATATAGAGGAACGTCTGTAAATAAAAGGCCTTTAGAATTTAAAACCATCTTTAAACGACAGAGAAATGAGTTTGTTCTGTCTCGGACTGAAATGACGCAACGTCAATGGATACAACGCTGTTCTAAACTTTTGAGACGGCAAATGACAAAATGTTGATGGCATAATGGAGTACGCAACGTCATCTATACTACATTCCTTTCTTATATATTTATTTACACACATAAAAATAAATAAACTTTTCGTGTTGCCTTTTTTTTGTCATGTGTTGTTATTCTAACCCGAAACACATGTTTAGAAAGTAACATACATAATTAGTAATATTATCCCGACTTAAACATTATTCATACATGAATGTGGACAACATATGGTTGTTGGCATATCATTAAATATTTGTCTAAAATAAGTGTGTGTCATTTGATCATTTAACATTAATATAATTATAAAGTATGCTTCATTTGTTTCCCAACCTCACTTGACTCAAGTGCATACCAAATCGACCAAAGCTATGATTATGAGAACCGACATTTAAAACATTCAAGCACCAGTTTCAGTTATTTTGTACCTGTCAGTTTGGTGTCTTTCGGTGCCAAACTTTGGGTGTAAATTGTATACGCTTCTAAGATGTCATCTTGAGTGATGGGTTTACTGTTTGATGGCGTGTGGGTTGGGGTCTTGGTTTCTAGCTGAAAGAAAATAGCCAGTGTCAAAATAAAAGGCATGTTTATAAATGCATTTCAATACATAACTAGTATTTTAAAAGATGCAATGATTATGCTCTTTGCGGTGTACCCATAGCGTGTTCATACACGGTACGTTTTGTTTCAATTTGTCAAGAATAAGTTAAATATTTTTATTACAAAATATGAATATGAACATATGAATGTCAAATTAGTAACTTCGACATTCAGATCATATTGGCAATATCTTGCCAGTTAATCATATTTCACAAAGCACTATGACGAGATTGTTTTCTCCTAATCAATAAGACTTACCTGAGTTAGACAACCGAATATGTTGTTGCATTTTAGTTCGGAGCAGTCACATATCTGAGAACAACGTTTACCGTAATTGGGGTACGGACAGTTTTTCTCACAGTTAACTCCATAAAATCCCCCTGGACAATTTCTTATACAAAATAAAATATACCAGTAAGTATCATAAAAACATTCTTATTTCTAGAAAGTAACAATTTGATATAATGATGTCACATTTTTTAAACCTTACATTGTGAGCCACTTATCAATTGCCGAAATAAGAATCATCCCATTTACAAGTAAATAGAACAGAATAAACATTTCCTTCAGACTCTATACAAGCATTCGCACTTAGAGAATAAAATGCTATTGTTCTAGGAATATGTTTTAAATTTTCATATTTATCAATCAAATTTGACCTGAGTACGGAAGTTTAAGTTTAAATGGCAATAATGATTCAACCAATTAGCTTTAATTTATAAATATATTACAATAGAAAAACACTATATTTTTTCAATGTCATGCAAGTACTCGTTGAGTCTTAGCACGACGTTTAACATATAATTCAATGCATACAAAACACATTTTTACAGAATTATTTATGATATATAGAGATATGTATTGCCTGCATGGCATAAAACAATGGAAAATCAAGAAAGAGAAAAACAGCCACTAAAGCTTACTATAAAAGACAGTCCAACTTTCCATTAAACAAGCATATCTTACATAATGTATTAATATAGGGGAACAAGTGGAAACTGCAACTATTTTACAGACATGCCATGATTAAAAATAAAAGAAACAAACCCAAAACCAAAAAAAACAAACCAAAAAAAACCAAACCCCCCAACCCCCCAAAAACCCACAAAAATATTTCTTTACAAAATGGTATTGACATAAGTCTTCATCCAAACTAGAATGAGTTATTTTTTTTTCAAAATGCATTACTTTTACATGAAGATTGCGATATACATGTTTAAATCATCTAATCATTACGTTTCTATTTCTTGTATTTCCACGACTTAAAAGGAGCTTTTTCAGCAATATATAATAATAACTGTTGCGTTATATTAGAAACATCATCTAATCGTATTTATCACACTCAAGAAGAAAATAATGACACGGGTAAGATTTCTTTAACATATAACAAAGAAACAAATAGTTGAAACCATTTCCCAATTCCTTGTCATTAAAATTTAAAAATGATTGACTCATTCTATTTCTCTAAATTTCGTAAAAAGTTGTGACGTTTATTTAATATCGTGGTGTTGTATCTATAAAATAATTATAATGCTTTATTGAAAATAACCTTAGTTGCATCATATAATGTGATGCGAAACCCCGTAATTTGTTCAATATTTCAATGCTGTATATATTCTATATTGAAACGTACTTTAAGTCTTTAAATAGGATAGGCAAAATAGCTTTCGTAGATTTCATAAAAGATCAACATTCTATATTTGACATTTGAATTGATTTCGATTAAAATATAAATGTTAAATTAACCCTAATCTTTATTACGACAAAATATTAAAAGATTTGATAAAAATAATTCAGACGGCAGCAAAAAGTATATCGTCTTAATAATGCCGTTAATTCCCGAGTTGTGTACATATGCATGTAAGTTCTATTTTATTGAAATTAGTGAATCGATATTGATACAATATCGTCGATATCATCAATATCGATACTACATCATGTCTTGGACATAGCTAGTTTACACGTTTTATTATAATCGAAATATTAATTCTTTGGATAACATTTAAATAAGAACTACTTCAAACGGTAAAAATGTAATGCACTCGTATATTTATTTTTTTTTGGGGGGGGGGAGGGGTGGGGAGAAACAAAAAATACCCTATTATGCATTAATTCGGTTGCTTTAAGAAATCTTTTCGTGAATATCTAATTTATTTTTTCAACCAAAAAAGTACAAATAATTTGAATAACTACAAACTTTAAAGTGATATTATTCTAGAGTGGGTAAGTTTTGTTTGATTCATTAGCCCATTAGAAAGAGGAATTACATGTACTCAGAAAACTAAGATTTCATACACATAGTAATGTTACTTCATTTACTCAAAGATAATTCTCTAAAAGTAGCTAAAAGCATAAATTTATATTAAAGATAAATCATGGACAGGAAAAAAATAATTTCATATACACATAGAACAAAAAACAAACAAACAAACAAAACACGTAAAATACATTAAATTTTATAAATAAGGACATACATTATGTAATTTGAATAATGTTTGTTTCCTTAATTGAGTGTAGAGTTTGATGCCCAAGGATTTAGAATCAGTAAATGCACGTTAAACCATAGATCGAAGAGCAAATACAACGGTATTTCCATGATCAAACAAACAGACGGTAATGTGGATCTTGCTGAATAATAGGAGTACGCGCACACTAGCTCAACGGGGAGTAAATACAAAATTAATGACACGAAATCTAGTTGTGATGTTGTAGATATTGTTTTTATTACCAACCGGTAAATTCAAAATTGACAACCTGACATAACTAATAATCAAATTCAGAATAAAGACAAAGAAAAACCTTGATTGATTTTAACGTTCATTTTTATTGATTTCTACACAAAGATGCACCATTAATATTTTTTCGTTCTTTACTTTTTTCATTTTTTCAACACTTTTTAAATCGAAAATATGTTTTATGTATAAGTTAGACAACGTATGCATAAATGAATCTATAATAAGTGTCCCTTATTTTACACTTTTTTAAGCTAAATACTGGCCACAGCTGTCGTCCATGTATCTTGTGTTGCTGGGTGGTGGGGGAGGTGCTGAGGGTGGACTGGCCATCTTTGGGTGGGTGCTCATTATTGTATTGTGTTTACCTGTACCTCGGCCGGGTCCAGTTACTGCAATAAAAGATGGACAAGAAACCGTTTAACTGAGAGCCTATCTATTTCTTATACAATAATTACTTTAAGGCGGCAGAGAGAGAGAGAGAGAGAGAGGGAGAGAGAGGGAGAGATATCCAATATGATGTGTAACAGGAGATATTATCAATGGAATGTGAGGTAGAATATAAGATATAAATGTATGGAAGCTTGGCATATGTACTAAAATAGGCTCTTAAATAATAGTAATTGTAAACAAAAAACAAAAAACAAACAAACAAGCAAAAAAAAAACAACCAAAAAACAAATCATTACCAATCAATAGCTGTTGTGGGCTGTAAAGATCAGCTGCACTTTCTATCTCGTCCGTGTGCTTCTTGGGTGTCACCGATGTTTTATTTTCTTTTTTACCACACGTTGTCATCTTGGCATACGGAGAGGCACCATGTTCTCTCAAGGAAGTCTTATCTTTTCCACGTGTAATTCTAACCTGTTTGGTTCTTGTTTGTATGGTTTTTTCGTCACATTCCGTTGATGATGACTCTTCTTCATTGAATCTTGTTATTTTCCTCCCGCTTCTTGTTGTCATTGTTACCCTTTTTTGCAAGTAGCTATCGTTTCTTCTTTCACTTTAAATTTGCTCCTTCGGATTTCCTTAGCTCTATAATTAGGTTTAATTTTTTGCCCACAACTGTGTACATGAATATGTCTAACAATTAATTAGAGTTTAAAGATTTGGCTAAAATAATATCTACTGATGAAATTTCAACTAAAGTTTACTGTGTCTAAGTTATTGTTTTTTTTACTTTAAAAAAAGCACACCTGTTTCACTGAGTCTATTTTTATGTCTGACTGGGAAACACATTTGTTTATGACTGGTTATACAGGTAGGCAGGACATTTAGAAATTTATTTAAAAGTAAATGTTTACAGAGAATTGTCATTAGAATCAGATTTGCTGTCCGGAGTAACCCCCCCCCCCCCCCCCGCAAAGAAAGTAAATAAATAAAATGGGTGGCATTAAATACATCCTCGAAATATATTTGTACGGAAGCGTATTTCTGCCCTTTAATATTATTTTTTCTCTCTCAAGTAAACTAATGTTGTCCGTTGTAAATTTACCGCGCCTTTAAGATAATAACCGAGTGTCTTTTTGACGCAGACAACAAGGACACCATTCATTTCCTAATATAGAGAGATTAAGCTTTTTTCAGTAGAAAAAGTATCAAATATCAATTTCAGCTCAATCTACAAAAAGAACACTTTCATCTGTTCAATAAGAATACCGTAAATTTTTATTTATTTAAAAATAAGAGAAAGAAAAAAACCAAGGACAACTCGTCGATAAGTTATCGACCTTAATTTAATGATAGTCAATTCTTATCTATATACCTTTTGATGTTTTGCAGTGTGTTTAACCTGGAATTTATACGCATGTATTCCGTTACTGTGCGATGTGTTTCTTTTCTTTCTTTAGAGCGTCTAACCATAAGGAGAAAATAATGCAGTTCGATATATTTTCTTGATAATACGCAGAAATCATAAGTAAATTTTAACTGTACAATTATTCCAAACAGGTATAGCTGCCAATTATGCATTTGAGGTAGTTAATTCTGAAACATTTTGGGTATAAATATGATACTTATTAAATGATATTTTTATAAACTAAGGCACAGGTAAATCACATTTGCATGTTTGGCTTTTGACTTTTGAATTTATTACAAAATTTAATGTGTTTTCTTTTTTTGTTAACAAAGAAACAAACAACAGAGAACATATAAAAAAATAAACGTTTTATTCCAATGAATAGGTGCGTCTTTTTACCCCAATGAACCCCAATGAACCCCAATGATACCCCAATGAACCCCAATGATACCCCAATGATACCCCAATGAACCCCAATGATACCCCAATGAACCCCAATGATACCCCAATGATACCCAAATACACCTAATGATACCCCTATGATACCAAATGATATCCCGATGATACCCTAATGAACTTTGAAATATTAATACCCCAATAAAACTAAATGTGTGCATAGATCTTCCGCGCAAGTGTGTGAATAAACACCGTACATGTATATAATTAATATCAAGGGCTTTTTTTCCTCTTTGTTTTTGTTCATTTTTGACCGAAAGTTTTCTTAATTCTCTTTTTAAAAACTATTCTTTAAAATTAAAATAAAAAATCCAAACCATGGCTGAATATTTAGAGGAGCTGGCAGGGTTTTAAAAAATCCACACTGAAATGGATGATATATTCAATTTGTTCCAATGTCAAATTTCTCTATAATTTTTTATTACTATCCCAAATAAGAATTTAAAGCAATTGGGGAGAGAGGAAGTTATCTCATTCTACTTTCCTTTTTCTGCATTCATCATTTATTCGTAAAGACTTAGAACACAATCCGTTCATTGTTTACAACTAAAGTATAAGTATTAACTACCAATCCGCCGTGCACCTTCCAAATTCAAGGGTTTCTGATCCGCAACGCTTCTCAAAAATCGGTTTATATATAGCGGAGCGGATCAGAAACTCTTGAATTGGGAAGATGTCTGTCATGGTATAAAAATGAAATTATATAACGCTAGCGTATGCTTGTTTATTTGCATCAGATTTGCTTGATCCAAAGTACACAGGGAAAAGTGGCTCGCATAATTTTCATGCGATTTCCTTTTCACATGAAAATCATGCGCTAATCATGCGAAAATCAGATGAAAAGTTTCTCATGCAAATATCATGCGAATATGTTCGCATGATATTCGCGTGAAAAATGTACAATTTTCATGCGAATAATTTTTCGTATGTTTTTCATGCGATTAGATATTTGTGTCATATTCATATAAAATTCATACAAAATTCACATGAAAATTGCATGTTTTTCATATGAAAATTTAATTATGACAAATCAATCTATAACACTATAAAAACATTCTTTCATTCATATGTTGACATACTAGTGTCTTTTTTGTTAACAAATTTGACATCAAGACAACTAAACAATTTCTACATGTGTTGGAATTAATACTTGTATAAATAAAAATTAGAATAGAGTTTACATTTTATTAAAATATAAATGTTTTCAAAACTTTTAAAGTTTTTGTTCATGTAAACATGTAAGACTTTGCCTTTACAATAGTCATTCACACCCACTGAGAGTTATATCTCTCTTCTTAGAAGGTCGGTGAACATTAAGATTTTATTACATGTGTAATCCTGTGCTGATTGCATTGGTCATTATTTAGGATACATACTTTAAGTCTTATGTTTTTGAGATACAAGTTATGAGTTTGCGTGTACCAAACCTGTTGAACGCAGTAAGTGAATTACATGTTTATAGGAAAAAGCTATATATTCAAACATAAAATTAATTATTTCTATGCTAGACAATGAAAATTCACTGAAAATTCTTAACACTGTGATACAAGTTTTCCATGATTCCAAGTGATATTGCACATATCACAGTATATTTCAAAAGAATCCAGGCCTTTGTGGTCTCAAGTTTCAGTGTGTACCAATGTTATTGGACTGATGTTGGTGCAATCACTCTGGTGTCTGTATCATGTGCCTTTATCTTCCTTCTTCTGTAGCATGTCTCTTTATCCCTCTCCATATTTAAATATCTTTGCCAACCTTGTGTATATGCAAGACAAAATATAATTCATAATAAAACATGCAAACAAAGGTACATGTATTGAGTACATGTATAACAGCGTAAAGCACAAGATTTATACAATCAGATAAAATTAAAAATACAATCATAATGTATCTCTGTATTGAAATAACTTACATTATGTTTTATCGACCAAAAGCAAATGAGATCAAGAGGTATGTCCAACCTCTTTTATCAAATATATGTTAATCCATGTTTGATTTTATATACATGTAATTACAACTTTAGAAATATTCAAAACGCAAGGCATATTTCACCGAATAAATACTTACATGGTATCATCATATGGACAGTTTGTTGTGCATGATTTCCAAAGTGATATACATGTATGTTATTGTTATAGCCATCATATATAAACAACATATACTGGAGCAGCATTCACCTATTCTTCTGTCTGTGTAACATTGCTTCGGATCTTAAAACAACCCTGTAGGAAAAAAAATGTGATGAACATTTTCAAACTGCATGTATACTCCTATAAATGGATTCACCATGACAATATGCACAAAAATTATACATGTAGACCAGATCTAGGAGGGGTCAAGGGGATCCAGACCCCCTAAAAACTCTTTAAATTTAAATTATAAAATTCATAAAAATACGGCTTACTCCCAACCTTGTTACTCAATCATTCACATCCCCCCCCCCCCCGATTTTTTTTTTCTGGATCCGCGCTTGAAATCAGATTGCATGCTTGCAACCGCATGTTTAAAATAAATATCTGCAGATTTATTTTGTAATCATTACGGTTACACTTTGTTAATTCATTCTTGTATAAGAAATACACAATAGGAAGAAATATATCCGAAGCTCTTCGGAGAAAATTGACAGACCATCTGTCAACCCGAATTTCCCCGTGTATTGTATAGTTACATGTGAAGACCTGCATCTAAGTTTAATAATAACAGTAGATTTTTTCAGTATCTAAACACGTATCTGGCAACGTTAGTTAACATATAACATGTAAACATAGAATATGCATACACTTGAAACATCGTAGTTCTAGGGTACCGGCATGTTGACGATCCGCTCCTCTCCTATCCAGGATCACGAACTTTTCAATCGCTGAGTAAATAATTGTACGATAGATCGGACACATCTTGATGATGTTGATGTAAAGTTTCTGCTGGCTTGCATCACTGATCAGCCAGTGCCGATGTACATAACTTTGCAGCTAGAGAAAATTCAGTCTGCCTGCATATAAGTTATCGCGGGAGATAACTCGAACGGGATTTCGGAAACGAATAAAAATGTTTGCAAGGGCTTACAAAAAAGATGCACACCAACCTGTAGCGCTTTAAATTATTAATGATAATTATTCTTATCATATCTGAATTACGAAATCTGATCTGATTTATTGCTTTTTGGTATATTGCTCTATGTAAAATCAAACACCATCCCGACGGTTCTCGGTACCAAAAATTTACGCAATATGTGACGTCAGCAGGAACGAGACTGGAGTACAGTGATTGACAGAGGTAGGAAACATGAATTTTTTATGTATTATCGGAAGATCTCTGCTTCCCGTTTTGATGAAAAAAAAATATCATTCGAAATTTTTGCAAACTATTATAAAGAATTCGTCACAATTATTTATAACTGCATAATAAAGATGAAATTAAGTGTTGTGTGATGATGACCAGAGCAAACTTTGCTTATATCTTTTCTGTAGCGTAATTTTAGCGTAATGTTATGGGCTTATGCAATAAAATATCTGATATCTTTTTCATTGAAGCATGACAAAAACATTCCTACACGGATATGGAGTTGGTACTATTTGGGTGGTGTGAACAGGATGACATGCATGCCTGTTGGCTGTATAAAAGGTGAGGGTAAATCAAAGTACTAAATATACTGAGATTTTTCGAGCCAATCCAAAGCTTGAAAATTGTTTAATACATAGGCCTATGCTTGTTTTCTTCCAAAAGTCCAAAGAAGAGAAGAAAAGATCCTCCCATATTTTTCTAGAGTGTCTTTCCGCCATTAATAGCAGGTCCGTAATTGAGTAAGCATAACAACTTAGTTTAGTCAAGAATTTGTGAAGGAGATGTGAATTATTAAATAATATCAAGATTACAATAGCTGTATTACTTATATTACTTAATTATATTTAGATATTTATAAGATCAGACAGGAATGAAATCATTTAGTAATGCAACAAAAATATTTGCAGAGAACCTCAAGTTTGAACATGCAGATTTGCAAAGACTCTTTGGAAAAGATTTTAACAGCGTAACAACCAACACCATTTAGGAAAAATTCACAGATATAGGCTAGTGGTTAGTAATACTTCTATTATTTAAGAATTGTATGATAATTTGAACCAATGTTTAACATTGAAGCTCATTTAAGAGATTCAGACAACCGGCTTGAGCGAAAAGTTCATGTGTTGATCACTATTGTCTATCTTAATTCTGCCCCAGGACAGTCTCCACCCTCTGTAAACTTTTGACATTTTCTCCTTCTCTAAAACAATTGAGCCAATTTTAACCAAACTTGACACAAAACATTATGAGGTGAAAGGGAATACCAGTTTGTTAATTGAACAATGAAAGTCACACCTTTTTTTAGTGAAATTAGAATGATAAAAAATGTGTTGTTATTTTAAAAAAAAATCTTAAAAGCCTTTGGTCGGAAGAGCTAAAACTTGTATGGAAGCATTTTTATGTATTGTAGATTCAAATTCAAATTAGGGTTGGGCCACAAAAGAAATTGTTTTTGACATTTATAAATATTTTCCTAAAAAATTGAAACAACAAAAGGGGCTTGATGATTATGTGAGAAAAAATTTGAAAATCCTCTTAAACAAAATGTACAGTTCTCTTCAAAGTTGTCCAAATTTTTTGTATTTGGCAGCATAAAGTAGATTTGATAAGTTATGGCTATTGATGCTCAGGTGAGTGATTTGGCTTATGTATTAAATAAACTCACAAACTGAAAGCATAAAATAACAATAAGGACATGGACCAGAGTGATAAAGTGCGAATGGAAGTATTCGGATATGACAAAAAGTTTATTGTATTTGATCAAATCTGCTTTAACGAGCATTTATCATGTTAACAACTGCATGTCATGTATCAATGAATTTTGTTTTTATCTGCCAATATTAATAATTCACATTCAAAATATATACCAGTATGCCATTCAGTAATAGGAAATTTCATGAACACTGCATTATGTATATTTTCTTGTAGATTGATGAAGCAACAAGCCTTTTCGAGAAGTGGAAGAAGAAATTTGAATTTTGTTCTCATCTAAATAAAGAAGATTATCCTAAGAAGATTATTGTCATTGTTTTCTGTTAACGTTAATTCTGTATGAAGCAAAATGATTAGGACTTCAGTTTTCTTTTCAAAATATAACAGATTATATTCTCAAATTTATAATATTCTCAATTTTAGATAAAAAGAGATCAAGATTTCAAGATTATTGAATTAAGCTGCATAGTATTTTGTATGAAAATTGCATGATATTTGCATGATATTCGCATGAAACAACAATGAAACATAAGATATACATTTTCGCATGAATATCGTGCGAAATTTTTATCATATGATATTCGCATGAAAATTATGTCAAAATCGCATGAAGTTTTCGCATGAAATTCATGCGTGTTACTTTTCGTCTCTTTCTCATGCGAAGAATTTGCATGAACTTCATGCGAATTTCATATGAAATTCATGCGAGCCACTTTTGCCTGTGTATCAGTCCAATTGTTAACTCGCCTTAAACATCCGCGTTCATGAAAATTTATACACACCCCACCGACAATCTTCAATTGTTATTACGCACCCCTTTCCACTAAGCATTGGCTATTATGACGTACAGTTCGGTATGCGACGTTGCAGAAATATTAGAAATATTCTTACGAATGGCTGTAAATTAATCTGTTTTAAAGATTCAAGTTTAATGGGTGTAAATGAAGTTTTTAAAAAAGATAACCATAATAAACATAGAATAATCTTAAAAACACTAGCTAGAATAACTAATTACTTAAAGGTGCATGGGTGACTGTTCAGATTTAAAAGAGCGTAACTAAAATGGGCAGTTATGTCAGAAAATGCTTATGCGTGTATTCAAATATGGGCAAATTAAATTAACTTGTTTGTTCGTTAATGAGTTATATGATATAAAACAAAATCGGATGTTCGATAAAAAGGTTATCATGAGAAATATTGAATGAATGTATATAAAAAAGCGTTATAGTAATTGATATCCAAATGTATCCCACTGTACATAATGAACCCCACTGATGCTACAACAAATCCCGATATGTACCCCAATCAACCCTATATTAGCAATGGACAGAATTATGTTAAAATGTAGTTAATCACTCAATGAATATTGTGTTCTCGATTACTATAATTAATTACTGTCGGTCAATTACTTTATTCAATGTGATTGTTGTTGTACATTTTTATGGTAAATATTAATTTTCTTTGCATCTTGTGAAATTTTCCTAGTGCAATTCAATTTCTTTATTGCAAAAGACATACGTCTTATAGCACAGATAATGCTGAACAATACAAAATATATACTAGGTAAAAATGGACACAGGTGCTTGAGGACAGGATCGCCCCCCCCCCCCCCTCCATCTTCCCACCCCCATCCCCAAGTATATAGATCCCCAGGACTTCTTCTAATCTAATTAATTCATTCATTGCCCAGAATTACTCAGCTACAAGTATTAATGAGGAATATAAGTGAAGAGAAAATGGGTGATTATTCAAAAGCAGATTTTAGTATCAATTTTGATGATAAGGGCATTCCATTTATTCAGAATTCATTTTAAAACAAATTTAGACCCTCTATATTTAAAATGTGTTACTGTCGTATCGCCCCAAAGCCAAAGCGCCCCATGCACGAGCGCCCCAATTTTTTTTGGAGCGCCCCAATTACGTTTCACGAGCGCCCCAAAGTAAAATTATCATTATACCTTACGTCTTGGAAAATTTGCACGAGCGCCCCAAAATTGGATTTTCCAATATTGTACTAAAATCGGGATCGTTTTCACGAGCGCCCCAAAATGATTTTCCTGATTATGTCTTTCTGCATAGAATCTTGTTGTATCAATACACCTTACGTCTTGAATAATTTGCCCGAGCGCCTCAAAATTGGATTTTCCAATATTGTACTAAAATCGGGATCGTTTTCACGAGCGCACCAAAATGATTTTCCTGATTATATCTTTCTGCATAGAAACTTGTTGTATCAATACACCTTACGTCTTGAATAATTTGCCCGAGCGCCCCAAAATTGGATTTTCCAATATTGTACTAATATCGAGATCGTTTTCACGAGCGCCCCAAAATGATTATCCTGATTATGTCTTTCTGCATAGAATCTTGTTGGATTATTTTTTTTACGAACGTGCTCTGAAGTTGCCTACGATTTGTAAGAAAACTATCTTATGATTAGGAAATCATTTCCACGAGCGCCCCAAAATAACTTTAAACTTTGCTCTCAAATCAGCATTCTATGTTGCTATAACGTTAATATTTGACTACATGTGTAATAAATATTTGAAACCTGATTTTGCTTTAAAATGTATGTTGGAGAATCTCACTTTTACGTTAAATAAGCATAATTTACACAAACGCCCCCCCCCCCTTCCATGAGATTATTCTATTTTGAACTAAAATCAACGTTGGTGTGCGAGTCCCCAAGTTTGGATTAATTTCACGAGCGCCCCAAAATGGTTTTGCTTATTTGTCCTAATTAATCTTCGATGGAATCTCATTAAACTTACACATTATTATTCCGAGCGCCCCAAAATACATACCTCAGTTTTTTTTATTTCGAGCGCACCAATTCTGTTGAATTGTACAAAGTATTCTTATTTTTGAAGGAAATTTTTAATAATGTCAGATATAATCCAACACAATTGTTCTTCTACTCTCAAAATTTTCCGCGCAAACCTCTAAATATGTTTTTAAGCTTACATTTACAGTCAATCATTATTTATAAGGAAAAAAAAACAACAATGCGTAATATGTGTATTATATTATATGTTATAATTGTATTTGCAGTGATATATAGGGCCAATGGGACGTGTGTTTCATTATTTATTTTGTATTGTATTAACATTAGCTTCCGAAGACAACTGACGATGATGTAATAGAAGGGGGTATTCGGAAACATTAAAAGGTGTCAAGGGAAGGGGTATCCTGCCACGGTATCAGGAGAAAACATACCCAGACACGCGGGAGACGTTGGCTTCGTCACGTACCCCTTTGATTAGATGTGTGTACACCATGTACTAGTAATCACTGTGTGTATTGTATATATACATTGATTGTTCGGTATTTTGTAGAAACTATCAATAATGAACTAAAACACACCAAAAGGAAACGTGATATTTATAAAGGAAGCAATAAACAGAACTGTTTACAAATATTGGCATATATTCTTTAAATTAATTATTATTAAACAAGAAAATCTAATTACATGGAAAATTATGATCTAAGTTTGTTCTTATGATTCGAATTTCGTAATAAGTATCCTGTTAAAAGGTATGCATAGTTGTAGGTTCTTCAAATTGTCCTTATTTGTAAATTTTTTAATTTGGCTTAAACACCAAGAAACATTTATATAAAGATTCTGTTTATATCTGTATATATGAACAGTTGTTAACTTAAAATATTACGACCCCCCCCCCCCCCCATTTCTGAATTTTTTATCTTTAGTCGATAGAATATGAACGATTAAATGTATATTTATATATATGCATTAATATATAATGCATATATATTTGCATACCTCTTTCCGAGATTCTTAAAAAAAATTAACTAAAGAAAGCTCACCGAACAGGGGACAATATGTGACGTAATGGGGGGGGGGGCATTGGAAGGTCAATTGGATAGATAATTGTCATATTGTTTGATTGATATTGTTTGATGAATATCAATTTCAGTGCTCATGCTTTGATCTTTGTATAAAAAACGGAAATATTTGTCATCGCTTTATATAAGCATTTTTATTTTTGAATAGCAAAACTTATTCTGGGACGCTCCGAAATTAAAATTAAAAAAAAAAATAAATAAATAGCTTATGACTCGAAAACTACATTTTTATATATATTTTGAAATATAATAATAGACAGCAAAACTTAAACCAAAAAAAAAAACACACACACAAAAAAAAAAAAACAAGCAAGAATAGCAATTTGCGTAGCACTTGGAAAAAAAGTCATTTTACATTCATAATATTTCAGAACAAAACTTATTTTGTCACGCCTCATTAACAACTCTTAATCTCACCCAATTCACGAAAAACACGGTTAGTGACCTTTTTCTGGCACCTTAACGGGGTTTCCTAAATACAAAGATTACATACGGAATAAAAATGTAAAAATTATTCAGCAAGGAACTTGAAAATGCAATTATTTTATACATTATTCAAAAAGACAATAATTGTAACTAGGCTAAAGAGTTTTCTATATACTTTCTTTAAACAATGAAACATCGAACATGTTTACCTAACTATTAATGTGTTTTAAAAATGCTCAAATTATGTGTTGGAAAGATGATTTTGGTATCAGTATGAATTAATATATCTGATAAATAAAACCCAACATATCTAACACAAGAATGAGGTTTGTTATAATCAATCTCCATCACTATTACATGATCATCATACATAATACAAACAAAAGGTCATCTACACCCCAAATCTACAGTGGCAACTTTCTACCACTTTCACCCCTTTACGCTACCAACAATATACTGTGGGGAAGCCCCCCCCCCCCCCCCCCCCCCAGTCAAAGAACCTGGATGTTACTTTATGTGTATACCCCCAATAAACAGGTGTCAAAATGTATTGATATGATCCCACAACGTATGGATTGATCCATTCTCCTGGGAGGGGAGGGTGTCATATACATGCATTCATACTACTCCACCCCATTAGAGAGTTAGTTTTGCAACTACATTTCTTCACTTCGATTGAAATTTTCACCGAAGACGCAACTTGTTCAAAATCAGCAGTTTTTGAGAATCCTGTGGCAATGGTGCAACAGAAGATGAAGAAGTTTAGTTGTGGCAACTGTAAAGAAGATTGCAAGACTCGCCGTGTTCACTGTGAGGTAAAGTACTGTAATTGCATGACATGTTTAATTTGAACACTGACCGCTTAAACCTAAGAAACTTTTTATTAATTTATGTTGAAATATAAACAATTTATATAGTTAACATGCCTTACAAACACACCTGTTTACCTGTTAATTGGTCCAATGATAAGTTGATAATTGGATAATAAATAAAATTAAAGAACCGAAACACATTAAAAGAAGTATTTTTAGCACAAACTGAAAGGAGCAAACATTAGTTTTATTTCATTTGTGATCAGAGTTAGACCCTAATTTTCAAACTTTGGGATTTTGATATTGCAACTCCATTTCAGCAAAAATTAGATTTTGTCAGTGTACATATGACGTGTTTGATGCCTACAATTTAGGGAGAAATGTTAAGTGAACCTGTATTTTCCATGAAAGATTAATTCTTACTAAATTGCACGCGAAGCCTCTCGGTGCACACATATGATTGGAGCGAAACCACCCGAACGTTACCAATAAAGTTATATGGAATTATCTATATATTTTCACTATACATTCAAACAGAAAAAGATCATATATAATGGAAAATTATGTAATTACGTAGGGAAAAGTCTTTACATTGGGGAGATAAGAATATTTTATTAAATAAAATAATGAAATAAAACTAAGTCGTGTCTGTAAAGTATGAAAAATATACTAATAACATCGTCCAAAGTATATAATTATAGCAATGCATGTTTATAATTATACATCTCACAAGACCGACGATAACACAATGGGCCCAATTTGGTATATACAAGTAAACTTCATCAAACCCAAAATATTTCTCAGTGTCTAGTTTCAATTTTTTGAGAAAATTTTTATATTATGAAAGACAACACAGAGTAGAACCATAGCGCCTTCATCAACGCTTACAAATAGATCTACATGATAATTGCATGGGCACATCATATCAGCTATTATATATAGTAGATCAAATATATTGATGATTTTTTTTTGTTAGTCCAAAAGTTTTCAACATCAAATACAGAATGTCAAGTTTTGGTGAAATGCATTGTATAGGTGGGAATACTTCATGTTCAAATCAGATCAATTTAGTTTAATTAATCACCCAAGGGCATTCAACTGAACACAATTTAACTGATGTAAAAATAAAAGATACATACTTCATCATATCAAACATACTGTATAGTAAACGGGGTTAATTGACTTTTTCCTTAATTTATTTATGAATTAAATAAAACATACACAATTTTATTTCTTGTCGCCACTTTGTTTGTCATGATTAATTTCACAAAACTTAATTGATTATACTCCATAATCTCCATTATAACCAATCTAATTTAACTAGCTTATATTAATATTTATAAAAATCTGAAGTTTAAACATATTTACTTCATTCGATTTTTATAGTCCAATCCACACTTTGCAAAAGCTGTTCCCCTTTGCGTGGTCAACCCAAATGTCAAAAGCCGAGAAAAAACTTTTATCTTTTTTATGCAACCCAATATTTGGGCGTGAAGAAATGTCTTGGAGTATTAATTTATACATAAGGGTTTTTTCCCCCAAGGGATTTTTGTAAAGTATGGATCGGTCTACATATGGTCTATTCACTTCATCTGGAATCCAGATAGGTAGGCATAGTTATAATACATAGGCGTCGGAACCGGGGGGGGGGGGCTAGTTGGCTGAGCCCCCCCCCCCCCTTTTTGCAAAGTTAGACCTAACCATTAGGCACATAGCATCCTAGAGGGTTCACCCCCCTCCTTCCCACTTTTTCCTCTCAGCAAAGATATTTGTTCCTAAATTTACCTTGAAATGATGGAAATAATGAGAAGTTGGAGTCATAGGTATATCGCATAGCCCCCTAACTCCGTCAGTTTGGGTACTCGGAGATACTACGTACCCCCCCCCCCCCGGATTAATGTTTTGGTAAGTAAGAAAAATTATTTTGGAACAATAAGTATACTACCCCCCCACCCGATTAGATATTAAAAATATCCATCTTCTCAAACTTACTTTGACAAACACTTACATGACAACCTCATCAACCATGTCATTAGGCCTATCAACGATGGAATTATACATGAGCTCTGGACAAATAACAACACAGAATCAATTAACAACAGGATGAAGATGGAATGCGATTGGAAAGCGAAAAAACTATCAGCCCTTATTGAATGCCTTGAGAAGATTACAAACAGTCAGATGCAGAACTTGAGGAGATCTTTGTACGGTTATGGAAATTTCAAGTTGACCACCCAATTTTCCAAATTTCGATTAAGTGAATCAACATGGGCAGTAAAATCTACTAGGGAAAAACAAGTTATATTTAATAAGTTTTTAACAACCAAGAAAGTGAACATCTCCGAAGAATTAGAGTCTTCAAAATTTGATTCAAAATTTACAATACCAAAAACAAAGACATTAGCCAAGAAACCAAACCAAAGAAGCAGACCCCGTGCTGAGAGAACTAGGTCGTTTTTTAAATTAAAAAAGTTCAAAAAGAAATCTGCATGTTCAACAGATGAAGATTAATTTTCAAATGAGCATCACCTTGCCATACAAGACAAACTTACCCGATATTTATTGTAAGACTCTTGGAAGTGACATATTGTACGAGATTAAAATAATTATGAATAGTTCTGTGCATGCAATATATTATATGTTTATATACCATCAGCAAATATATTGAACTTTGTGCATCACTAATGTGCGCTGTGAATTGTAATGCTTGACTTAGACTGATTAACAGAAACCTTAGTGTGCCCATGTCATTGTTGAATTTGTTTAATTGTTGAATATGTGAAAATATCATGAGACTGCTATATAAAATTGCATAAATGATTATTATTGATGTTTTGTTATTATTCAGTCATATTCTACTATAAAATGGAATCATTTGTATTCATGATGGCTCAATTTTGGTTGCTTTTCTGGATATATCCATTTACCATGACAAATCAATAATTATAATGATTAAAGAATTTTGATATATGAACCTAAAAAAAAAACTAGCAGTTTACCAAAATTGGTCCTCATGAAGTCAAGTGTTTTTTAATAGCATTGAAAAATGGAGTATAAATATCCTCTCATGATTTTGATACAAAATTAATTTGGTCTGTAAACTGTGGTTCAAAATCAGTGTCAGTGCGGTAAAGGTTAAAAAAAAATATATGGCAAAATGTGTGCAAGTACACACCATCATTTGAATATATCATCAAAAGTTCAATGTTCAGCTATCATAAAATCACTACGGGTGATAAATGACCTATCTGAATAAGCCACTTTTTATTGGCTAATGAATATTGATAACTTTCATCGGGACAATATTGCAGTAACCATGTGTTATTAGATTAATCTACCATCATGATGATTAAGGCATTCATAGGATTTTAATTTTCTATTCAAATTTATTGTGATCATTCATTTGGGATGTTCATCAACACATACCAGGAAGTAAAGAATATGTGTTTGTGTGATTGAGGGTGTGTGTGTGTTTATTTAAACAATAAAATGCTTTCTTTGGTGATTCATTTGGGATATGAAGGTAGCGACATTGCAGAAAAAAAATACATAACCCCGTTATCAGTTTCTTGTCAGTTTCAGCCGCTGATTTCGACCAATCATTCAGGGCGTGTAGATATATACGAGGGTTGTTTGGAAATTATTGAGACAATTCAAATATTTCCCTTTTTAAATGACGAATTTGTGTGAAAATTGGTATAAAAATCGAAGAAACCCCAACAAATAATTAAAGAAAGTAATATTAAAAGAATATCAAATGTTTCGTTTTTGGCGGTAGATAAATAAGTCGGTGGTCCGGTTACCTGGCGCAGCCATGAACTCTGAGATTAAAAACTTGAACATCTCCTTTCTAAGTGCCCGTACACTTACAGTTAATGTTATAAGAAATCAAATAATATATGTTTATTTAACAATTTTTGCGACTACCTTTTGACCAAGTTTCACTGATGTTTGAGTTGAAATACGAATATGGTACGAATATATTTACCAAGCAATAGAAATCTGACAACGACTTCACATTGAATTTTGACGTCAAGGCGGCGCAGCGAATATACTTCAGACTGGTTGAAATATCAGAAGAAGACCTTTTAAGGCCAAGCAATTGCTTAAACAAAAACTATACGATGACAAGGGATAAAGAGCTTCAGTTCGTCATATTTTTTTTACTGTTGGTTTTACTAGAATTAAAACAAAGGGACTAAATATCAAGCATTTTTTAAAACGATAACTTTTGTCAACAGTTCTAAAATAATTGTATGTACAAAATGACTGAAGGAGACATTTACGGTAATTTGACTTTCGTTTATAAATAACCCGAAATTTTTTCCACAAAAATTCAAGAATGAGAGAAAATGTAAATGATGACATCTTGAAATGAGAACAAAAGATGAGAAATAAAGAACAAGTCTCCTTTCTGTTCGTTTGTAAGGTGTTTAAAACACAGGAGCAATGAGAAGCGTTAAAATGACGTTGCGAAAAATTTGCAGAACTTGCGCCGGGTCACTGGTCCAAGGCACGTTGAACAGCTAACTAGGGATGATCTAATCATGCCGTAGACAGAAAACTTTTCACATCAATAAACTCTATCCTTATTTAGATTTTTGTAAAATTTCAAGGGTTAATCTTTGTTCCTAAACGAATAAGAGAAAATGTCTCAATAATTACTGAAAACCCCTCGTATATGGGTCCGCTCGTATATAAAGCACTAAAAATGGCTAGCGACACGAAAACTTGAAATTGTGAAAATTCGCGTTGTTAGCCATTTTCAGTGCTCTATATATTCAATTTATTGGCTTAGTATCTATACATTAGACCCGACACGTTAAAGGCCTGTTTAATACATCTACACTATGTACTTTGATCATGTTTGTTTTTTTTTTTTTTACGAAACTTGAGGTACTGCGAGCAAGCTCACATATGAAAATATCAAAACTGAAGTCTTTCTCTAATGGAAAAGAATCGATATGTCTCTTTTTCTTAAAGTTATGTTGAACTAGCACAAATGACCAAAGCTCCCATCAGGACATAATTACAGGTCACAAACAATCTTTGAGTCAAATTTTAGCTTAAAAAATTCTAATCATTTCCCATTACAAGATATGGCCCAATCGGTGAAAAAAACGGCAGGTAGTTGAAATTTCATTTGTGTAACATGTTGTTACATAAAATTCATTAAGTTATCAATTATGAACATACTTAGTATCATTTGGGTATTTCAAAGTTCATTGGGGTATCATTGGGGTTCATTGGGGTATCATTGGGGTATCATTGGGGTTCATTGGGGTATCATTGGGGTTCATTGGGTATCATTGGGGTTCATTGGGGTAAAAAGACGCACCCCCAATGAATACACAATTTGTTTGAAACCATTATAATAGACACCAAAAAGACCAACAACATAAAACAGCCAAGAAAAACAAACAAAAACAAAAACAAATGGCTTACGGATGTGTTAATCTGCAATTTACATTGACACAATTGATTATTGATACGATAACATGCGCAATCACTATTACTGCCAGCATGCCACCAACAGATATAATAGCTATGTGCATCCACGTAACTTTGCTCTTTTGTGTTGGTTTTGTTAAGATTGTGTTTTCTATCTGCTCCTTTATAGCCTTTTCTGAAAAGAATTTTTATTAAATGTACATCAATACAGCTCTACACTTTGCTACATTTCATTTCTAGCATTACACATGTATGCATAAAAAAAACGTTTTTTGTAACAACCCTTAGATTAATTCTTATAATATTCAATGAAAATTAAAATCAAACTAAGAAATCGAGAAATGAAGCTTGTTATGGATTACCATTGATTGGCCCATTTTTTCGTTGTGAATCCAACTGTGTTTCCAACGTGACCCCTTCGTCAACGTTTGAATTATTCTTTACCAATGGTTCCGTCTGTATTCCTCTGATAGCTAGACAATTATTACATGCAACATTGTTCTTATTTTGTATCCATTGATGTCATTTTTGATCAAATGTTATATCTAATTAAAATATGTTTATTATTTTTTAAATGACGTATGAATGTCGTTTGAAGCAAAAAAAAAACCTAAACAAAACAAATTAAAACACGACCTGTTATTGTTGTTTTTTCACTTGGAGCAAAACTTGATTTCGTCTTCAGATATGGACAAATAGTATCTGTCGATAAAAACGAAAATAAAAAAAAACCCGGATGTATTCATACCTTTAATCAAACATGTATGAACATATCTACTCGAGTAAACAATTTAATGTGTAAATAAGTAGAATCGTCTCTCTATTATATGCAGCAATGTTTTGTAAGCGTTTTGTTGAAAGGATTTCTTCTTGGGCGATATAATTAATGTCTTTAAACTAGTAAACATGCATGTAGTTATGCAGTTTTGTAAGCAATTCTCAAAAGAATGTTTTAAAAAAAATCAATGAAATGATTTAAGTAATTTCAATTGCTCTACAGAAATGCTACATTATTGCATCAAAATAAAAACTCACTAGGTTTAATTTTTTGGCAGCCATTAACAGTACTGCAACGTACTTTTGGACATGAGCATTGCTGCTGGCAGCCATATCCATAGTTTGGAAAGTTGCATTTTTCTTCACAGTTTTTTCCGGTGAAGCCGACCGGACAAACCGCAGCTAAAATATGCATATGCAATTTAACAAGTTTAATTCAAAACTAATATTTCATGTTTCTAAAATATTATAAGAAAACTATTTTTATACTAATGATATAGATAGATAGATACAGTAAAAAGACAGACAGACAGAGATAGTCAGATAGATAAATAGATAGATAGATAGATAGATACAAGTATATCTATCACATATCTATCGATCGATCGATCGATCTATCTATCTATCTATCTATCTATCTATCTATCTATCTATCTATCTATCTATCTATCTATCTATCTATCATCACAAATCCATTACTGATTTAGATGAAAGCTGCTACATAACATTATTTACAAAAAGGCCATCCCATAGTTCCCTCTAGAATGAATTTTATCTCTTTCCTTGAAGTAAATGCTCATATCACCACAACCCAAACTCTTAACTAATTGTAAACATGTTATCGATATTTATTATCACACTATGGGTTTTCACTCTCTCTCTCTCTCTCTCTCTCTCTCTCTCTCTCTCTCTCTCTCTCTCTCTCTCTCTCTCTGTGTAAGACGCTTGGCTAACCACACAAAGTCTCCCCGTCTGTTGCCTATTATTTGCTCAAGGAAAGTCCGAGTAACTGTTTTACACAATTTTATTGCCGTGTCGTATAATTGTATTCAATAATAATTCAAATATGATCCCTAACAAAACGACATGCGTTTATATACCCTCTCAACTATGTCGGACAGTTTTGTTTAGTCATGACCATGTGTGCTGATCATGAGTGTAGATTCAGTGCCCGATTTTAAAAGCAGTAATTCAATTCCAAATACAGTATTAAAACTGTCAACCTGTCCATTCCAGCGTAGAGGGCCTACAGTCTCCCACATCGGTACAAACATGAGTATGAACACGAACATAGGTCAAAGGTTGACAGAAAACATGTAATTTGTGACAAGCATGCGATAGTAAAGCTCTATAGAGACTGCAATTATAACAAATACAGTACTCTCGTCCCATACCTGGACGTATGAGATCATACTACTGCACAATTAAATTCAAACTGGCCTTTTTATGGACTTTCCAACACAGTGATTAATAGGTTAATTTCATAATAATTGAGCAGTTTATACACAATTGTTTGAGTGATGATATTAATAGGTCTTATCAAGGCCACAGCATAGTTATCTGTTGACATCTTTCTGTTTTAATATCTCATTAAAACGATTTTACAATCTCATGCGTGTTTAATTTTTTTTCCCTATTAGTCTGTGTTTTCTTTTCAGCTTTAAGACTGTTTTTTAATGAAAATTTTAAGAAATGATTGAAAAATAATTTTGTGTGGACATTTCGATGAATAGCTTTTTTACTGACAATACTTTTGTTTACAACAATACAAAATATATGCAAATCTGTATGGACTTTTCCTTAAGGAATTTCCATATCATTGATACTTGTGATGTACCAGTTGTACAAAGAACAAAAGTAAACATATCCTTATTAGCTAGTCTCAGTGTACTTCATATTATAAACAACTGGTATACGATTTTTTTTATGTCGATAAATTTTAAGAACATGACGTGTTATGATTGAAAATTTAATATTTCCCCCACTTTTGTTTATAATTGAAATGCTTAACATGCATTGTCTGTTAGGTCTACTGGGGATTAATTGTGTTGTCAATGTTTAAACGATACACAAATCTTATTTTAATCGTATACTTGTTTTTTTTGTCAGGCAGATTGCTAGATAGAAAATACGTTATTCAAAACAAAACCAAGGATGTTCCAAATACTATAAGTTGTACACAGTGATAATATCCAAATAGCATATGGATTTCGTGTTTGAAATGTGCTGGGTACATATGTATGTACTGTATACATTGACGTTCGGAAATAAAGTCTAAATCTTGACAATGTTACCAAGGCTATTAAGGTTAATCTTTTGCAGTATAATCAAACACTGTGCCCAATACTTTTAGAACGTCATACCGGTAATCATATGCAAGTTCCCGCTATATATTTGAAATATGTTCATCGTAAATATGCAGTAAAGTGTTTAGTTTGGAATCTTGTTAGAAAAAACCCACCGAATATTGAATAAAACATCAATGAAATATCATATTTTGGTAAATAATAAAATATTCCCAATGTTATTGCAACAATAATCTTAGTCACCTGGAAGCGGGCATCCTTTTATGTGATTGCACAAACTCTGTCTGCAAACACATATCTCTTTACAGCGATGGCCAAATCTTGGGTACCTGCATGACTCTTGACAGCGATATCCATAGTATCCAGGGGAACAAAATCTGTAACTGAAATGTTTAACATTAAAACAAACGATTCTAAATGTCCTTGTAGGCATTACTTTGTTTTGATTTGTTAATTTTTTTTTATTACCAGAATAGTCCTATTTAATTCATTATATTTTTTATGTGTAAAGGATTGATAATTTTCCTTTTCTCTTTTTTATCTGTTAATTAATATAATTTATAACCCGTTTACTTTTGTATTGTTATTGCTTACGGGATACGTTTTAGAGGTCAGAATGTTCCACACATAGATTAATATTTGCAACACGAAAATGTGTTATCCTTCTTTTTGAATGTGAATAGATTCAGTTGCAAATAAATAGACCAATGAACCAATTTTTACTCCATTGGTGTCTAAAAGTTTATGATAAAAAACCTAACTTTATACAGAAACAACTATATCTTAATTTCAAATACATGTAATATGATCCTCAACAAAATATCGAAAATGTTACTTCGTAACTGGCAAAATATTGCTACTTCATGTTACTTCTTTTTTACATATGTTTATGTGCTTAAGTCATATATTGGTCGGAACCTTTGTTGCATTGCAAAATGTTTAAGTTAAGAAATTAAAAAACGATATACTGTTGAAATGCTTCTCAGATTAGTACCAGTAAACATATCTGCTTTGAAACTACTTTTCAATTGAGAAAAGAGAAAAAAAAACCTGTAATAGCCTTAAAGATGAAACTTATGTGGAAGCATCCTCAGATTCACGTCTGATCCCCGGGGCTAGAGATGTACCACAATGGAGGGAGTGAATTTTTACATGTAAACGTATCGAGGATATTTTTGTAAAATCTTATCGTCAAGAACCATTTGTCGGAAAAGTTGACACTTATATGACTTCTTCAATAAGTATGTATTCAAGTAAGTTCAATAAGTCTGTATTCAAGTAAGTTAAAATCATGATCCCCAGCCCACTAATGGAGGTGGTCAATTTTCACATAGGAATATATAAAGAGGAAAATCTTTGAAAATCTTCCTCTCAAAAACAATTTTGTCAGAAAATTTGAATCCTGTGAGGAAGCTTTCTAATGTACTGTAGGTTCATATCTGTTCAAATCATGATCCCTGGGGTAGGGTTAGGACACAATTTGAGAGTCAGTTTTTACATAGAAATATAAAAGGAGAATCTTTAAAATCTCTTTTCTTAAAAACCAATGGAAGCATTCGTAGATGGTGTAGTGCTACGTTTTTTTTTCAATTAATATTCATGAAGGGAAAGTGGGTCCACAATGGCACAATTTTTACCTTAAAGAATATATATAATTATTTTTTATCGTTTTAAGGGAATCAATGTCAAAACATGTGCAAACAAAAAATTATAAAAAAATAAAACAAAAGCAAAACTAAGAAAGAAAAAACATCAGTTAATTATACAGATGATTTTGTATTTGATTTAGTTTAGCTGTTTGAATCAGAGTTATATCAGTTTGTTATTGTTGCTCAAATGAACGATGTTTGCATTGGACCGCTTGTTCAAGGTTTCATTTGAGAACAAACGCTCCATGATGGTACAGTGTGTTACATATATTATTCTTGTTTTACATAATATTTCATAAGATATCAAAAAATTATTTTAAATACACATTGTATTTATTATTTAATTTACTTACAATCTGAGAACGACATCTTCAATTAATGTTAACAATCCAATAGTTATATAAAACCCAGTTTTCATGGCACATATTCTCATAACGCTATTTTTATATTTATTCTAAAGTCTGCACATTGCGGTCTCCAAAATTATTTGCATGTGTAAACTGTTCAATCGTCTAAAACTTCCTTTTCCAGATATACAGTATTGATTATCTGGAGCTACATGCAAATGAAATGGGAGTATACGTTTAAGCACTCAAATTTGTCCTTATTTTGTTTCATTTTTCGGTGAAAATAACAAACAAAATAAAGTGTAGTCGGAAGGGCAGGGCTTGTTATACCCTAAAAATATAATATGATTTTATTTCGATCAATTAATGAATCAATATAATGAACAGTTGTCATAGGCACGTATTTTTTAATGTGCGAGCAAAACCAAACTGTTAAGTACTGTTAAGCGGGAAATAAATTCATTATGTTTTCGCTGTATTCACAAAAATAAACCCCTGGGAAATCGAAACTAAATGTGATTTTTTTTTCTGAGAATCTCTCCTAAACTACCCATTTCAATATTTTTTTCAATTAATATGTTTCTCTTCTATAATTAGTTTTATGTCTATTAGAAATTGTTAATGACAATCAAATTCACCAAAAGGTACATGTAAAACTTTCAAAACGTTTCAGTGTATGTGGGCGAACCTACAACAATTATCTTTTAAGTAAAATTATTAAATATATCAAGCTCAATTTGGCAAGCAATACTTAGATACGACTCTAGCGCTATTATACCGTTACCTAGGGAAATAGAGGATGCAAAATAGAAAAGTTGCCACACCATGAATTTTATATCATACACTTAAAGGTTTGCCAAATGTAAAATATAGAACATCGTATGGTGAATTATTCTTGTCAATAAATTGGTCGGTGTCCTTTGCATATTCTTTTATCTCCCTTACTTATGTAGCAATATACCTTCATCACCTGCATATGGTGTTATTGTCTCTCAAGTGATTCGATACGCAAGTGCATGCTCTTCGTATGAACAGTTTTTTAAGACGAAGCATGCTACTGAAAAACAAAATGATAAAACAGCACTATCAACAGTCTCGCTTGTTAGACTATAATGAACCACCTATTTGTCTACGGACTTTTCCGATCTCCCCCCGATTACGACAAAGAGCACACATTGGGTGTAGCCGGTCAGCAGAGGATGCTCACTCCTCCTAGGCACCAGATCCTACCACTATCTTTTTGGAGGTCCATGTTACTCTGCATTGAATTTCTATTTCGTTTCATGGATTTTTGAGATGGTTAACGGTTTGGTATTGTCATTTTTTTCATCTTACAATGCGGAAATATATGGGCAATGTATCGATTTGAACAATGCTTTACATTTTACTGTTAAATGGAAACATGTTGTAATTGGTTTTTATGTTGAAACTAACCCAAAAGTATTGTTTTATAATACAATTATATCTTATATAGCTTTTAAGATATACAAATTCAAAATTGGATGTAGAATAAAAAACGAGTGTCAAGATAGGTTAAAATTAAAACAATTTGTTAAAAATTCTTTATTTAAGGATATGGATATCATGCTAGATTTTTCAAACATGAATCTGTTTAAAAAATATGGTAAAGCGTTTTGTCAAACCTGTTATAAATTACTTTTGTTCTGTTATTCTCATTATTATTATAATGATGCCAACTTTCCTAATACCCGGGATATCTGGCTTTTGTAAATGGGTATTGTTGTTGAAGTGAAATAAAGCATAACACAAAAATGTATCGATTTGTAATATACACAATTATCGTAGTATTAAAGAACTGTGTTTGATTAGACCAAAACCTGAATTTTCCATTAACTATAGATGTCAATGCAATAAAATCAGGTAGTATGTGTAACTTACTACCATTTCGGTGTATTTTCACTCGATAACTATAATCAGTTTACTTATATTATCTAATATAGAATAGTATAAAACAACACTACCCCTCTGTTTCCACAATACATTAAACATATCAATAAAAACCAAACATCTCAACATTATAAAAAATACTCCTAAACCCTTATGTTCTTTTCAATCAAACAGTTATATGTCTGTTTCTCATTAAACATCCCGACTTTTATACAATTTTCACGGAAAACGATATGTTGTATCAAAACAAAACATAAGACACGATTCTAGCAGCACTTTTCATGTTAAGCATTGGTTATGCTATTAATACGTGTTAAATGTAAGGTTCAAAATATACAGGGTAGTATTGTTTTAGTCGAAAAACAACGACAGAAGATAGCTTGACCGAGAAATAGAACCATGATTGCATATCTCTTAGAAAATATTTGATAAAAGTAAAGGGTACCTGAAACCCAGCCCATGTGAAACTTATGTCATAGAATGTATTTACTAT
The DNA here is from genome assembly GCF_902806645.1 of Magallana gigas. NCBI lineage: Eukaryota > Metazoa > Mollusca > Bivalvia > Ostreida > Ostreidae > Magallana > Magallana gigas. The sequence continues at coordinate 70,457,740 of NC_047563.1, read as the reverse complement.
AATTCAATGCAAAGGACAAAAAACTGCATCAAAATCGATGCAAACATTACGGAGTCAAAGTAGCTATTGTTTACCTGCTTTGAGAAATCCAATTTAAAGAAAATAGAAGTAGGCGATAACCTGTCTATTTTTTAAGTATTGTAGATTTATAAATTTGTATCCGTATACATTTTGTTATTGTCAGATTTCTATTTACTATTATCTTAAAACACTTGCATGGTCAAATTAAAATGTTCGTTATTCAGTTTCTTACTAAAATATTATCACTTCACGCACGGTATAATATCTCTCTATAATATATATCAAAAGAAGATATAAATATATCGTAGATAAGGTCACTTTGTTTGAAAAAAAACCCGAAGAAAATATGTATAGAAAACTGTATACATACAAATGTCGTTTACGGGTCGGTATTACATAGATATTATGCAATAACAACGTAAGAAAATTTTTTTGTCATAAACAATAATTTATGTCAAGATTTAGGCATGTTTTACTTCTTCATGATGATCTACATATCAGAACTCTCAACTTGTAAAATTTATTTTTGAAGTCGGAGAATATGATCGTCTTGCCACACCCAACATACTCTCTAGATCTGTCCCCATGCAACGTTTTCCTATTTCCAAAACTTAAAAAGTTCTTGTGCCGTCGTTCAATTTACTATTTCGGTCGAATGGTTATGAGATATCGACAAGCACATATTAGATATCAAACAACCCTCGTGGGATTTGCACACTCAAATGTCGATGCTATGTGTAGGGCATTTAATAGTGTAATCTTACACCATGCAAATTGCTGCTGAACGTTATTGGCATGTTTCTAGACCGCTATTAATGCAAATGGTAATTTTGTCGTTTGTTAGTGAAGTTTAATTTCAATGTTTGTTTTATTTTAAAATTATTTATTTAGAACATTCATTGAAACACTAAAACTACACGTATTGTTAAAAAATTAAAATATGTTTCTTATTCTTCAAATTACTAAAAGTCTTTAACCTAAAGGCGGACATCCATTTATAAAATGGCACAACGTCTGTTTGCAATCGCACATCCCTTTACATTGTGGGCCAAAAGTTGGATATTGGCGTGTTTGTTGATAACGATCACCGGAATAACCAGGAAGACACATTCTTTTTTAAATTTAAGTCATTTGAACAAATAAACATATTTTACATCAAATATGAATGTTCAAACCTAAAATAACATATGTCTATTTCTATTTTCGTTAAATAAATGTATTGTAACAATTATAGGCTACATGTATTTTTTATACCATAGATATCAGGGGAAGCTAGTTTGAAGTTTCAAATCTATTCATGTGAGAACCCGAATTTGAAGAGTGGAGTCATGTTGTTCTTAAATCAACATATAAATCATTCTGAGTAAATGAAGGATTTTTTTATTTGATAAAAGGCCAGCATCAACACAATCTATCCATATTTTGTTATACCAACACATTGGAGATACGCATGATTTATATTAACAAAAGCCACGACTCTTGGTAAACTACAGCAAATAACAGATTTGGATTACATTCTTTTTTCAAACGGAATTGTATGTCATAATCTCTCTAGCCGAGAGCGTTTGCACGACTAGCCCCTAGCCTTACAATTAACATATACTTGAATGAAGCAGTACTGTAGAAGGGGTGTGCTAGGACATATATTGAGGCATTGTTGCAACCACTTTTGAAATAAACCACAATTGAAATAAGCGACAACTGGCTGCAAACGATGATTTCATTCCTCAACTCATTTTTTTCCAGTTATGTATGCATGCGATTTCAAAGACACTCGCTGTTAATTATATTCTTGCAACCAAAAGAGAAATTGTACTTTGTTTAGGAACAGGATCAAGTTTGGCAAGCGTCTCCATAGTATTGGAATTGACACTTTTTGTCACAACATCGTCCAATGAATCCTAATGAACAGTGGGTAAAATGATGATATAATTAACATTATTTATCTTTTGATTTAAAATCTCAAGACATAAATGCTGCTATTAAATGTTTTTGTTTTGTTTTTTTCAAATCCTTTGGTTTTTAAATACTAAACATTGACCCTCTGGTTTAAAAAACAAGTTGTTTTTGTTTGTAAACTGAGTACGCTAAATAAGCAATATCTTATTTGTTACAAAATAATCCAATTTGTTTGAGTATATATGACGATTGAAAAAAAAATTGTGTTTATTAATTCTAAAACAAAGATATCATCATTGAACTAAATGTACAAGAAAAAAAGACAAGATTCTAAAAGTATAAAAATTACCATATTTTATTTCAAATGCCAGAAAATCAGGCTCGTTTAACTTCGTTCAAATCGTTATATTTTTTCAAAATATATACGCAAAAATAGAGTGTATAACGTGTTTTGAATTAACACGACTAATAATAAATATTGTTTATTTAATTTTTATGACATTGAATATTTACCTAGAGATAGGCAACCAAATATATGATGACCCACGGTTGAACTACATTTACTTTTCCATTTGCACCGATTTCCGAAGAAAGGAGACTGGCAAAATTCTCGATAACCATTTTTATGATAACCCGAAGGACACTCTTTTAACTTATATTCACTGAAAAAATGATTTTTGAAGGCAACAAATTATAAGTTGACTCTCTTCGGTTATTTGTTCATAAAGAAAATAATATACAATATTTTCCAATTGGTTTTTGTGCTTCTTATCTACGTGTGTTTATAAAAGGTAGAATATGTGTATTTAATAATATTGTTTTGCATCAAAATAATTTTTGAATGATTCACTTTAAAAATATTATCGCTTATAATTTCACAAAATGCTTGTTTAAACGAAATTTAGAAATGTATATAGTTACACGTTTTCAAATTGTTAAAGTTCATACAATAAAATCGACGGAAAACAGAGATCAACTTTGGCCCAATATCAGTTTTTATAACAATCGTGTTTTATTGTATGATTTACTTACATGCTATACTTTGGACTAATAGCTACAATTATTGATACCAATCATAAAGCAAATTCAATTGCAATAAATCTTCCAATTATCATATCAGAATATTGGTTATATAGACAAATGTGTCGATTAATTTTCAAATATATAAGACTTTGCATTCAACGATTTTTCCTTACTTCCTTCAGTTTTTACCAAATCATTTAAACATGGATTATATTACAGATTTGAGGATTACTCTGCAAAACAAAGAAAGCAATGATTGATTTACATGCATTTCCTTAGAGTTGTCCTCAGAAAAACATTCTAAAGCTTAAGCAAACAAGAGGCCCATGGGCCACATCGCTCACCTGAGGAACAATAGGTATGATAAAATCAGCTTAATGGAGTCATAATACAAACTATCTGGACAATGTACAATAATACATGTAGATCCTGTATAAATAAAATCCATTTTCCCCTGGATATTCTTATGTTTATAATCATTAGTCCCTTTTCTAACAGGATGATTTTATAGTCATTTCATATGTTGAGTATTGCAGTTCTCAAAAAGATCCTTAACAATATAGTTTATATATGGGATATAAACGTACATCAAACTCTGAACCTTCTCGGGAGGCCAAAGTCTTAACAATTATTAAGAATCATTTGGCTGATTATTTTCTGAGAAGATTTTTAAACATTTACTCTATATATTCCTTTGTTAAACTTTTACCCCCCCCCCCATTGTGGCCCCACCCTACCCCTGGGGATCATGATTTTCACAACTTTGAATCTACACTACCTGAGGATGCTTTCACACAAGTTTCAGCTTTCCTGGCTGATTAGTTTCTGAGAAGAAGATTTTTAAAGATTTACTCTGTGTATTCCTATGTAAAACATCGACCTCCCATTGTGGCCCAAACCTACTCCCAGGGTTATGATTTTCACAAATTTGAATCTACACTTCCTGAGGATGCTTCCACACAAGTTTCAGCTTTCCTGGCTGATTAGTTTCTGAGAAGAAGATTTTTTAAGATTTACTCTATATAATCATATGTTAAACTTCGACCCCCCCCCCCCATTATGGCCCCATTCTACCGCAAGGGGTTATTATTTTCACAACTTTGAATCTACACTACCTGAGGATGCTTCCGAACAAGTTTCAGCATTGCCGGCTGATTAGTTTCTGAGAAAAAGATTTTTAGAGATTTACTCTATATATTCCTATGTTAAACTTCGATCCCCCATTGTGGCCCCACCCTACCCCCGGGGGTCATGATTTTCACAACTTTGAATTTACACTACCTGAGGATGCATCCACACAAGTGTCAGCTTTCCTGGCTGATTAGTCTCTGAGAAGAAGATTTTTAGAGATTTACTCTATATATTCCTATGTTAAACTTCGATCCCCCATTGTGGCCCCACCCTACCCCCGGGGGTCATGGTTTTCACAACTAAAAATCTGCACTACCTGATGATGCTTTCACACAAGTGTCAGCTTTCCTGGCTGATTAGTTTCTGAGAAGAAGTTTTTTAAAGATTTACTCTATATATTCCTATGTAAAACTTCGACCCACCATTGTGGCCCCACCCTACCCCTGAGGGTCATAATTTTCACAACTTTGAATCTACACTACCTGAGGATGCTTCCACTCAAGTGTCAGCTTTCCTTGCCAATTAGTTTCTGAGAAGAAGATTTTTAAACATTTACTCTATATATTCCTATGTAAAACTTCGATCCTTCATTGTGGCCCCACCCTACCCCCGGGGGTCATGATTTTCACAAATTTATTTCTACATAACCTGATGCTGCTTTCACACAAGTTTCAGCTTTCCTGGCTGATTAGTTTCTGAGAAGAAGATTTTTAAAGATTTACTCTTTATATTCCTATGTTAAACTTCGACCCTCCATTGTGGCCCCACCCTCAGGTGAGCTAAAACGGTGTTAAGTTTACAATACAATAAGTTGTTAAAGTTGGTTTCTGAAATAACAGACTTTGAAAATTTTCTTAATAAATATTGACATTTTTTTTACTTTTTTAATCTTTAGTTTTTAAGATCTGTGTACAAAAATAGAATTGTGAGCAAATCTATGTATCTTGCTTATAATTCGAAGCTTAACACTCAAATATGGTTAGTAAATAAAAATTGTAAACAATTAAACACAAGAAACATGCACTACATGTTTAGCAAATAAAGAACACAATTTATTTTTTCGAAATGAATCATATATATACATGTATATACCTACATAAGTCCGTCAGCGATATTAAACTCTATTTAAACTAAATAAACTCGAGAAAATGCCGAGCATCTCAACAAAACCTACTGCATTAATCTTCCATTACGCAAAAGATAATGCCGAATTACCGATAGAATGAATTGTATTTCAGTACCCCTACATCAGATTTTGCTTAATTTGCGCAGGAAAACAGTTAACTGTTTGATTTACCGAAGTCTCTGTTTGATTTGATACGTTTAAATCACGAAATACAGACGGTAGTTTCCAGGTTACAAAGCATATATAATGAAAACGAAACGAAAATCAGAACAAGCTAACACCAACGTCATGTGTGAAAAGTGTCAACGCATTGAAATATTTAGCCTCAATTTACTTCACAAAATCGGCACCAATATATTTTGCATGTTTCAAAATTTCCCTTCATACGCGAACTTTTGCACAACAAGCAAATTCATCATAGTCAGATCGACCTTTTTTCGCATAATGTCATGGCTGCTTTAAACAAAGAACCTCGTTTTAGAAGTATGGAATCATTTTATCGGATGCCGAACCCGAAGCTATTAAACTGATTGAAACACGCCTTTCCTTTATTATTATTTTCGTAATAACTCAAATTTGAAACAGAATTACACCTTAATTTTTGCAATTTATATTTTCCTTCCCATAAGGATAATTTATGCTAAACTACGTTGAATTTGCTTCGGTAGTTCTTGAGAAGAAGATTTTTAAAAATGCACCCCCCTATTCTACAGTTTCAAGGTTTTCTCCGCTTAAATACAGATCGGACTTTTATTTCTGCAATTTATATTCGCCCTCCCATAAGGATGCTTTGTGCCAAATTTGGTAGAAATTCGATAAGCGGTTTTAGAGAAGAAGTTCAAAATGTAAAAAGTTTACAGACGGACAGACGAACAGACGGACGGACAGACGGACGACGGACAAAATGTGATCAGAATAGCTCACTTGAGCTTTCAGCTCAGGTGAGCTAAAAAACTTATAATACCCAAAGATGTTACTAATTGGTACAAAGGACAATGTCCCTTATTCTAAGCTCGTAAAAAAGGATAAATTCTGGAAACCAAAGATCAAGCATTTTTTGGAAATTTTACGTCCCAGAATCTCTTAACATGGTACATCATAAAGGTCGCACTAACAGGATATCACTTTAAACAAATAAATGCATATCAATGTATAAATATAAAAACAACTCTCTTTGTCAAAGAAAACCATGTTGAATTGAAGGGAAAAGAGAAAAAAAGAAGAAGAAAAAAACCAAAACAAAACAAAACCCCAAAAAACAAAAAAACAAACAAAACGAAAACAACCTTAATTGATTCGATAGATTAATTTTGTTGGAGTTATTTTGCTTTTTTCTGTCCAAGTCAAACTATGTTTGCTGACATGTAGATGGCATATATTGGCGGGAATACACTTGAAACTTTCAGCATTGATTACCTAGTAGGTCCAGAGACATTAATTTTAAAATTTCCACACCATCCTAATTCATACTTTATTATAAAATATTTTTGTTTTTAATTTGATCTTTTTTCCATAGGCGACGATGGGGTCTTCTATTTTTAAAGAGGTACGTGTATGTATATGTACAGTCGTACATGTACGTTATTTGTGATTTAAGCTTATAAACTTAAATAATAGTTTTTATACTTTTTCATTACTTATATATTATTTAGTTCCGGTCATATTTAAAATGCATGTCCACACACATCTATATTTTGGTTTTTATTCCTATCAAACGAGAGAACACACTGTGTTGAAAAAACCTAACAAACATATAGTTGTGCTTCTTGAGTGAAAACACTTTTTCTGTTACTTAAATACACAGGAATGTAATCTATCTGAAAACGTCCATTGATTTTTTTTTACATAAAATAATATACGGATAGTTCCAGTTTTTTTAAATCACAACTGAAAAGAGTTGGGGGAAATTATGGCATATTTTGACGTGAGTATAATCTAATGCACAACATGAAAAAACAATAATAATTTCCGTTTATTATTTCTTCCTATTCTGTTAGGCTAATTATTTCCTTTGAGAAAAAGAGAAAAAAATATTCCCTGAATAAAATCATCTCTACAATAGAACCGAAAATGTATTAAAACAAAATCAAAATAATTGCATACAATAACTCAACTGCAATGAACCAAATGTATTCGAAGTATTGAGCCTCAATGCACGTTACTGACATGTGTATTTTATAAAATATATTGTGAAGTTCATTGCACAATCAAAAATGTAGAACTTTTAAGAAATACATTTTTATTTTGTTTTTGATTAAAACAAATTGATTGTAATATGTTGCTTATAATATTATTTATGATTAGTCCATTAGTAAACATACATATACTCGATTTGACATTACTTTTTGCGATGTTAACTTGAAACATGAATGCATAGATTAAGCCTGGTATGTTATAAATGAATAAGAAACTAGCAATAATTCAATTATTATGATGTTCCTAAACGTGATTTTAACTTTATATATACTATTTCTTATTAGAAAATTTAAAATTAAGTTCATTTCTAGGGGACTGGTGTACCTTAACATTATGTTAAAAAGACCATCATGTCATATGACAGAAATATTGCACCAAAAAAGTGATATGACTGACAGAATCAATACAATTAACGTGTACGTTTTTCTTCCATATAAATATTTTTGTTTGTCGTGCCTAAATGTAATTTGCTCTTAACTGATTCCCTTTTGGGTTTTTTGGTATCTGTAATATTCATACAGTAAAACAAAGAGTGATTTATTCTTCCGCATGTATTTCTGCGAAACATTACTTTGCAGCTGCAATCAAAATAAAATCTAAGTACTTCCTTAAATTTATTTATTTTATTTCTGAGTGTCGTTATTGTTTTTGGAACTATGTTTCAAAAATTTATCCTTCAAACCACGACGAATTATGCGAAGTTTACAAATTCTACCCTATTATTCCCCTTTGAAGAGCATGTTAATTTTTAACAAATAAAGAATCTTCATTTTTTATTATCACATGCATGCAGATGACGTAAAAATGCTTGATAAATAAGGAATATGGAAATTTATAGAACTTCTAAAATTTAATTTTATGAAAACAACGCGATACGTTCTCGTTTTTTGAAATTAAGATAGCTTTTACCTGCATTATATAACAGCTATGTAAGTTACAGTATTCATTATGAAATCTAAAGAATTATGAAAATTTTAAAAACTTGCATTTTTTTAACGATATTAAATCTCTTTTCATATTTATGTATGCGTAAGATTGCCTACAATGCTAATATTTTCATTGTCACTCTATAACCTATAGATGTCACAATCCCCATTTCTGTCAAATCAGTTTCTATTGTTTGTATTCCGATCACATATCAATTCTTTGAAAACGGTAACACATTCAACCTTGTATGATGCCACGTACGACCCCGGTATACATTATGGCACCTAAACATATAAGAATAATGATGGAAAGTTCAATCGGTGCTGCATTGTTTTCAGTTGTTGCATTGATCGGTAATTTTTTGTCATTGTAATTCTTTGAGTCATCATGACGCGAGGATGAATTTAGTTTCCGGAAATTATCGTATTCTGCATTGCCCCTAATCATGGAAGTTTTGACTCTTTCTGTATGTAATTTTAAACGGAAGAAGTTTGTTTCTGCAAAAAGCTGAAAAAGAAATAAAACTTAGAGGTCATTATGTGAGATCCTGAATTTGCAATCGATTTTGTATGGGATTGTTTTCAGCGCATCTTCGATTCACATTATAAAGTTGATCTTACCGGAACTTCTTTCTGGGGCGCAACCCTTAGCGACGTCACATTCATCATTTATTCACTTACAGGTATTTTTAAAAAAATTGCAAATACGGACATTTTTTTCCATTGGCACAACAAATTCTTTTGGGACACTCTGAAATACAAATTTAAAAAAATGATAACTAGTTCTTTTCCGTACAGTTTATGTTTCAATTGCGAGTCTCAATATTTTTACCATATATGTTTAGGTCATATGTCCAGGGACTCCAAAAATTGAAAAAGACGGTCTTGTTTTAAGGGTTTTTTTGTGTTTGTTCCTTTATAAGGCTGTTTAAAATTAATTCTACGTTTAACGTAACATGAAAATTCAAAACCTACGAGGGAGGGAGGAAAAAAATAAACAAACAAAAATTTCAAACAAGTGTGTATTTATTGAAAGTCACCCATTCAGTTATCAATACATCAACACTGTCATATAATACATATGGTAAGATTCAGTCCATGTTAATTTTTGTATTTTCAAAGTATATACTTTTGTGTAATTTATGTTTATATCCTTTCTGTGGGTACATCATGTATACTGGACGAGAAGTGGAGTGACTTGCAAGCACATCAAGTGGTACATCCAATGGATTTACATCAACATAGCAACCGAAGGGAAAACTTTTTCTTTTCAGGGAAAATGTTGCACAACACATGTGATTCATAGATTATCTACAATCAAAATAGTGATTTTATTTCATACATTTTTATAATGACACATTTTAAAATTAACATATCAGAGTTGTGTTGTAAAATTCACTGTACCTACTTCTAAGAACTCAAGACAGGGTTCTTGAAATAACTGCCACCCTACTAGTGTATTCCACTTCTCTCCGTTCTTCCACTTTAGCTTGGCAACCTGTTAGTTTCTTCCTATTATATATTGTGAATGAATGAATTATTATTCCCGAACATGTTATTAAAAATGTAGATACATTTCAAATGAAAGGGATTTGCAGTCATTATCGTGTAAAAACTCTTATCTAAATCAGAAAATTATGCTGACTTAATGCATTGCTTCACTTCAAGGTATTACATCCACAATTATTATATTTAAAACCAAATATTGGTAGTTCGAACACTGAAATCTTTGTATGATTTTATAGGGTCATTCACTTTGAAATTGAACAAAAGTTAAAAAGGAACAAATTTATCACATCTTGAAGCTAATATTGAAGTCTATGGAGAAAGGTATAATTTTTAAACTCTTTTTATATCTCTTCAGTACAGCGGTGGTAAGAAATTGCTTAAGCTTTCCCCTTCTAAAAAAAATGCAAAAATAACTAAACCGTACACATTCTGAGTTTTTGTTAAATAAGATGGGTAGTCATTTCAGTTGTTGATGGATCACTTAAATAAATATATACAACAAACCTCGAGTTTGCCTTTTTAGGCGGAAGTTGGTTCAGCATGGTTCAGGCTATGTGACTTGACAACCGACATCAAACAATCTCGAATAAGATTTTTACTGCCAACTTCGATCATGTGTTTGTCTAATCCATTATTGTTGGGGTTTTTACTTTGATAGTAGCGTAGACTCTCATGTTTTTCGTATTGTGAAAACTGAATACCTCAATGCTGTCTTTAAGCATGTTTTTCTCTCATACAGGATGTAGAATTCAGTCGCTAAATGAAAACCCAAACCGGAACGACTTTTTCAAATCCGGATTTGTTTGTTTTTTCAAAACGTCAATTTCGCCAAAACCTACGCGCGCGGGTTACGTTAAACGTAGAATTAATTTTAAACAGCCTAATAGTTTAAATCTATAGCAAAACTTTTTATCATATATCGAATTATAAAACTTGGCTTGGTCACGAATATCATTTCATGACAAAAACATGGGACTATCAATAAAGGAAAGTAGAGCTAAAGGTTTTTTGTTTTTTGTTTTTTTTTTTACAAATGATAGGCACGTTTTATGAACTACATGTATGTTTGGAGGAAATGATAGGTGTCCCCGTTTTATTTATAAAAGAAATGTGTCATTAACCCTGAACCCGCCACACGCAAACCTCTTACAACATGAGCCAGCATGTAAGTACATGAAGGTGAACTACAACCTTAGTAGATAGACACATGCTATATTTCTGAGGATTATAGGAAATAGAGTTAACACTGTAATTCAATATAGTGATTTAAAACCAATTTTAGCAGTTACAATGTACTTCCAAAACAACTGCTGAGAGTATTTACTTACCTAAAATATATCAAATTTAGAAATATATCTTAACGGTTAAGTAAACAAGTCACTTACCAACACATATTTCTCTACTACTTTAAGATCTAAAACCTGCACAGCATGTACTTTTTTCTGCACAAAGAATTAATTTCTCAAAATCGATGTAAAGCTAAAGTTTAATAATAATTTATGCAAGAATTACAAATTTTATTCCATCACGATAATAAAGTTATAAATCATACCTTTCATTGCAAAAAGTCGTGTTAGTTTGACAAAATTGATTTATCATACATAAACCAGAACCATTTTCATCATTACGCAAGTCAACGTGTGATATGATATGACATTAGATAAATAAAAGCTGAAACTTTCGTAACTTTCTACATCTAAAGGCTTTTAGTGGAAAAAGAGCTATTTTACTTAATCAAGGAAACGAAACATATATAAATGACGATGAATAATAATGACAATAAAATTCCAGAGTTATACATGTTTGTTTGAAATGTATTTGATATAAATGTAAGTTAAACCTGCTATTGTTTTCCTCTTTTTATAAATCATAATCAAAATGTATCGATTAAATCAATTATCGTTTACTTATTTTTTGACTTACCTGAAACAATTGTTTAAGTGAACTTTTCTGATCACCTGCTATTCATTGCCCGTCAGTCAGTCTGCTTAACCAAATTTTAGAAGTAAATTTCATATTTACAAATTTCGAAAGAGATGCCATAATTTATTCTTAGGTGAGTGATGTCATCAATGCACCCCTTATTAAATGACCATTTAATAAATTCATGTTGGTGGTAAAAATTAGTAAGTATTAACGTTTTTTGTTTAAATAATCTACAGTAAGTAGATAAATAGCCACTTTAGGCTTCAGTCATATCAGCAATAAATTAAGTTCGGAAATTTGAATAATAAAACTCATTGTTTGGATTTATCATGGGAATAAAAATGTTGAGGTCGTACATGCATACATGCAATCTTTAGCAGAGGAGATGGTGATTTTGTAATGATCAGGTTTCAATAATCTTCATTTCTAGTTATCAGTTATCACACTTCTGTGCATGGATGTTAAATTACTTGATTAACAAAGAGTACGGTCATTTTAAGGACGTCTTAAATTGTGATTTTGAAATAGCGAAAAAAAAACGTTTAAATAAAGGTTATATTTACTTGCATTAACAGAAGCACGTAAGTTAATTATAAAGTTTTAATTATGAAATTTTATATTGATATTATTCTTTCTCAAGGGCAAGGGAAACATACGTTCGTCATTTTGCTGGTTTTGTTATAAACCCCTTTAAAACATAAGAAATTAAATACTCAACACGATGTAATGTACATGTATTTGTTACATATTTTTGTAATATGTATTACATGTATGCACAGTTCCAAACAATTAAAGAACAGGCTCCACCGTCACCAAAATTTTCAAATCCCTCAACTCTTTCCTCAACTCAAATCCTATAAAGAAAAGTACATAAATCTGAAGTCAAACCTCTGATTTGAGGCTGAGTATTGGCATGGGGAAAGTTGGTAACGGCGGGGCCAGAAGGGGGTTATATCATATGAATTTACGAACTAGCACTCCTTAAGAAAACATTTAATTTTATTCATAGTTGTGTGTATACGACTGCATAGAGTGGAACCATTTCCATTGACACTGTATGGATTTCAGATGTCACAACTTCCATTTCTGTCAAACGGGTTTCCATTGTTTTTATTCCGATCACATATTAATTCTTGAAAACGGTAAAATAGTCAATCTTATATGATGCTACATACAACACCAGTATGATGGCGCCTAAACATACAAGAACCATGATTGAAAGTTTAATCGGTGCTGCACTGTTTTCTGTTGTTGAATCTATCGATAATTTCTTGTCATGGTTATTCTCTGTGTTATGTTGAAGGAAAGATGTATTTAATTTCTGTAAAGTATCGTATCCTACATTACCAGCAGCCATTAAAGCTGTGACTCTTGCTGTATGCACTTCCACGCTGAAGAAATTATTTACTGCAAGACATAAATGACATAAAATCAAACAGTTATATGAACATCTTTGTCAATTGTCAATATACATAGGACCCTTAAATACAAAGACAAAATATTAAATGATAAATGTTATATATCTTAATCTATATATTTGTATATTATTATACTTTCATGTTAAATACTGAAATCTGATTGGTTTAGACGCAATTGGTAATCCATTCTATTACCCTCAGTGTTAGCAACACATTTGGCAATGGGTAACACAACAAAATGTTACATGCGCTAAAATTATGCGTGTAGGGTTCGCCGTAGAATTCACTCTTTTCTATATAAAAGCTTACAGTAAAATTTTCTTTAAAATTAAGACATTCAGTATAATAAAATAAATAGTGCCTACTTGGGCGGGTAACTGTTGAAATTGACACCAATCGAAAACCATTGGTTGTCTCAGGGTGTCAATTTCAACAGTTACCCCCCCCCCCAACAGGCACTATTTATATATTGATATATTGTGGGTTGCGATATTTTATCGTTTCCAAGTGTGTCACGGTGTTGTTCTGACAGGCATTAGTAACAAATGTTCTTAATAAAATAACAAGCAAGTATTAGAGAGCGAGGTAGATGGGTTTCAATGACCTTTCTGATAATTTCAACGTAAAATATTTATCTTCTCTCACAGTACATGTTATCTCCATGGAGGTACGTTTGCTCTATCTTCTCACACAAATAGCAATGGATTTGCACACAGATTGACTTGAGACTTAATTAGTATTAAAATACATTATTGTTACTAGTACATACATAAGTTTTGTATCTATGGCGGATTTAAGCTAGTTTTTGTTTTAATATTGATCATCTTTAAGTTGTTGAGAACGACTTTACAGAACAAAATGATCAAAATATTATTTCGTACGTAACTGTAAATACATGCATCATAAACTGATTACGGTAGTTGTTTGTTAAGAACAGCTAAATACAATCATTAAATCATTTTTTCCCTTGATTTATTGTTTGGAATTTGAATTCATATAATATCAATTTACAGTTTATCAAAAGAAATTTTACACAAAAATCGTTCTTGGTAGTATCTAAGAAAGGAGAACAGATTTGTTATTGTACCGGGGTATACAATTCACAGCTTATAGATAAATTTACGTATGCTTCAAAATTCACAGTGAAAGATGTTCGTGTAACTTTTACCTTTACTTTCCAATTGAACACACCCGTTGGCACTGTTGCATTCATCTTTTGTACAATTGCATCTATGTCGACAATTACTCCCAAAGAGAGGATATGGGCATTGTTTCTCGCAATTGTCGCCAACATATCCAGTTGGACACTCTGAAATTTGAAAAAATGCAAATATTATACAGGGGAGATGCAAAAGTTAAGGCATTACAGCAGTAATATCGAATTTGATTTTAAAACCATCGTTTTTAACTTAATGGTTAACATTTTGTTCAGTCTAGCATTCTTTCGATTTTGATCAAATGGACATGTTTGAATGTGTAGTTGGCACTAAGACTATTTAAAACCAGGCAAGCCTTTTTTAAATTCAGGAGTGTAGAATGATTACGTTGAAACTGTTGTGTAAGAATAGAAGCCATCCAGTACGATTTTAAAAGTTATTATTTACATTTAACATATTTTAGCATGTAAAACGTGTAAAAAGCTACGGCAGTGATAACACTGTAACACACAAAGGGTACTGAAAGATTAAAATGACAAGTTTTATTATGACATTACAAACTTCAAACGCTGTAACATGCAAAATTACAAGCAAAAACCAGAGTTCACGCTTGTGGCTGTTACAGTGGCTCTTCCATTCACCTGAACTTACCATTTGTATAAACTGGGATTTTTAAGATATAAATCACAGTTGCAGAAAAGGCAAGAAGTTAAAAAATGTACATATAAGCATTAAATCATTATTTTCTTAATTTGCTGTTATGAGACTATATCTTTCAAAAAATAATTAGTTAATGCTATTAGGTTGTCTTTATGCATTAAATCCTTATTTATGCATTAAATCATGATTCAATGC
This sequence comes from Magallana gigas, assembly GCF_902806645.1. Lineage (NCBI taxonomy): Eukaryota > Metazoa > Mollusca > Bivalvia > Ostreida > Ostreidae > Magallana > Magallana gigas. The sequence goes on along the minus strand of NC_047563.1, from coordinate 70,442,553 downwards.
ATAAATATAACCTAATAGCATCTGTCGAATAGTCAAACCTATTCATAGTCGCCAACCAATGTTCATCAATGTAAATAACAATTCAGATAATTTCGTAAAAAGTACAGTTTTATAGTCGTTCATATATCTCCATACCCTTAGTAATGATAAATCAACTATTTACCTAATATTTACTGAACTACTAACCGGTCATACAAAAAGTATCTGGCGTTGAGCATGTACATATGGTACTTTTCAGAAAAAAACTAGACCATGTCCTTAGCTATTTTATTCAAACAAAATAATGCATAGATATATTTAAAAAACAATGGAGACAATGTTGAGATCATCTAAAGGTAAAGAATTTTTTTGTTTACATTAAATCATACCTTACAATATGACAGAAATACCAGATAGATACTAGATTTTAAGAGAAGACATGAGTTTATTTGGTGTCCACTGTGTTCTCATTCGAAACAAAATTGAAACATTTAGTTTACAGTTAAGTGAATTTTTATTTCAAATCACAGTTTAAAGGACGACGCATACTATATAGATACAATAAAATATGACTATGAAATATCCCTGCGATTAAATCGAAAAGTTCACGAAAACAATACGAATTTTTTTTGAATTTAAATATATTTCTAAAAAATAAAACTTACCAACACAAATCTGCCTTCGACTGTCAAATCTAAAACCCGCACAGCAACCACCTAATCTATAGCAATGGAAATATAATTGAATAATTTATAAACAATAATTAACCAATTACACTTGATCTTATGTTAACCGTTTCATACCTTCCATTGCAATACGAATTGTTTTCTTGGACAAGTTGGAAAGTTCTTTGTATCAAAATGAAAAACATAACAAGTTTAATCATGATGCAAACTTGGTTAGAAATCCAGTTCTGGTAGATTCGGCACATGATAGAAACAAATACTAATTGTTGTAATTTACTAAATCACCTGTTACAATAATTTCTCTGAAAAGTCACGATCGCTTATATGCAGTGCAAAATTATACGCGGAAGTTTTACATTTTAAGTTTATATTTGAATTGCATTTCGTTCAGTATATTTTTATACTATTAAATTACGTTTTATAATATCATCATACACTCATGACGATATCAAATTATGCATTAACACTAGTAAATTTAAATTCTAAAAAATGACATTGTGGCACGGAGTATTTCTGTAAATGATTTGTAATAAACAATAAAAGTCAAGCACCATAATTTCAACAGGAATAAATTATAAAAAAAAAATGAACACGTAAAAAATACATTATTTCAGACAAACAAACCCATTGATTCCTAGCAGAATTATGTTAAAATGAAAGGTTTGCTCAAATTGTATGTACATAGGAGCTGAGCAGCACAGGCTTTTCACTAGTGGTCATGCATGTAGTTCGAGTTTAGGTAGTTTTGTTTATTTTGTTTTTTACTTTAAAAAGTGAAAAACGTAACTAGAAACTCTTTTCAGATATTTCCATTTCTGATATACAAATTGAAACCGAATGACGTTAGAGATATTTTAAAATATAAAGCATTTACTAAGAAAAAATACCTGTTTTAAAATCGAAAAATAAATGTTATATTATACAACGTGACTGCATATTATTCAATAACTTATCGCGATCAATAGTAAAAACAGAATTCTATTGTTTCGGATGATGACCAAATAATGAATACAGATAAAGAGACAAAGACATAAAAAAGTTTTATATAAAGAAAAAAAAAGACATCAACATGTAATAACAAAGTAAAAAGAAACCTAAGGGACCAGGCAAAATCTATCACATTGATGGGATCGGTACAAACAGGCACGGAACAATGACTTTTTTCATATAAAAAAGAATAGGACAAAAACATTTTTTAAGTATTAAGGACTCATTGGTCGAACACTTTTTTATGAGTTACAGTTCTCAACTCAAGCGAAACATTTATTATTTTTTAACATATTTTATTTTTTTAACACAAAAAATTCTTTTAAAAATTCCGTTAAGAAGGAAATACAATGTACTATTACATGTACTCCCCTTGTTATCCGAAACTGTCCCTTCCAACCTTTAACTCGCATAACATTGTATGAAAAGATATCCTGCAATAAAATTTGAAAGCTTGTGCAATTTGGATAAAAGGTAATAATGCTTCATATTGCAAATTTCATTGAGGTTTAAGAAAATAATGCCATTTAAGTGAACCAACCATCTACAATTTCCTCTATTCAACACAGATTCATAGGGCTCTCCTTCAGTAAAACAGATTGATTTAATATTCTTTTAGAGGTCAATTGTTGTTCAACCTCCTTTAAAATGAAACCTTACTCAAAATAACATACATCTACATGACATTACCAAGCATTATCAAGCATATTAAAAACATTGCATCACTGAACTATACATGTATACCCTCCCTCTTTATTTTGGTTTTCATAAAAAAGCAATAGTTTGAAATATTTAACATAATATTATGAAACTTGTGTCAATTTTCTTGAGTTATTTCTTCGACGGGGAAATTAAATACTATTTTCTAAAAATAGGTAAACACGACGCGTGACCTAAATCCAGACAATCTAAATATTCAACCCTGAAGAACTTTGAGTGTAAACAGAAAGTGCAAATCATCACACGTATTTCTGTTGTGCTGGCTCTCGGAATAATACAAGTACAATATAATAGTGCTAGTAACTTTATCTAAAACAATCACGAGTACTTTTCTGGAAAATTAAGTCTATTTCTAAACAAGTTCTTTTAAAATGCACTACAATACAGACGTTTTTAATAGTGTGCTACGCGATCAGCTTTAGAGAGGAGTGGTATGGATTTAAAAATCCACAATGTAATGATCTTGAAAAATCAGCCCCCACTCTGTAATATTAACATTATCAAGAGGTATGTAATATTAAAAAGGCAAGACACATTTTTTTCTTTTTAAGCTTTTTAAGGACAAAAATATATAAATGGAGGAATATTGGAAAGAGATTTAGTGAAAGTATGATTTAATGAAAATAATATTAAACAGCTGCATATTGCACTACCTTTACACTATATATACTATTGATATGAAGATCGTACATTAGATGCAAGTTCATGCACGATCGAGAGGATAACATTTTCATCTACTACAAACTTAATAAATATTTTGCTTTTGTTGAAGTAATTCTTTACATCATTTAGCTGACTTCAGGTGTGAAATACGTAACATATATATATATATATATATATATATATATATATATATATATATATATATATATATACTCGAGAATCAGGGTCAATGTCGACGCTCGATATACATAGCATCAATGTCGACACTTAGGAAAATTGAGTTTATAAGCGATTTCTAGTTGTAATTTGACAAGGATGGACTTTGGTAAAATTGTTTTGCCGTAATTAATACATATCTCATCGTTTTATAAAATAAAATCTAAGAAAACAAGAGATCTCAGAATCGTGTCGACTTTCGCAATATATACGCGTCGACATTATGTTTTTCTGCAGAATGTCAACACGAAAAAATGTATATGTGTTTGAAAGGGGAATTACTGTTCACGTCTTATTTCGTGTTTTGAAAAGAAAAATAGTTTTAACATACATGGAGATTTTATTTATCGAAACGCTACACATATTCAGTGTTTTCTTTTTATGTCGTCAACTGTATTTAGTTTTTGAGCGGAATTTGCAAATCTTTCAATAAATCGATGTATTATCTCAGTTTTTCTAAAAATAGACAAAGAGTTGTCCCGCATGACAGTGATGCGGAAAGTCCCGTCTACTTTCGTTTTTCAACTTACTCGCGTATATTTACATTATGAATTCTTTATTTCTCGCGGCATTTCTTGTTTCTAAATTGTAATTTTCGTTTGAAAGATAAAAAGAAATAGTTTTATAATTGTATCCACCGGTGTATACTAATTCTTGAACTCTTTTTTAGGGAAAATACATACATACTGCGAAAGTCGACTCGATTCTTACATCTCATGTTTTCGTTAAGTTTATTAAATAAAACATTTAGATATGTTTTGGATAAGGCATATAAACATCATCTAAGTCATTTCTTATTAAATTACAACGGGAAAACGCTTATAAATTCAATTCGCCTACGTGTCGACATTAATGCTATGTATATCGAGTGTCGACATTTTATATATATACTTTCCCCCCTAAAACCAATTTTCCCGGAAATGTTACCCTTTTTGGAGAAAATAAGATTTTAAAAAAATAGCGTTTGTTTATATCTATATATACACCTGTTCCTCGCTCCGGAAAGAATAAGTACAAGCCAAATATTTATAATAATATATTGTCACATTAAATGCATGTATATACTATTTCAAAACTTATAGTTTTAGGGTGTTTTCTTTTGTTATTCGCACCATATGAAAAAGTACAAGCCTAATGTTCTTATCCATTAAATCACACACAATGTTTAAAATAAATTCTTTATTTACCACACCTAAAATATTCCAAGCCCCATTTTAATAAAACCCTTTTGCCGAGAATTCTTCTCTTTGTTGAGAATATAAGGTTATTGGAATAAACAGCGTGCGTCCCCAACCCCCTTCCGGTAAGAGTACTTCTCTGGTCGCGTCTTATTCTTTTTGAGAGCGTCTTCATACATATTTACATGTTTTGTTATGTCTTAATTATAAGTTAATATACATATGGATGCAGATATATCATGACATGACATTCAACACATCTTATATACCTTCGACGCCTTGTGCAAAAAATTGCGATTACGAATTAAGTTGCAAAAATTTAAGACTGTTCACTTTCGGGAAAAGATATCAAAATTAAGTAACTTTAACTTTCATCTAGGGGAAATAATCTGAACTACAAGGCATCATACAAATATTTAGAGATGATTTTTCAACGAAAATACGTGATTTTAAAGTGATTTGAAAGTGAGAGCCCTGGGATCCGTCTTCTAAAAAATCAACGCAATTAAATTGGTTCGATTCCGAACCTTCGAAAAATTATTTAATAATTTTGTTATATCCGTCCTTTATTAGCATTTGGGTTGGGGATACAAGAAGCATCATTGTATCGAAATTGTACAAAATCGAGCCCTCCGATATTTTCTCGGTGTTCATCGGATTACTCCGTTGCTAGGTACAGCGGGTGGTAAAGTTCTAAAATCCACCACGAAATGAACATTTTGCGTCTGTTGAATCGACCAGTATATATGGAAAATGAACGCATTACCAAGTTGGCACGGTGCGCAAAACAATTCATCTCACTGGAGCTCTCAAGTTAAAAATATCCTGGAATCTCTAAACATGGGAAGTACTTATACCAATTTTATACCTTGTAATTTGAACTATGCAGAGGAAAATTAACGTAATAACTTCGAAACCGAATGTTTCAAAAATATTCAAGATGTGCCAAAACTTCGAACATATATCCTATTTAAATCAAGCTATTCCGTTGAAGAATATACGTTACGTTAGATCCTTGGCAATGTTTAGATGTGGTGTACTTCCTCTAAGGATTGAAACAGGTCGCAATACAGAGGAGAACCGGTACAGGAAAGAATATGTAACTTGTGTGACTTAAATGAAATTGAAAATGAAAAGTTTTCTTAGTAATATTGTCCATTCAAAATATTACCAATTATAGTACTCTGTTCACTAATCTAATATGTAAATATCTCCGCCGAATTGCTCATTTTATCTATAATTATACAACAGAAACATTTGACAAAGCCAACTAACTCCTAAAACATGCAAATTTTATTCACTCTGTAACAGTTTCAAAGCGACTTATAGGTCCATTGGCCGGGTGTATTGACATTATATCTGTAAAATGAATTTTGTAATTAATTATATACATGTATACATATCACTATGATAAACTATTGACTTAATTGCTATATATTCTGCTTTGTAACGACTCACAGGATGATTTGTTTATTGGGTTGTATATGTTTTATACCCATTCCCCCTGTTCTCTCCAATTTATAAGTCTCAAATCAGTGTATGACTCCTTTTTATTTTTTAACATAAATGATTTTCAAATTACATGTTGAATATATTACACTTTTGATTTGCAATTTTGACAAAATTAATGTAACGTTATAAATTCTATGTAACATTGGCATTTTTTTTTATTATAATCTAAAACTATTACGTTATATATCAATATTTTATACTATTCGACTTTTCCCATCAGTTATTTTGATTTATCATTAATTAAATGGGGCCTATGTCCGAAAAGTTTTTATGTGAAAATTATGAAAGTTTGACAACTAGAGATTCTACCCTCACCATATATTGATCCGGAGTACTTTTTCAACGTTGAAAATTGAGACCAAAAGTCGTGATATTTATACCCGGGGTCATTTTTCAAAAGCTTGAAAATAGTTTTCTGAACTCTGATGACCTTAACGCATTTAAGTTTGAGCTTGTTCAAAATTAAATCCAATAACTGAGTTTTGAACTGTTTTTTTACTGGAACTTCAAATTGTTCAACACGGTTTAATGTACATTTATATCCTTTATGTCCCTATACATATACGGACGTGGCTGTGTTGTTTTAAACCCCTGTCACACCTGGCTGGCTGACAACGCACTAGAAACGCCGTGGGAGCGCGGTACAAACGCTAATAAACACAGAGGAAACACCAAGAGAGCGCGATGATCGCAGCAACAGCTCTCGGGGTCGCTGTGTGAACGCAGCAAAACAAAAATCAACTCGTTCAAACGCTGTGAGTGCGTAATGATAGTGCAATAAAGACGCAGTGAGATCCCAAAGGACTCCAAGAGGTCTCCGTGCAAGTGAGGAAGGTATATTGCTACATAAGTAAGGAAAAATGACTACAGAAAAAATTAAATTCACCGCGTTCATCATATAGTTTTTGTTAGGTTATCATCAAGGGTTTGACTCTGTTAAACTAAATAGGGTACATGTACATTCAGCTTAACTTAACAATGATAGTGGTAGACTATTGGTTAGTAACTCTGACAATTTTCAGAACAGACATTTATTGTTTCCGAGCCCGATGTTTATCACTCTATTTAAGTTAAATGGATGTATTACAAGTATAAGAGAACCTATTTTTTCACCTTTTTTTCCTAACTGTAGTTTTTACAATGGTGGTTGTGCACCACTAGTAGGTGCCATGAGAATTTCAGCCAACAGGGATAGAGCCTCCGATGTTTTCGAGCCAAATGTTCTTTTACATTTTTTAACATATATAAAACACTGTTAAAGGTCGGCACCGCTTGATAAATTCACAACAGTAATGTCCACATGAAATATTTATGCACGTTGGTTTATTTCAATTTTAATTCCCTTTGTGTACTGTAGGGTCTGATTCTGCTTAACTAGTGAGGGTACATGTACTTTCAGCTGAACTTAACAGTGGTAGTGCTAGTCTATTGGTAATTAACACTGAAAAGTTCAGTCCCAAAAACCAGACATTCAATGTTTCAGAGCCCGATGTTTATAGTTATATTTATGAGATGTATTACATGTATAGAAAGACCTAAATGTTTTAAAGAAGAAGTTGTATAAACACAATATATCGACAGTGTAAGACCAATTGCGGATGACTCTAACAATTTCAGCTCCAGCGTAAGGTGTTTCGATGTTTCAGAGCCCGATGTTTTAATTGTCTTTTTCCCTACACAAAGTTTTTACCATGGTAGCTGTCCACAACTAGTAGGTGCCATGAGAACATCAGCCCACGGAGTAAGAGCCTCCGATGTTTTTGAGTCAAGTCTTCTTTCATCTTTTAAGAAGTTGTATCAGTACAATATGTTGACGATGTTAGAGCAGTTGCGGGAGAACCTAACAAAATCATCTCCTGGGTATGGTGTTTCGATGTTTCGGAGCCCGATGTTTTTATTGGAGTTTTTTTCATTTACTGTTATTTTTACAATAGTAACTCTCCACCACTAGTAAATGAACACTTCAGCTAACGGGGTAAAAGCATCTGTTGTTTTCAAGTATAATATCCTCTTTCCTTTTTTTTAGCATATATATAAACAAGACTGTACAAGGTCGACACCGTTTGATAAACACAGCACTAATGTCGACAAGAAAGATATATACGTTGGTGTTTTTCATTTTTAATTTCCTTGGTGTACAGTAGGGTCTAATTCCGTTAAACTAGAAATGGTGTATGTACTTTCAGCTTAACTAAACAGTGATTGTGCTACACTATAGGAAAGTAACACTGAAAAATTCGGTCCCTAAAGAACAGACATTCAATGTTTCCGAACCCAATGTTTATAATTCGATTTAGGTTAAATAGATGTATTACTGGAGGGCCTATATCTTTTAAAAAAGAAGTTGTATCAACACTATATGTTGACAGTGTCAGACCACTTGGGGGTGAACCTAACGATTTCATCTCCTGGGTATGGTGTTTTGATGTTTCGGAGCCCGATGTTTTTATTGTTTTTTTTCCCTTGCTATAGTTTTTACAATGGTAGCTGTCCACCACTAGTAAACGAAAACTTCAGCCCACGGGGTAAAAGCCTCTGTTGTTTTGGAGTACAATGTCCTCTTAACTTTTTTAACATATATAAAAACAACATTGTACAACGTCGACACCACTTGATAAACACAGCACTAATGTTGACACGAAAGATATATACGTCGGTGTATTTCACTATTAATTCCCTTGGTGTACACTAGGGTCTTATTCTGTTTAACTAAATATGGTACATGTACTGTTAGGTTAACCTCACAGTGATAGTGTTAGACAATTGTTTACTAAAACTAAAAGTTTCAGTTTCAGTCCTCACAGAACGGCCATTCAATGTGTCCGAGCCCGATATTCATAATTGTATTTATGTTAAAGAGATGTGTTACAGGAGGGCCAATATCTTTGAAAAAAGAAATTGTATCAACATGATATGTCTACAGTGTCAGACCACTTGGGGCCGAACTGAATAATATCAGTTCCGGGGTAGGGTGTTTCGATGTGTAGTAGCCCGATGTTTTTATTGTTTTTTCCCTAATTATAATTTTTACAATAGTAGCTGTCCACCACTAATAAGTGGCATGAAAATTTCAGTCCACGAGGTAAAATCCACCGTTGTTTTCAAGTACAATGTTCTTTAACCTTATTTTGACATATATAAAACAATAAGGCACAAGGTCGACACCGCTTGATAAACACAGCACTAATGTCGACACAAAAGATATATACGTCGGTTTATTTCATTTTTAATTCCCTTGGTGTACAGTAGGGTCTGACACTGTAAAACTGTAAAAAGTACATGTATTTTCAACTAAACGTACCAGTGAGAGTGCTAGTCTTTTGGTTATAACACTAAACATTTAAGTCCAAAGAGAACATTTTACGGATAATGGTTCGATGTTTCCAAGCCTGATGTTTATAATTCGATTTAGCTTAGGTTGTCCATCCAAAACTATCATATTTCATATCTAATAGATTGCAAGTTTGATCACTAAAATCTTAGTGTGATTTTAACGAGTTTATTAAATAATAAAGTCTCACCTTTGAAATCTTTCAAAAAATTCAATTTTGATAAATTTATCATATGTTGAAGTTAACATTGAGGTCTATGGGAAAAATGCATTTTTAAATATATTTCTTTAGTACAAGTAATTTTCTCACATTGGTCTTGGTAATAAGTTGCAAAAGCTTTCTCCGTCTTCGAATATACTAAAATAATTCACAGTTTACCATATTTGTTTTCAGAAAATGATTTTTTTTAAATTTTCCTAAAGGGCAGACAACTCTTAAAAAAGTTTTAAGTGCAAAACGTTTATTTAATCAACTACATACATACACCCAAGTTTGGTTTATGTCAGTCTCATAATAGCTTCAAAATATGTATCTGATGTAGTATAGATCAATCAAAATTGTTAAATTCACCTTAGTTATGGATGGACTACCTTAAATAGATGTATTAAAGGAGGGCCAATATCTTTTTAAAAAAGATTGTATCAACACAATATATTGACAGGGTCAAACCACTTGCGGGTGAACCTAATAATTTCAGCACTGGAGTAGGGTGAATCGATTCTCCGGATCTCTATGGGTTTTTTGTGTGGTTTTTTTTCCCTAACAATAATTTTTACAATAGAAGGAGGCATGAAAACTTCAGCCAACGGGGTAAGAGCCTCCGTTGTTTCCAAGTACAATGTTCTCTAACTTTTTTTAACTTATATAAAAACAACACGGCAAAATGTCGACCGACACCACTTGATAAACACAGCACTAATGTCGACACTAAAGATAGTTTTTTTTTCAATTCTAATTCCCTTGGTGTACAGTAGGGTCTGATTCTGTTAAGCTATATAGAGTATTTGTACTTTCAGCTGAACTTAACAGTGATAGTGCTAGACTTCTGGTTACAAACACTGAAAAATTCAGTCCCAAGAGAACGGACATTCATTGTTTTCGAAGCCCGATCTTCATATTTGTATTTATTTTATATAGATGTATTACAGGAGGGCCTATGTCTTTTTAAAAAGAAGTTGTATCAACACAATATGTTGACAGTGTCATAATACTTGCGGATGAAACTAACAATATCATATTCAGGGGAGGGTGTTTCGATGTTTCGGAACCTAATTCTTTAATTGCTCTTTTTTTCCCAAACGATAATTTTTACAATGGTAGCTGTCCAACACTAGTATGTTCCATGAAAACTTCAGCCCACAGAGTAAGAGCCTCCTTTGTTTCCGGGTTTTATGTTCTTTAACCTTTTTTAAACATATATGAAATGAACGATGTTAAAAGTCGACACCACTTGATAAACACATCACTAATGTCGACACAAAAGATTTATATGTCAGTGTATTTTATTTTTAATTCCCTTAATGTACAGTATGGTTTGATTCTGTTAAACTACATAGGATACATGTACTTACAGCTTAATTTAACAGTGATAGTGCTAGACTTCTGGTTACAAACCCTAAAAAATCAGTACCAAGAGAACGGACATTCATTCTTTTCGAAGCCCGATTTTCATAATTGTATTTATGTTAAACAGATGTATTACAGGAAAGCTTATATTTTTAAAAAGTTGTATCAACACAATATGTTGACAGTGTCATACCAGTTCCAGATGAACCTAACACTATCTTTTTTGAGGTATAGTGTTTTGATGTTTCAAAAACCCGATGGTTTTATTGTTTTTTTTCCTAACTATAATTTTTACAATGGTAGCTGTCCACCACTGGTAGTTGCCATAAAAACCCAAGCACACGAGATAAGAGCCTCCAATGTTTTCGAGTCAAATGTTCTTTTACCTTATTTTAACATATATAAACACAACATTGTAAGATGTTGATGCCACTTGATAAACACAGCACTAATGTCGACACGAAATTTATATACACATCGGTTTATTTCGTTTTTAACTGCCTTGGTGTACTGTAGAGTCTGATTATGTTAAACTAGATAGGATACATTTACTTTCAGGTACCTTAACAGTGATACGCAGCACTGTTAAGGCTTACTACGAAAATATCAGCGGATTTAAATGTTCAAACACCGATGCACCTATCACTACAAAATATTTATGTAAAGTTATTCTTTCATGATATAAAAGTGATATAAAATAAAACAGTATAGTAAATGCAATTGTGTATTACACTTAGAAAACTTTAGTCCATAGTGAAAGAGTCTCCGATGTTTTCGAGTCAGATGTTCATTTTGTAAAATGTCGACATCGCTTGATAAACACAGCCTTAATGTCGATACAAAAGATGTGTACGACGGTGAGTTTCAATTTTAATTCCTTTGGAGTACAGTAGGATCTGATTCTGTTAAACTAAATATGATACATGTACTTTTAAGTTTACCTACCAGTGATAGTTTAAGACAATTGGTTACTTACACTGAAAATTTCAGTCCCCACAGGAGGGGAATTTAATGTTTTGGGGCCCGATGTTCATATTTGTATTTATTTTATATAGATGTATTACAGGAGGGCCAATATCTTTTTAAAAAGAAGTTGTATCAACACAATATGTTGCCACTGTCTTAATACTTGCGGGTGAAACAAACAATATCATCTTCAGGGGAGGGTGTTTCGATGTTTCGGAACCTAATTTTTTTATTGTTTTTTCCAAAACCATAATTTTTACAGTGGAGGCTGTCCAACACTAGTAGGTTCCATGAAAACTTCAGCCCACAGAGTAAGAGCCTCCATTGTTTCCGGATACTATGTTCTTTAACCTTTTTTAAAACATATATAAAATTAACAATGTTAAAAGTCGACACCACTTGATAAACACATCACTAATGTCGACACGAAAGATTATATGTCGGTGTATTTTATTTTTAATTCCCTTGGTGTACAGTATGGTTTGATTCTGTTAAACTACATAGGGTACATGTACTTACAGATTAACTTAACAGTGAGTGTGCTAGACTTCTGGTTACAAACACTAAAAAAATCAGTACCAAGAAAACGGACATTCATTCTTTTCGAAGCCCGATCTTCATAATTGTATTTATGTTAAACAGATGTATTACAGGAAAGCTTATATTTTTTTAAAAAGAAGTTGTATCAACACAATATGTTGACAGTGTCATACCAGTTCCGGATGAACCTAACAATATCTTTTCCAAAGTATAGTGTTCTAATATTTTTCAAAACCCGATGGTTTTATTTTTGTTTTTTTTCCTCACTATAATTTTTACAATGGTAGCTGTCCACCACTGGTAGTTGCCATAAAAACCCCAGCACACGAGATAAGAGCCTCCGATGTGTTCGAGTCAAATGTTCTTTTACTTTGTTTTAACATATATGAACACAACATTGTAAAATGTTGATGCCACTTGATAAACACAGTACTAATGTCGACACGAAATATATATACACATCGGTTTATTTCGTTTTTAATTCCCTTGGTGTACAGTAGAGTTTGATTATGTTAAACTAGATAAGCTACACGTACTTTCAGGTACCTTAACAGGGATACGCAGCACTGTTAAGGCTTACTACGAAAATATCAGTGGATTTTAACGTTCATACGCCGATGCATCTATCAATACAACATATTTATGTAAAGTTTTTGTTTCATGATATAAATGTGATATAAAATAAAACAGTATAGTAAATGCAACTGTGTATTACACTTAGAGAACTTCAGCCCATAGTGAAAGAGTCTCCGATGTTTTCGAGTCAGATGTTCATTTTGTAAAATGTCGACATCGCTTGATAAACACAGCCTTAATGTCGAAACGAAAGATATGCACGTCGATGAATTTCAATTTTAATTCCCCTGGAGTACAGTAAGATCTGATTCTGTTAAACTAAATATGATACATGTACTTTTAAGTTTACCTACCAGTGATAGTTTTAGACAATTGGTTACTAACACTGAAAATTTCAGTCCCCACAGGAGGGGAATTTAATGTTTTGGGGCCCGATGTTCATATTTGTATTTATTTTATATAGATGTATAACAGGAGGGCCAATATCTTTTTAAAAAGAAGTTGTATCAACACAATATGTTGACACTGTCTTAATACTTGCGGGTGAAACAAACAATATCATCTTCAGGGGAGGGTGTTTCGATGTTTCGGAACCTAATTGTTTTATTGTTTTTTCCCAAACCATAATTTATACAGTGGAGGCTGTCCAACACTAGTAGGTTCCATGAAAACTTCAGCCCACAGAGTAAGAGCCTCCATTGTTTCCGGATACTATGTTCGTTAACCTTTTTTAAAACATATATATATAAAATTAACAATGTTAAAAGTCGACACCACTTGATAAACACATCACTAATGCCGACACGAAAGATTATATGTCGGTGTATTTTATTTTTAATTCCCTTGGTGTACAGTATGGTTTGATTCTGTTAAACTACATAGGGTACATGTAGTTACAGATTAACTTAACAGTGATTGTGCTAGACTTCTGGCTACAAACACTAAAAAAATCAGTACCAAGAAAACGGACATTCATTCTTTTCGAAGCCCGATCTTCATAATTGTATTTATGTTAAACAGATGTATTACAGGAAAGCTTATATTTTTTTTAAAAGAAGTTGTATCAACACAATATGTTGACAGTGTCATACCAGTTCCGGATGAACCTAACAATATCTTTTCCAAAGTATAGTGTTCTAATATTTTTCAAAACCCGATGGTTTTATTTTTGTTTTTTTTCCTCACTATAATTTTTACAATGGTAGCTGTCCACCACTGGTAGTTGCCATAAAAACCCCAGCACACGAGATAAGAGCCTCTCCAATGTTTCGAGTCACATGTTCTTTTACCTTGTTTTAACATATATAAACACAACATTGTAAAATGTTGATGCCACTTGATAAACACAGTACTAATGTCGACACGAAATATATATACACATCGGTTATTTCATTTTTAATTCCCTTGGTGTACAGTAGAGTTTGATTCTGTTAAACTAGTAGGATACATGTACTTTCAGATTACCTTAACAGGGATACGCAGCACTGTTAAGGCTTACTACGAAAATATCAGCGGATTTAAACGTTTATACGCCGATGCATCTATCAATACAAAATATTTATGTAAAGTTATTCTTTCATGACATAAATGTGATATAAATAAAAACAGTATAGTAAATGCAACTGGTATTACACTTAAAGAATTCAGCACATAGTGAAAGAGTCTCCGATGTTTTCGAGTCAGATGTTCATTTTGTAAAATGTCAACATCGCTTGATAAACACAGCACTAATGTCGAAACGAAGATATCACGTCGGTGAATTTCAATTTTAATTCCCCTGAGTACAGTAGGGTCTGATTCTGTTAACTAAATATGATACATGTACTTTTAAGTTTACCTACCAGTGGATAGTTTTAGACATTGGTT
>NC_047563.1:70270665-70427756 GCF_902806645.1 Magallana gigas | reverse complement strand
TCCTAGGCACCTGATCCCTACTCTATTCTTTTAGGGGTCCGTGTTGCTCTGTTTTGAATTTGTATTCCGCTGTATGGATATTTGAGATGGTTGCCAGTTTGTTATTGCCATTTTATATTTAGGCGTGTGTTTTAACTGTAAGTGTGAGACGAAGGAACGGTATCAGACTGTTAAAAAGAAAGCATGTGCATAGGAGATATTATGTTTCATAAGGACAACATTTTTAGTAAAACGAGATCAATTTTAAGGTCAAACATGCTAAATACAGAGCCCACAATTTAAAGTGAAAACAAACATGTATCCCATGATCAATTTTACCATTGAAAGTTAATAGATAAACAATATAGATGTTTACGTCAATTTCGCCTAATCGAGCGTCTTTACAACAAGTAATACAATCTGTCTATTTTTAACTGCTTTCTTGGCCGCCATTTGTCAACGTATGTACACACTTTTGAAAGAAAACAAACTTGCATTCTAAAGTAACCATGCATCATATCGATGGTAATGGTTAACACGATGAACAGGTTTAATATGCAGACGCAGTGTCCTAACGATAATCAAAAAAGAAAATGAGTAATGCATATAAGACCATACCTTCTTTCGATATTCCAATTATATCAGTGTCCTATATTTTTTTTCATTTGTGTAAACCCAAGGGTGTATTATTAGTAAAGAGTTTATCAAGGGATAGCTATAAAACTAGTGCATTATTTGTTTGAATTTATTGGTTGATTTTTTCATCTTAATTGTGTATCAATGACATTGAGCAGCTACATGTGCCTATAGTTAGTATAATTTCTAAACTAACAATAAATATTTAAAATAACCCATCCTTTGTGTGCATCAGATCTGCTGTTTGCAATATCGGTTATTAAGGTGATTTCTATATACATGTACATTCACGATTTAAATTGGTTGACATGACATACATTATATAGATAACTGAAACGGAAACCTTTCTTAACTCTTTTTAATTGTTCGTTTGGTAAATATAAACGAATATGGAAGAAGCGGAATATGTAACAATAAATCACATCAAATCCATAATAAATGCGGGGTTAGTTATCCCCGCAAAAAACCCCGCGCTGATTGCAATTTAAAAAAAAAAGATTTTGGTGCCTTAACCTTTTAAATTAAAAGTATAAGGACACATGCATTAAGGATAAACCAAATAGTCATTAAGGATAAACCATATAGTCATTAAAGGCAAATAAATGAAAAATAAATTTGATTGTATTTCAGAAAGATTTATTTTGACATTGGATATTTTGTTTTTCATACAAAATTTGAGATTTCATGGAAAGTTAAAAGAAGTAATGTAATTGTTGATAAGTGCACGATGAATGCATGAAAATGAGTTGTATCTGGACTTGTTTTCAAATTGTGTAGTGTAAACAATCAATCAAGCGGCTGACATACCATTACTGTTTCATATAAGTTAAGGGTATATCAGAAAATGAAATGAACTATCGTAAAACAAAGTTCATTCTTTTTACAGTCTAATTATGTTTATGTTAAACATTGATACTTCAAGACAATTTAAGAAAAAATAGATGGATAGATGATATACAAATAATAAATATGAGCAATGTTTGGCGCTCATATTATATAGAGGAGACAAGACTTACAACATGTTATTCTGAAAACAAATACGATAATATCACTGTTTAACATTCATTTTAGTGTCTGCACGATTTACTGTAATATATGTATTTACCATTTGAGACAATATGTCATTTCAAAACAAATATATATTTATGTTTATGTCACTCCCTGGGATGGTTTTAAAAATTCAATCCATTTTCAGCAGGGAACATTGACTAACACACAAATGTAAACAATAAGATGTCTTAAATATATAATATTATAACATAAAAAAGGTGGTTTATGCAAGTATGCAGTTTAAACATTATTAAATCGAATAGAAAATAAAACCCTTTGGATTGTATAATTTAAATTTTTAAAGATGAACTATAGATAAAGCTTCATGTACATGGTTTCATTTCTAAACATTTTGCTGTATTTTGTTTATCTTGATTTGAACTAGTTTTGATTGCGGTGCAAGAGCAAAACAAAGTAAACATAATATAAGGCAGGTGTTTTGGTTCAATACATTTTTACAGGTTTTATATCTAAATAAAAAACTTAACATAGCAATTTAAATCAATGACTAAAAAAGTAATATTCCGGTAATTCAATTTTGTTTTATTATATTTTTACCCTAGAATCAATCAACTAGAGTAGTACAGTGTACGACCACCATTTGTATTATCAGACGTTCCTTCGTTGTAATAGAACCACAGGGTAAGTATTAATGTTTGTTTGTTTCTTTTGAAGAGGAATTATATAGAGACCATATCGTCAGGGAAGAGTGTTACTTTAACCTTAGTTTGTATGCGTGTTTTAAAAGAACACTTACCTAATTCAATCTAAAAAGTAAAGATAACAACCATCAGACGGATAAAAGAACAACATTTCAGTAATTTGGTTTTTAACATTAGTATTACATTACTGTTCGTTAAAAAAACACACACACATGTAATATTCTTTGAATTAAATGTAATACAACATTTAAGTTAATATCTCGTGGGCCACTTTACTTAGTTACAGAGGAAAGTAGCATTTCCATTTTTGATCATGCTTTTACTTTTTTGTAATGCGACGAAACTTACAAGAATTTCCTCCTTAAAGAAAAACACATTTAGCTATTCCAAATCAACCTTTTTGAAATATGTATTTTATATATGCTCTAATAATATCCATGCCAAGAGTTGGTAAACCGGGAATATAAAATTGAACGCCGATGTGATACAAACTATATCGGTTGTAAAATTATGAATTATCTTATTATTTAAATTGAATAACATTGTGAAGAACTTTTGTTAATGAAAAGTTTAGTAACACAAACAGGATAACTTAAATAATTAAACAATTAATAAGGACAACCGAAAGACTCAAATAGTAAATAATCCTATCCTTCTTGAACTAATGCGGGCAACTTCCCATTGTGTGATTTTTTTCATCATGACTTTAATGGTAAATTGTTCAGTAATGGGCAAACTTTAAAATTAATTTCAAAGATAAACATTATCAAATATTTTAGAATTTAACAGACGTATTTCGTCGATGATATAACATACATGTGTATTTAAGTGGATAATGACATTGGTCTGTTCTTCTATGCATAGTTTGTATAAAAGATAACAGTCATGTTAAATTTCCAATTTATTGCTTTTATATCATTTGGCAAAAGTTTTGGTAGGTTTTGGTTTAAAAAAAAAATGTTTACATTTTCATCCCCAAATGTACAGAATGGCCGCACACACCCCTTAAAATTGTTACTAAATGAAAACTTATGAACTACATTTATTTATAAAGACTCCATTCATAAGCTGTTTTGTTCAAAAGATGTATATCAGCGTTATAATTATATATAATGGGTAAAATGCATGGTTTTGAAGTGGTGGAACGTTGCCTATAGCTTATCACATGATTAGCATGATTAATCATAGGTAATCGTTGCAATGTATTGATACAGTGAACTACGTTATATGTAAATGCTTATAATCGGCGTTATATTGTGATTTTCGTCCATTTTCTTCCATTTTACACTGGTTCCTAGTTCCAAACACAGGATGAAAATGGCGTAAATATAGGGGATATAAATAATAATGAATGTTTGCTTGTAAAAGCGGGTGAACTGCTAAAGGTAACTTGAATTAAATTTCATTTAATTGTTCAGTGGTTGAAATGTTATCATCTTTACATACATATTATGTAAACCATTCATTAATACCCGTGTATGGCGGTGAAGTTAAGGCTCGGTTCAATGACTCTAATGGGAGTCATGTTTTTAAATTTCTGTTTATAGAATATAAGGCGGAGTATCTATCATAAGGTCATACAAATGTGTCAACCCCCTTTTAAAAAAAAAAAACGCTGCAGTATGAGGACTCGCACATACTTAAAATTTCGAAGATCCATAGATGGTAAGCCAAAATCAGGACTAAATATATTTCAGAAAGTAATTGTTGTGTATATCAGATTTTTCAACAACTAGAAAAAGAGGGAGAGAAAATAATCAAGTCATTCTAAGTTCTATGATGTACTTAGAATCACAGAAATGTCTTGTTTCAAAAAGAAACGGCAAGCATTTATGAGAGAGAATTCAACCTTAAATTGCTATTAAATCATTTTAACTCACCGCACATTAGCTCACTTAAACACAAGTAAGCTCCACTAATCGATTAAGGTCAGGCATCAGCCTTCCTATTCGTCCTCAATCTTTTTACTTTTATACTTTTTCTTTAAAACTTGACCTGAAGTATCTTCGGGTGAAAGGGAAGGTAAATTTGGTTAAAATTAATGTCCGCTCCCTAACTCAAGGGGACTCACTATTTTTAAAACACACTGTTTGACTAAAAAATCAAATTGTGAGGAGGCCTCATAAGGTACTGAGAAATGTAATTTGTTTCAATTTTCATCCGCCTTTGGTTAGGTTGGAGCAACAA
The DNA here is from genome assembly GCF_902806645.1 of Magallana gigas. Classification (NCBI taxonomy): domain Eukaryota; kingdom Metazoa; phylum Mollusca; class Bivalvia; order Ostreida; family Ostreidae; genus Magallana; species Magallana gigas. The sequence continues at coordinate 70,423,242 of NC_047563.1, read as the reverse complement.
TCGTGAATGAGCTGTTTAAGTTATATACAGAGGAATGAACAGAGAAAAAATCAAAAGTACACCCTTGAGTTTGATTTAAGTGTGTCCATGATGGGGTAAATGTAAGGAATGTCAATGTGTTTGCTTGTAAAAGCGAGTAAACAGCGAATGATCACTTGGATTAAGCTTCACTGCTCAGTGGCTGAAATTTTTGATGGGTATTTAACTCATTCAGAGGAATGAACAGAATTTTTTTTTATTTAAATTATTGCTTTAAAAAACACTTTGGTATGAAAAGATAAAAAACAAAAGTATCCTCATGCAGTGTAGCTTTAAGTTTGTTCAAATCATGGTCCCGGGAGTAGATTTTGATCACAATAAAGTATATTATTAAAATAATTATGAATTGATTAAGAAATTCCAAAAAAAAAAAACTATAAATGTTTTGCTTTCTTTCGAAAAATGACAAATGAATTTATTCTACCCTGGAAACCCCATATCGTTGCCATTACTCGAACTGATTCCAAATGTTATCAAAAAGCTATTTTACAGCTTTACCATCTGTTCCCGTGACAACGGAACCTCATCAAACCAAATAAACGGTGACATGCATTTTTTTTTTACTTATCAAAGTCTATCAAACTGTAAAGTATGAATAAATATATGATTAAGCGTGGCCACTGAATTTTTATTCCTACACATAAATGATCTCAATTGTTTGTTGTTTTTTTTTTCAATTCGGACGAATATGTTTTGTATCATTGGAAAAAAAGAAGATATCAAAGCAGTTATGGAAATAGCTATAGCATTTCCACTATTTTCCGTGATAAAATTATTTTAATCATTTTCTCAAAGGCGATAGATCTAGACATTTTGAATCTACATACAAATGAAGCTAACATGCATATACATATATTTGTCTGCGCTTATTACCTCTTTTGCTTTAGGTTATATAAAGGTCTTGGCACAAATAGCCAATATATTATATAATTGCGGGAAAACATAGTAAAATTATTAAAGCCATTGCCATAAAAGAATAATTCTAGTTTACTATGGGAGATGCAATTTTTTGTTTAGTACGGATTTATGAAAGATTTCAAAGATCTTTTATGAACTTTACCAATAAAAAGTTATCTGGTTGAAATAGGTAACTTTTACGTAATTTTCTCTTCATTGAAAAAGGAGGAAGGAAACTCGAATTAGTGGACCGTAAACAAGCTATGTCACGTGGCTTAGCTAGGCTAATCAGAAGCTGCATTTTGTACATAGAGCTTTATAATAATAATAAAATAATATATAACTGTATAAGTATCATATAAATATATTTATCGCCTGGTTTAAAGCAACACAGCTAATAATTTCATGCTTCGAATTTTACGAATTGAAATGAAAAAATACAATCTGACCTAGTTAAAAATTACCTAGGTACACAATCCCGGAAGTATTTATAAATCAAACTTCATGAAAACAACATTTTTGAAATACATGTATAGCAATGATATATAACCGATAAAAGCGGTTAGGTCAACAATCTTTTGGGACTAAAATATATTTTTTTATACTTTTTTCCCCTTTTGTTAGAACATGAGTTGTTCAGTTAGATTGGTCCTCTGTCTCTATCGTATATCGTGCATATCAGACAGACATTGCCAGTCTATTGTTCAGTCTTCTATACCGCCATTTTATCTACGTATACACAACTCGAGCAAAACTAAGGCCCAAACAGAACTAACAATGTTCGGAATATGTAAAAACAACGTTTATGGTTTAACTTGTAGACGCCATTGTCATTACAATTTAACAAAATAAAGCAAATAAGTAAATTATATGAGGTACTGTACCTTCTTTCGATATTCCTTTTTTATCACATTTCCTTATTTATTTCATTGGGTGTAAAACTCAGGGGTGTAATTTTTGAAAAAATGGGGTAACCAAAGGGGTAACTATAAATGCAATATTCGCTTGAATTTATTGTTTGATTTATCTTAGTTATGTAAGATAAGATAATTCTGGGCTCTTTTGGGCATACAAAGGTACATGTAAAAAAAAAAACCAAAAGAAATGTATTAAATTAATATTAAAACTTATTTTGTGTACATCGGGTTTGATCTTTTATTTCTAGTATTCGATCCTAAGGTGATTTCTATAGACTATAGAGATACACGATAGGTTACATCGGTTGTGGTGGTATATGGATCTCAAAAGAAAAAAAATCTCATTTTTTATCGTTTGTTTAGTATTATATATATATATATATATATATATATATATATATATATATATATATATATATATATATATATATATATATATATAATGCGAGTATGAAAAGGGCGGACAACGTATCGTAAGGTCACATCAAACTTTTAAATCGATATAATTAAGTACGTCGGCGGAATCCCAAGGAGGGCCCCACATGCATGTCATTGTTGATCAGTTGGTATCTTTCTTTCAAAGCGTGAGGACTTATGCTTTAAAGGAAACCCGATTACTAAAAGTCATAATCGGTAAGTAATACTTATGATTATTCATTGATATTTTTTTCTTAGATTATGCTTTTTAAAGGTATTTTTGTACTTTTGATATTAGGTTTTTCATACTTAAGGTTTCTTTGGAGATTTAGAAAGGGTTTATGTAAAACAGATGAATTAAACAGCAAGGAATTGAGTTGTTTGACTATTTCTCTTCAAATGGGTTCTTGAAAGCAATTAATTTAATCGGCTGAATTATCACCATTTTTTTCATAATCACATTTTTATAGAAATTGTGACCGCGTATATTTATTTGGTACAAGGGAATTTGTCTGCAAACCGCTACCGGGAAAACCCGTCCCATGCTGAATGAAATATTACATATTCTCTCAGTTCTTAGATTTTCTTATGAAACTCAGTCTGGTAAGCGGGTATGAAAGGGTGTTGGCTCGATCATCTGACTGTATGTTCTTGGTGATTAGAGTAGAAGACCGTCTACACTGTTCATAATGACCGAAACAGTTGCCCGCTGTTATAATGTTAGGTGATTTTTTTATATTGGGGAATTTATTGACTAAAGAGGTCCAGGATCCAACTACTCAAAAAAATGTGCAGCAGCCCTGGGCATTGTTGTTGCTATTTGTAAGTATTTACCCACCATTTGTGACTTTGTATATTTTGTGTGATAGTGCATCCGTCGTGTGCAGTACGAACGGGTATAAGGGAATGTTGGCTTTAACAGGGTACAACGTATAAAGCTGAGGCGCACTCGCCGCACTGTGGTTCGTAGTATGTGAGTCGTATTCTCGTAGGTCCACCAAAAAAGTTTCACTGCAGGAACAACTTAAAGCTGAACACCGCTCGTAAATAGGCACTGTCCGCCATATTTCTCTTTAGTCACTGCTGTCCCTACAACCCTTATATAAGGGACAGACCTCTAAACAGTTCAAAGTACTTCGCTGTAGAGGTCTCACCTGTGTGGACGTACATTTTGCATCGCCGTGTTACCCGGTCGCGATCAAATTATCAAATTTTACGCACTTTTTGAAGCCAGGAGAATACTAACATCAAATACATTGGTCAATGCATTATTTACGAACAGAAAATGAACATAAGATAAGAAAAAAATGCATAAAATCTGAAGACCACGAAAGGAATACTACATGTCGGCCACGAGGTTCAGGTGTGCAATCGGGTGTAACGAAATTGAAGGGTTTATATACCGGGTATCTGTGTGACGGTGCCTATTTACGAGCGGTGTTCAGCTTTAAAGCTGACATGAACTCATAAAAGCGTTTGGTCGCCATTTTAGTTTTCATCGCTCCTCTACTGCCACTGGGGTATATATACCGGTCGAGAAAGTTACGGTCGGTTGCTTTCCGATCGAGGCATTCAGGTTACACGGACTTCTAAAAGCATGAACTACATATTGTAGTAAAATCTTTGTAGTAAAGAATAAAGGAAACAGCAATAAATAAAATACAAAATATATTTATTCTTTGAGAGAATTTCCAAGGTATCCGTACTATTTTGCACAGATAGTGATGCCTTACTTCACATGCACATCGAACACGTGTGTCGTTCATACAGAGTGCATAACGTCTGCATGTTTTTGAAGTCACCGGCGGCACTACATACAACACAGTAGATAAATGATAGTAAATCCAAGAAAGTAACAACGTGACATCGTTTCCATCGGTTTCTACAAAAAAATCCATGCGATCATTGACAATGCTCGATCTGCCACAGTGTGTGATTGCGCATGTGCAATGTTATAACATACACAGGAAAACGGTCTACAATTATAGAGGATTTTCGAAGCATCTGTGTCTTGATTTCAGTTTGTCTTGTTTCGTCGTTCATTGGATATATCTTGCCAGTGCAGTGGTTGTCATATTATTTTTTGTTCAAAACGCGTTTCTACACGTTTTTTCGTCGAGGGTAACGTGCTCGGGTGAATGAAATACCTGAATGCGGTGAAGCATGAATAGTGCTTTCGGTCTTATATAGGGGGTGTGTAGCGATGAGCAGAACAATAGAAATCGACAACTAATATGGCGGTAGTCGGAGATAAAAGGGAAATAATGCGTATTTATGAATTCATGTCAGCTTTAAGTTTAAGTTTGTAAATGTTCAATATGCTATGGGGAAAATATCAGTACAATATAATAAAGTATTCTCTGTAATTTGGATTATCATTGATTGAATTGTGTGTCCTCAGGGTTTCAGTATGTTTTGTTTAACGACGTTCAACACTTCACTACATATATTCTACATGTACCGGTACACTGATTTAGCTGTCATTTTCCATAGAATAGCATTATGTCACGTGTTCGGGTAAATGAAAAACCAAATGCGATAAATACTCTAAGTGAACTACACGTGTTTTCACTGCGCTTCAAGAAATTACCTGGTCGAAAACTGAGGGAGCTTTGCGTGTCAGGCACAAGGCATCAGGTGGTGAGAAGGATACGGGGGTTGTGGCTGGCGCTTTTTTTTTCTCATTAAATATTTTTTTTTAATTTTATTACCTATAGAAAATCGAATTAACATTGGTGCGAGAGGGACCCGAGTCGCTCATTTAACCTATTGCGATGTTTTTGTCCGTCGGCGTGCGTTGTACGTCAACATTTGAACATTGTCAGCTTCTTCCCTGCAACAACTAGTCGTTTGCAAAAATTTAGATTATTGGGAGTCAAATATAGTATGTCATGTACAAATTTTGATTCCCTATAATCTAAATTTTTGTACATGACATTAGTATAATCTCAGCCATAAGGCGGCAACAGCTATTCCACAGTGTATTGTTTTTGTTATTGTCTCTATTTTGTCCAGATACAAGTTCTTATAGTTTTACTATAAAACCATTTATTAGCTTTTACAAACTTCTTCAGCATACATTTGAAACAAGATTATAAATATCCAAACATTGGGAAAAAATCAACAACAAAAGAAGAAAAAAAATTATATCGTACATTGTGTGTTAAACCGTTAAAAACCTCTGAGTCACATAAAAAAAAAGAAACATATAGAAGTAAACTATAACGTGAGGGCAAAGTCTACATCGCAATCATGTCAAATTAATGTGCAATTTACGTTTTTCAATCTTTACAGAGAACATACCTTATGGGTCTATTTAGCAGGATTTTTTTTTTAAAAAGAGTTCCTGCTAAATTGCAACATTGAAATAATATTTCCATGTAATGTCTAGTGAAGTCCAGCTTTTATTAAGGTATGATTATAATCATAGTTAGGGATATTTCAATATTGCTTTACTGTACAAACGGTGAGCAAGTTTAGAGCATAGACAACAAATACAGTAAGTAATGTACAAGACTGTGAGCATGGTCAAATGCAATCGAAACTTCTTATGCCTCTACAATGAGCGGAAAACAGTCTTGAATGCATTATGTCGGCATCCATGACCTCCCCCATTTTTTTTTTATCATACATGACTGTTAGCGTGGTCAAATGTAATCGAAACTTCTTAGGCCTCTACAATGAGCGGAAAACAGTCTTGAATGCATTATGTCGGCATCCATGACCGCCCCCATTTTTTTTTATCATACATGTTGATGTATATATTTGGCAATGTACTTTATACAGAGACTAGAGCCTAGCTATACACGTGTTAAATACAATGATATAGCATCAACTATACTATAGAGAAGACATACAGTTGTCTAGCAAATAATTAAATACTCAAACTGATGGAATGCGACCCCATTTTGCATTTAATTCCAACATCTGGTTTATACATTTGAGGTGTTTTTCTGAGTTCCACCAGAAAAGCCCAAGAAGTTGTGCTTGACTTAAATGAAGGCATAAGCAATGTACACATACTTAACCAAACAAAGCAAAACATGTTTCATGAGCATCACAATAATAAATACATACACATAAGAATTTCATAATTTTTTTAATTAAAAAAAACCAAATAGGCACACAAATCCCATCTTTTCAATACAACTAGTTTGAATGTGTAGTTTATATACATCTTAAAAATTACAGAGATATTGCCCCTATATTATGACTAATGGTAGTTTATCCATAGGATTTATATGCATTTTACATGTATATTAATATTAAGCTTTATAATAACTCCAAAAACCGAAAATTTATAAGCATTTTGACAATCTTAAAATAAAGGAAAGGAATTGAACACAATCAGATTTAAAGTCAGACACTCCCATTTTTAAAAATTTTTTTCCTATCTCCACAATGTCAAGATTTCCACTAAGTAAATCCATATAATTATATTTTTATGTTATCTAATACTTTTTTAAAATTCAGATATAAAGTGCTCAACTGAAACTATACTCTGACTTTATTTATAAGTATTTAAATGCATTTGCATGCTATTTTAAGGAACATTCTAAATATTTTAGCTCCAAGAATAGCCTGGTAATGTACCTGAAATTTTTTAGAATTAACAGGTTAAAATGTTAATAAATAAGGAATAACATATCAAGAAAAATTATATAAAATTGAGGAACCTCTAATGTGTCTTAAAAAACCCCAAAAAACAAAAAAAATGTTATAGATATGACAAAAATTGTGTGTCTAGTGTATTTGCATCTGTCATATTCATGGTTTTACATTTGATTGGTCTACTGTTACAGGCTATGATCAGTTTCTTTTTACATGTACAATGTCACCTAGGGTCTATACAAGTCTGATTTATGTATGTATCCGTACATTTTATGAGTTATCTTTTATGTACACTGGTTACATTATTTACATATACATAACAATCTAAACATAATTGGACATTACAGAATTTAATTACTTACTATAATGTACATGTACAAATGTTAGTTTACTAGAATATTTACATATGAAAAGTATTGTATTCTAAACTGCATAAGGCAACGGCTTGATGAATGTTTGTACTTTTAATGATAAACTAAAATGTACATACTAGGTCAGTTTATATTTACCTGTACATGTAAAGCTAATTCTAAACTACAAGTGAAAATATATGAAAATTTCGATGTCAACAGTCATTCTTCTCTTTGCTAGACTTTATCTTGATTTTTGATCTTTTTACGGAAGCTATCAATTACTGACTAGCAGACATCCTACAACCCTCACATACTCTCTTATGTTGTGTGGTAAACAAACTGTTCATCAAGTTCTTCACTATTACAAATATACATGAATATGTGCAAATGTTCTTACAGATACATGAATGTGTAATTCATGTGCATCTGTGGCTGTTGTAATCAAATCTCACACTTCCTAAAATTACACTCTGAACTGAATGGTGATTTTCATCCTCAATATATCTATGTGTATGATATATATCTACTATATGAAAGGTGTTCTTTATAGTAACGATGTATACAATGTCAAATAAAACCTATTATTTGGGATACTGATATTATTGGGTGGATTTGTGATTAAATCTGACTGATGGACAAAAACAACCAGCCCCCTGGTTTTTTAATCTTTAAAGCACCTGGTCGATTCATTCATGTTTATGTAAAATACACTAAGAAAATTTACACCTTTAGTTAAAACTGAAATTATTTTGACTTACATGTATTATGTATTCAATATACAGAGTAAATATAATATGCAGACTTTAGCATGATTTTGTTCTTATCAAATCAAAAACTTGAAGCTATGCGTAAAGCAAGCACAGTTGGACATTTTTACTGTAATGAATAGCTGAAATACAAGCCAAATTACCAATTCTTGTTTATGTAGAAACCAAACCACAAATTAGCCTTATAGAGAATTTCATAGAGATTTTCAAAATGTCTGTAATTCTTTTTATCACCTACACCTCCCACAACCTTAGTCTTTCAGTCATTTCTTGCTATCATTTACACTCCATCTGGAAGTCCTCCAAGTAATCTGATACTCCCGGCTATGTGAGCATTTCCTCGATCACCTGTATCTGTATACACACTGGTAGTCCATTGCCCCCTACTCACCACGGGGAGGTGGAAGAATGAACGAGCAGGATATTTTCATCTGGGATTCATAAAAGCAAGTTTAACTGAAAGGGACCAAAAAAAAAGGAAAATTTTAAGAATTGAAGGAAAAAAACACTTTAAAAATCAGTTTCAAGATTTTATGAGAGAGAGAGAGAGAGAGAGAGAGAGAGAGAGAGAGTGTGAGAACAAGATGCCCATGGGCCACATCGCTCACCTGAGGAACAAGTGGTAAGATAAAATCTGTTTAATGGAGTCATATTACAAACTATCTACCAATGGACAATGTAGTATAATACATATAGATCCTGAATAAACAAAAATCCATTTTTTTACCCTGGATTATCTTATGTTTATAATCAAGTCCCTTTTCTAACAGGATGATTTCATAGTCATATCACCTGTTGAGCATTGCAGTTCTCAACAAGATCCTAACAATTGTTTATATATGGGATATATAAACTTTCATCAAACTCTTAACCCCTTGTGAGGCCCAAGAATCGTCCAGGGGCGAAAGTCTAAACAATTTTAGAAGGATTCTAAAGAATCAGCAATATGTCAAAATGCTTGCATATAAGTAAAACCATTTATTATAACATTTCAGCTTTTGTGAATAATTAAAATATTTTCATTTGTAAAATTGGATCTTAAATGTGACCCCCAACCTACTCCTTAAGATTTTGCTTTGAAAGAATTGGAATCTACATTATCTAAGGTTGCTTTCGGTAAAGTTACAGCTTTTCTATGTAAAAGATTTTTACTCTTTTAATTCATATGTTTTATGTCCCCCCCCATTGTGGCCCAACCCTACCCCCAGGGGTCATGGTTTTCACAACTTTGAATACACACTACCTGAGGAAGCTTCCACACAAGTTTCAGCTTTCCTGGCCAAATGGTTCATGAGAAGAAGATTTTTTAAGATTTACACTATTTCCTATGTAAAAGTTTGACCCCCCCCCCCATTGTGGCCCCACCGTACCCCCACAGGTCATGATTTTCACAACTTTAAATCTAAACTACCCAAGGATGCTTCCACATAAGTTTCAGCTTTCCTGGCCAAATGGTTCATGAGAAGAAGATTTTTGAAAAATTTTCAAAAATTTTCAATAATTTTTTATTATCATCCCTTAAAAAAGGCCTTGATCCTTAATTTTCACAACTTGGAATTCCCTTTACCTCAGGGTTCTTTGTGCAAAGTTTGGTTGCAATTGGCCCAGTTGTTCTGGAGAAGATGTCGAAAATGCGAAAAGTTTACAGACAGACAGACGGTTTACAGACAAAAATGTGATCAGAAAAGCTCACTTGAGCTTTCAGCTCAGGTGAGCTAAAAAAAAACCCAAAAAACAAAGACTGTTTCTTTTTGTATGCTCCCAATACTTACCAGGAACTTAAGCGAAGTAGGTTTTGACTGTGCCTTTGATGACCTCGCCACAGAGGGGGCACTTCCTCATGGCAGGGGCACAGTCCAGACAGCAGACTAGGTGACCACAGGGCAGGAAGGCAGCCGCCACATCCTTGTCACAGCAGATCTTACAGACCAGGGTCTCGGTCAGACCCAGGAACTCCTCCTGTAGGATCTGCCTCTCTGTACAAATCAAAAACACAACCGTGAAAGGTAGGAAAATGTATACTTGGTCTAGTAGAAAACAAATATTATTTACACTCAGATCACAATATATTTTGATCAACCACATTCTTTTCCAAGAACCAAATAGAAATTTAATGAACTAACCTTGCCGTTCTCTCTGATCATATCTATAGTCTCTTGATTCACCTTGGGCCACCAATCCACCTGTACGGTTTTCTGTAATAATAATCAAATGTGCAGTTAAAGGGGCGTAACCTAAAATTGTGCAAAACCCATGCTTCTTTTTTTCAGGCATAAAAACATGTGCATCATTTGAAAAACAAACTCATTTTTAAAAATGAATAGATAGATAGATAGATAGATAGATAGATAGATAGATAGATAGATAGATAGATCGATCGATCGTCTATATAGAACAGAGAAAAAATAATTCCGATGGTGACAAACCTTGCAACATTATAACTCCATCTTCTGTGTTCTCCTCTGAAAGCCGGGGAGGTTCTTCCACAGATGGGTTATCATCTGCCCCTGAATGTACAAGTACATGTAATTTTCCTGAAAATTTCTTTAAATGAAATATACATTTACTGAGAAGACAAACAAACAAATTTTAAATGTGGTCTCAGAATCTTTTTCAAAGATTTATTCTTTCAAATAAAGACTTAAATGTACTGGCCTCAATGTAATTTTCAAATTTTATTTACTGTGGAATTATTTTTATTCGTGTAGGTCAATGTTCGTGACTACCAAAATTTTTCTGGTTTGTGGGGACGGGGTTACCCACAAAAGCCACGAACATGTCCCCCACACATTTAAGACCTCATCTTGTCCACTAAAGTACAGTGTTTCTACCTGGAATAGTCAAAGATTGTTCTGTAGATGCGCTAGCCCTGTCTTCAGTATTTCCACCTGGAATGGTCAAAGGTTGTTCTGTGTGTACACCAGCTCTGTCTTCAGTGTTTTTGTCTAGCTCTTCAATGACGTCTAATAAGCCTGCAGCACTCATAGCCGGGGGGTGTCTTCTACCTGTAATCATAACAAGAGGCCCATGGGCCACATCGCTCACCTGAGCAACAATGGCGAACTACATTGACGTAACACTTTACGATCAGACGCAACCTATCTTCCATTATTTTCTATTTTTTCCTATCTCCAAAATGTGAAGATTTCCACCAGGTAATTCCATAATTATATTTTCCTGTTATATCATTATGATACTTTTTTTATTTAGATATAACGTGTTCATTTGAAAATATATGTCTATGACTTTATTTATAAGCATTCAAATGCATTTTACATGCCATTTTAAGAAAAATTCTAAATATTATAGCTCTAAAAATAGCCTGGTAATAAACCTTGAATTTTTGGGAATTAACAGGTTTAAATGTTAATAAACAAGAGATGTTTGTGAAACACATATGCCCCCTCCCTTGGAAACATCCACAAAGAAAATGAACGTAAACTTAAATACCTGGATTTTTTCTAAGTCCATGGGCCATAACTCTGTCGAAAATTGCTCGATCTTAACCAATATCGAACTTGGCCTAGATATTATCATGATAAACCTGTATATTAAATTTCATTTCAATATGTTCATCCTCTGCGTAGAAAATGAGCGGAAACTCAGAAAAACTAGAATTTTTCTAAGTCCAAGGGCCATAACTCTGTCAAAAATTGCTCAATCGTACCCAATATCGAACTTGACCTAGATATTATCATGATAAACCTGTATATAAAATTTCATTTCAATATGTTCATCCTCTGCGAAGAAAATGAGCGGAAACTCAGAAAAACTTGAATTTTTCTACGTCAAAGGGCCAAAACTCTGTCAAAAATTGCTCGATCGTACCCAATATCGAACTTGACCTAGATATTATCATGATAAACCTGTATATTAAATTTCATTTCAATATGTTCATCCCCTGCGAAGAAAATGAACGGAAACTGTTGGTGGACCGACCGACAGACCGACAGACCGACGGACCGACCGACAAAAAGCAGCAAAGCAATATGCCCTCCCTTCTTCGAAGGGGGGCATAATAAGGAATAATTTATCAAGGAAAATTATATAAAATTGAGGAACGTCTCGTGTGTCCTTAAATATAGCAAAGTTAAGTACCATGATAATTTTTTGACCTAAAACTCAATATTTTATAAAGGGGTAGGGGTGAAAATATATTGTGATATATTAATTATATATAACACTGGTATATTATTTCCTACAGTTTTTGCACATATGTGAACAGTATTAGCTCATTTAAGATAAAAAAAAAATCATACATTTCCTAAGACGTATATCAGTTAAAAAATCAGCACCCATTGTGGGTCTACCTTATTGTGTGTAATCATAATTTGAACATTTTGAATCTACACAATTAAAGGATGCCAACATTTTATTTCATTAAAATGTTGTCTTCGAGGCCATGCAATGCATATTTATTTCATTTGATGAAAATACTGGAAAAGGTAGTTACCATTTACCTGCAATATTTCTTGTTTGGTATATTGGTATTTATGAAAAAAAATATCGAACTTAAATTAGTGTAATTTTCTTTTTCCACATCTAAGTGAATATTTTTAGTGTGTTTATTTAAGATGCCAAGCTCTATGAATATACCATGCAGATGAGATACATTTCATTTTCACAGCTGATATCTCATATGTGAAAGTTAACAAAGATTGACGGACAGAGAATCGCCAGCTGGTCTGGAAGGCAGTACGCAGTGTTTGAACTCTGTGGCAAAAGTTGCTAAGGCTACAGTAAAAAAACTTAATTGAATAATTGTTTACCTGATGTAAACTTGTGTGACGTTTTATATCCTTACTCACTTGATCGATGAAAACATTTGACTGGAAAATGATGTCACATGATGTGTTAAAAAGCTATATAATTTAATGTATTGTCAGGCATACAGGTATCAGTTTTGTACTAAGGCCCATTAATTATTTCATATTCCCTCAAAAACAACAAACGGCTACAAACCAAGATGATTTTCTGCTGCAATATTTTCTTTAAAATAATGATAATGCACGGATATCATCATAATTATAATGTGTCAGAACTGTTTAAAAGAAGTTTTTATGTACTCGTTTGAAAAATACCAAAATTGTTGCAGATTTCAAATAATTTATCAAATGAGAAAGGACCCCAGAAAGTAGTTATAGCACATCATCCTTTTGATTTTTCTGTACACAAGTATATAATGTTTAACAAGACAATTCCAATGATCAACAAACATTTCAGCGTCAGTCGTAGAATGATAGGCAACTTTTAAAAACTTATCCAATTTGTTTAATTTCATTTTTTTAATGCATTCATACATTATATAGATAAAATGATTTCTAATTGAGTTAGCCAGGTGACACAAAATCAGTTTATGCACTGTGTATTTTGGAGAAATTAGTCCTACCCTATGACCCAATTACAACAGTTTAATTTTAGTTTTGAAGATAACTTTAAACAAACGGTTTTGCATTAATTTGGCATAGTTATTAAATAATTACAAGTTACCTTCTAATTGTAGTACATGTATCAACAAGAAATGTAATGATTATCGATTGTAATTTTCAATGCATGGTATATGTGTTTGCATCACCCGTATTTATATCCTCTAAAGATAAGACAGTCGCGGATGATTAATCACAACAGGGTTTAACTGAGGCTGTGAAAATGTCTTTTCAAATTCATAAACATCTTTTTATTGTCTTTGGATTTAATTTACACGATTATGAACTCGGAATACATGGCTACTTCAAATTCTCTTTCGGAGGAAATTCCGGCGAAGTTACCGATCAAATATCGATTATTTCAACCAAAGTCGCTCCCTTGTTTGATCCTTGTTGACACAATTAGAAATTAATAAACAATAAAAACAGAGGGAAATGCACTTTAGTACAGTGTTAATGCATCAGATTTTTTCATTTTCGCAGGTAAACAATCAACTGCCTATTTACCGAAGTCTATGTTCCAAATACAAGGCGATTGTTTCCCCAAGTTAAAAAGCAAAATGAAACGAAAAAATCAAAACAAGCTAAAACCACCCTCACAAGTGAAAATGACAACGCGTTGAAATATTTAACCTCAATTTACTTCACAATAATCGGTACCAATGTTATTTCCATGTTTCATAGATTTTAATCGCACGTGAACTGTTGCACAACAAACTGCCAGCTTCAAACAAAGAACCTCGTTCTCGAGATGCGGTAGACTGGCGATGCCTGTCATAAGACCCAGTCTATCGCAATGAATTGCCAGTCTACGATATATGGAATAACGAGCCATTCTTTATTAGTATTTTCGCAATTATCTCAAATTTGGAACAGTATTCGCCTTTAATTTTTGCAATTTATATTTTCCTTTCCCTAAGGATAATTTATGCTAAATTACGTTAAGATTAACTCAGTAGTTCTTGAGAAGAAGATTTTTTAAAATGCACCCCCCTTTTTTTACAGTTTCGAGGTTTTCTCCGCTTTGAATACAACCTGGCCTTTTATTTTTGCAATTTATATTCACCTTCTTATAAGGATGATTTGTGCCAAATTTGGTTAAATTTGGCCAAGTAGTTTTAGAGAAGAAGATCAAAATGTAAAAAGTTTACAGACGGACAGACAGACGGACGGACAGACGGACGGACGGACGGACGGACGGACGACGGACAACAGGTGATCAGAAAAGCTCACTTGAGCTTTCAGCTCAGGTGAGCTAAAAAGGTAGAGCTATCCATTAGTTCTTTGACAAATCAACTTTTGAAAAAATGTTAAAAAAATATCTCACTATCCTTAATATTTTTAAACCCTTTCCAATGGAAATTAAAATTTGAAGATGTTTCAATATTTTGTGGCCTTAATTTCTTCTACCCCTCTCCATCATAAACAAAATCAGAGAGAGGGGGAGACCCAATATTTGACTGCCATATCTTAAACCATCTTTCTCATCTGTTGAAAATCAGAGGGGGTTAAATATTTTGCAGCCATATCATTTTGAACCCAGTGTTCAATATTTCGCAGTGAAATATCGAACCGAAGTTCATAATTATATCGCATTATATTTTCAATATTCCGCAGATTCAAAATATCTTATGACATCAGGTAAGAATATCACAAATCATCATGCTTTCTGTCAGTTTGTCACAGTTAATATATATATATATATTCAATACTCAGCTAACAGTATGCAAAGGGTTTATATAGTTAAAGCATATTCTGCCGATATAGAGCACTGCGAGTGTTTTGTAGGAAAATCTTAAGGGCACAGTAAGTAGGTATTGAACTCGCAACCCTCATGTGAGACAATGATCTATGCCTTCCTGTGATAAAATGATCTCACCAGGTCTGAGGCGCCTCCTCCACTGGTCCATGGCAGTCTGTATGATCTGGTTGGTGTAGCCCATCTCCCTCAGAGCCTCCGCTAGAGAGGTGTCCAAATCTCTCTCTACAATATCGCCAATTATTAGAGATATTTAGTGGTCATTCTATGCCCCCTTCCCCAACCCCCCAAACCAAAGTCTAATCTGAACCGTTGTTGTTGTTTCTCTCTTTTCTTTTCTGTTTATTAACATCTCTTCATGTCAGACAGTTATGAATATTGAAGAGAATAATAAAATTCTCATAAATGTTTAATACACCTGTGATACATATCTATTTCATAATATATATAACAATTAGATACAGCATAGTAGTTATTAGCTATAAAATGTAATTTCTAGTTTGCATATTATCTTGTTCACTTTTATCTAGGTTAAGCATTATAAAAAGTAAAAGTAAAGTATGAACTTACCCTGGGGGGCCAATATTTGAAATGATGGTTCCAAGCCGGCCTCCTAGCAGAACACACAATCATGCATCAAGCATAAAGATATTATATACACACATAGCTGGTGTTTTATTAGAAGCAAAAGAACTTTAAAAATCTCTGAGTAAAGCAGATTACTCCATCATATTCAACACAAATCTACTTAGAATTATATTATTTCTACCATATTATTAACATCTTTTTATTAATATAATATAAAACAAGAGATATTAATCAATTGATTTCGGCTTTTATTGAACTCAAGAGACACGTGTTTGTTGACAATCTCTCAGTTCTACATAACTCTTCATGTAGACCTGGGGTGAATTATTTTCAATGAGTGTATCCTCTCTCTCTCTCTCTCTCTCTCTCTCTCTCTCTCTCTTTCTCTCCAGGTTTTTGAATAAATAGCACTGTCTTAAATGGAAATAATCAAAACAATCTGCCTGCACCCAGATTATCACATATTAAATGACCTTCACCATTTCTATAATCAGATAAAAAAAATTACTAAAATTCAAAGTTTTAATGACAGACATTCATCAAAGAAAATGAGTGCTTCAGATTTATAGCAGTGTTGTTAAATATCAATACTTTAAAGATTGGGAAGAATGTATAAACCACTACTGAGTCAGCATGCATGTTACTGCTTTTTAACTGCTTCCAGATTTTCATGATAAGGTCTTGTAGACCATATATATATAAGATTATATGAGGTCTGCATGCAGTGAGATTTACCTGTTCTTGGTGAATTCTCTGGATCCGGGCCACGTATCTATCTCCTTTGTTGTTCCGTAAGAACGCACACCGCGGGAACCACCGGGCATGCTCCGTCCATGGATCATCGGATCTGTCCCAGTTCCGAAGTCCTCCTCCACAGAAAAAGCATCGGGCATAGTCACCATATCCTGAAATGATGTACATATAATTGTGATATCATTAAAACTAGTTAAATTGATGTCTAAATTAGAGAATAGTTGATTTGCATAGCTCCCAACAGTGAGTACCTGTAACAGCTAAAAGATTAAGAAGACACACTCATCCTGCTTAAATGAATATATCCTAAGAGTAATCAGGAAGAATTTTGACCAACATATGGTATATGGTAATAACTATACTAGTATGGCTCACAAATCATAAATAAATTGTCAAAGCACCCCGCCTAATCCTAGATAACACTAACCTGCATAGAAATACCCTGCCCTGGCCATGTCCCTAGGGGTCTGAGCCATGTGAGAGGGCCAGCCATCAAAGGAACTCAGTCTGTTGGAATAGACAGCATAGGCGGGGTACTTGGGCTTGTCAAAGTTAATCCCCAGAGGGTCCAGCTGGGCCAGTCTCTCTGCAGGTGTCTGGGAGGGGGGATTGGCACCACCTCTTGATGGTTCAGGAGGAACCGCTCTACCTTGTGAATTGCTGCCTGTACTTACAGCACTTTGTGGTGGACTAGCAGCAGTGTTTTCCCTACTTTTTGGCAGGTCAGTTGTGTTTGCCCCACTATTTGATGAGCCAGATGGCTTTGTCTTGCTCTGTGATGGGCCAGAAAGGTTTGCCCCACTTCCAGCTGACTGGCCGGGAAGAATGACACTTTCCTTCCTACGGGACTGTTGTGGGGTTTCATGTTGGCTTGCAGATGACTGAGGGCTAACACTAGTGGTCCTGCTGCTGCTACCTATATCACGCGAGGCACTACTAAATGATGAGAGCGGTGCAGACTGAGGCTGAACTTCCTCAATCTGAAGACCACCAACTGCAGCTGCTCTTTGTGCAGTTTCTTCAGTGTTCTGTGATGTTGCAGGGTCTGCAGACTTGTTTCTTTCCTCAGAACTGATAGTAGATCTGTTATCTTCTGATTCTGCATCAGGTGGGACTTCTGTGATGACAAACCCACCTTTAGAAGCAGAGGCTGTTGCTTCATTTGATGGTCCTTTCTTCTTCTTTTTCCTATTTCTCTTCTTAGATTTACTTGGTTTTGTAGATAAAGATGTGCTTTCTTTGCTTTCTTCTTCTGAAAATACAAATGCGCTAATCAAAAATTCATACATTATTCAAAATTAAGATTTTTTCAGCAGAAAATACAAATGCCTAATTTCAAAATAAAAATCTTGATTTAAAACTCAGAAATTCACAAGATATATGGCAAGAGAAATTTGTATGGTAAAATATAATTTAAAAAGTCAGATCCACACATCTAAAACAGTTTCTTGGCTTTTTATCAAAAAATGCTTACAATTAACATATTAATTCATCCTTATTGAAAATTTCAAATTAATTGTTATTTTAAAATGTATTAAAACCCATTCAGACATATCAACTTCATGCATTACATTTCTCATGAATCTAAAACGTTGATGTCTATAAATATAATTATATACAGATATATATTCTGCCCAATTTTTTTTTGGCCCCATTTGCCCTCATTTACATTGTCAGCAAGCGAAATTAAGACTAGGCTATCTCCAATTTTCACTTCACACAAATGTGTCTGGGCAAATTCAAAAATAGGTTAAACCATCAACTAGAGTAAATGAATGAAAATAACATGGGGCAAAAATAACCCTGGGTACACTTTATCAATGCTCACCTTGATCAAAATCCTGTTCTTCCTCTAACTCAGCCTGTTGACTTGTCTGTTCTGCTGAGTCACTCTGTCCACTGGCTCCCTCCTGTATTATTTCCTGTGGAGGTGAACCCTCAGTATTCCTCCAGAAATCTATCGCTCCTCCTTGGGCATGAATTGCAATATTTCTTGTCGATCTTCCATTGGCAATGTCACATTCTGGAGAAATTCTGCGGTGGATCTCGTTGATGTTACTGCTTTCATCCCAGTCTCGATACTTTTGCCCACAACAAAAGCATTGGGTCTCTGTAGCTTGTCCTGTGTAATAAAACCCATCCCTGGCAAGCTGCACAGTGGACACTTTACAGTTTGAAGGGAATGAAGAGAATGTGCGTAAACGCATCCATTCCATATGCAATGTATCTGTCTCAGAAGCCTCCTCATTTTGCAAAGTTTCTTGAAAAAATGTTTCCAATCTGTTTGGGGTGTTTTGATCCACTGGAAATGAAAGTCTTGGTTGAAAACCAAATGACAATAAGTTGAAATAATGGTTAATAATCTTTGATATATCGTTGTGATCTTTCTTTTCAATCTTAGTAAAATTTTGGAAAAACAATGTCATCAGCCATCTCAGTGATCCTTGCCTGGTAGTTTGGTGAAATTTCTTTTTAGACACTTTTTCCTTGTAGAGTGTTGAATAAATACGCTTGGTAAGTAATTTTCTGAGTTCATATTTTTCCGTTTTAATTGGATGTTTGACCTGGTATGTTATATTTTTCATATCATCAGCGAAACTTTCCTTTTCTGTAGAGAAGGTAGAAGCAGTTTCAAAATCGTAACACTTCCTACATACTGGCATCATTTGATTTTCTGAGCATGGAACAGGAATAACTGTTACTTCACAATACCTCAATTGCAGATCCTCCTTCTCTTCAGAAAAGGCTGAACTTTGGATCATGAACTTTTTCTGATTCCGAACGTCACATGACAATTGTAGCATTCTCAATAGATGTTTCAGAGCCAACTGAAATCTTTCAAATCTATTCTTTTTTTCTGTATGCAGAATCTTGACAGAATCTGCATCCATTTCGTATGGCAGTACTAGTGTGGTTATGGGTGATAAAACAACTGGTGTTTTAAGCTGGGTAAAGAAAGTTACAGGGCTTACTTGACGGAAGTGCAAGATCTGAATTAAAAAAAAACACATATTTTTGGTAGCTTCTTCAATGCAGGTCTTTATTATGTAAACATAAAACTGATCCCTTCTATTTAATGCTACTTCCATGTCTGTATCACAAACAACTGACTCCGAGAAAATATTTAATTGCAATAACAATACTGGAGTTGAGGTATTATCCAACACAAACTTCAAGCCTTCAGAAGACCAAGCAACAGGTGATGCTTCGATTTTATCTTCATAATCTGCAGAACACTTGCTATTCAAGTCGATAAAGTCTTCTTTAACAATGGAGGGGGGTTGATTCTGAACAGAGCTACAGTCCGATGAATCAGAACTGTTCAGGAAGGAAGAGGATGTTTCTGTGTTTGGTAAACTTGACCTTGTTATAAAGTGAGAAAACATGTGACCTGTTGTTGGCTGGGAATCTGAGTTTTGTTGATTGAATTCCTTAGTTAGCAATCCTGGAGGGTGTTTAGTTTCTTTTTGGTGCCATATCTCTCCTTTTGATTTTTCAGAGTTGCTTAGGGATTCTGAACATGTTTCTTTTTGTTTTTCTGCATGCATAGTTGATAAGGTGTCACAAAACATGGCATAATAACCATTGCTTTGAGAATTTACTAAATGAACCCTTCTTCTGGAAGAATCACTTAATTCTAAATCACAGTGACTTGATTCCTGGTTTGTGGTATTTTCTTGCACATATTTCTCCATTGTATAATGCATTTCATCATCTGTTGTATCCATTTCTAAAATGCTGCTTTCATCATTAAACAAATCACTATACTGTCCTGGGATGTCATTGACTTTGTCAGACTGTGAATACAGTGAACTTATGGAGGATCTGTGGAGGGTTCTAGACGTAGAATATAAGTGAGTATCTTCTGACATGTAAGAGAATGAATTTTTATAAGCTTGATAATAACTCTGATTACTACCAGTATATGGTGATGCTGACACACATAAAGCACTGATATTTTCATCCTTCAAGTCTGTCTGCATTATAATCCCCACTCTTTTCTTAAATAATCTGAGAAACGATGCGACAGTCTTCCTTAGGCGATTTTTCCTTTTGACTGCAAGATCTTCCTGTATACCTATAAGAGAAAGTTTCTATCTTGTGAGTTTTTTTCCTTGACAAATGCAAAATTAAGGAGTGTCTAAGGTTATTTCATAATTTTTTTCTGGTGCAAGGAATGTTTATTTGTCCCAGTCCAGTGATTATATTTAAATTGCTTTGTTATAAATTTGTGAATTATAACTCCCTACATATTGACAATAGCTCTAAATGACCTTGACCTTTGAACTAGAAACATGGTTTAAGGTCTAAGGAAATCATCTAAAATCACTCTCTATAAACTGTGAGCCAGATAGGGTTAAGGGAAAAGAACATATTGTCGAACAAGGATTTTAAGAAGGCTGGTCAACAAATTAACCATCAGATCTTCCTAAAGTTATGATTTGTTATAAAATATTTTTAGTGAAGAAAAAATCCATATAGTTTACCTTTTAAATTTAAGTATTTTTGATATCTTAAATAGAACTGTTCCTCTTAACATGCTAAAGAAGATCAACACAGTCTAAATTTGGTCGTGACCATCAAGCCCTCTTAAAATGAGGTCTGATATGACCTAGAACTAACTAATTAATAAATTAACTTTAACTATATAATGCTCCAAGATTGAAATTTTACATTGTCCAAGATGTGCTTGATAAGAATTATAGAAAAATGAATTCAATATACTGCATTGGTATGACATTTCTGATAAAGGAATGCAATATTTTGAACACATTCACCTTTTTTTTTAACTTAGCTTATCCAGTATACCCAATTTTATCTTAGCAGACCTATAAATCATTTTGCTTGTCTTTGGTCATATAATAAAAGATAAAATGTGATGAATGAAAATTGCAGTAATGTTGGTTTAAATGCTTAACTAAGAAATCTACCACTGTCTAATGTGCAGTTTGATTGAAAGATTGAATGAAACGGGCTCATGTAACTTATACTGAAAGACAGATCTTCGTTGTTTAAAAAGTACCGGTATTGTGAAAAAATTTAGCCACACAATTTTTTTGATATACCTGGAAGCTATATCTCCAATATGGAATAAACCCAAAATGATATCATATTTGTTCCATTGTGAAAGTAAACTAATTGAGATAATGATATCGATAGGATCCAAAAACAAAACAAATTCAACAAAATGATCCCTCAATATCCATCAACTCCTTGTTGTTAAGGGATTTTTCACAAGATGCAGAGTTAAGACTAGCTGGGTCATTCTTACTGTCTTTCCTCTAAAATAGTACTGTAAAATGATTAAAAGGAAGCAGAATTTCATACATCTTAATTGGATCACATGTTGTTTCAAGCTTTCATCCTCCATCTCCCAATGGTTTCTCACAAGATTACAAATATCATGCACTTCATTATATCTGAAATTCTCCTTTATGTGTTTGCACTGTTGTTGATATGAAATGAGCTTAGGACAGCAACGTCTATCAAAAGTTCTGCATAAGTTTTTCAGCTTTCTCCATAGTTTCTTAAATCCTGGTTTCGGAATCATGCGCTTCTCCTCAAATACATACACCTCTTCTATCAATGTTCGTATTTCATTGACATCTTTTGGAGACACTATATAACATGTATCATTGTTAAGGTTTGCTTTTGATTGAAGGTTCTGCAATTCTGTGCATAATGATGACAAAGTTGTATGTTCCATTACACTGCAATGTTCTTCTATTTCATTTAATTGTGATTTAAGTCTTCTCCTTAGAAGTTCTTCCAGTTCAAACTGTGTGATGTGTCTGTTAATTTCCCAGCATATAACCTTCGGCAGAACTTCACATGCTGTTTTACTCAAAATACAAAAGTTCTTCGTATGTCCATCAGGATCATAGATTGCTTTAGCCATGGTGATGTCTGATCTAGATATCAAACCTGTAATAAGACATATAATAGGTTATACGAGAAGATTTAACAATGAGAATTCACATACATTATAATCCACATGTATCAAGAGATTTGACAACTTTTCTGTGCTAAAAAAAAAATAAAACAAATGAGAAGCAAAGGAGTCACATTGCTCACAAGAGCAACAATAGCCACAACTCCGATCAAATCATCTTTCCAACATAACATTTGAGAATTTCTGGACACTTTCCTGAAGTAGATCTTGTTTAATTATGTATTAATAATTAAAAAAAAAAAGTTCACATATTCTATATAACTAGTGTTTAGCTTTTTTGTTATTTTAATTTTGAAAAACAATAACTTGAATGGAAATATTTCAAATTGTATATTTAATAATATTCAAATTTTAAAGATTAAATTTGAAAAAAGTTTATCGCAAAAAGTACAGTGGTAACAATGTTATTGTTGACCAAGTCTAGACTGTATACATGTAATTGTGCACGGGTGATCGTTCTGACATGTATCATGCTGCTGGATTGTGCTTGTGTCAGAAAAATTGAATTATTGACCTAGGCCTCATGTATAGGTAACAGGAAGTTTTGCACCTATAAAACGTTTTGCCCTGAGATGGTTCGCACTGCGATGTTTCGCATCGATAACATGTGTAAATATGAATGATGTATGAAACATATACACGTCAATGTGAAGTGAATAATCCAAAATCTGTTTATGTTTTATTTTGATTTTAAAAAAGGCATATTGGCATTTTGCTAGCTTGTCATCGACATCGAATGTTGATTATTTTACCTGCAATAAAACAACACTTCTGACTTCTCAAAATTTAAAATGTATAAATTGACATTTCATAGAATATCAGATCTACTATGGCACAATTATGGTGTGGAATACACAGAAAAAGATGGGGCGTTTAGCTCCAGGTTGTGAGCTGCACATTAATGGCTATTATATATACAACTATGTTTCGTAATTTGGACAAACTCTTTACTTTTTTCTAAAATGTTATAGAAAACACTACATGTATATGCATTATAGCATATTTTGATGATAATTTATACAAAATATTACTTTGTAACTTTCCATTTCCGACAGGATAAGGCACATCTATATATGTCAAAACAAATGTTCGTGCTTCTAATACACGTACGGTCAGTCATTTGGCGCATTTCGTATCACTTTTTAATTACATGTTTTAATTTTACTGGGTGGAAGATAATGCAAACTTTACAACTTGACATCTTTGTCAATTTTGTCTTCACTGCCATCCAGTAAAATCAGTCGGACAGAAGTAAAATTTGAAACGATTAAGTTTGATTTATTTCCCTTCTGTCTTGAAAAGTAAAGAAAATATTGATTTAGTCCTTACTTTCGATTACTTTAATGTTAATATCCCCCCTTATGCATTGCCTGTACAAGTAGCTTGAAGAAAAGTTTAGACTTGGTAGTATTCATGTCGATAAGGCCTAAGAAAAAAAAATTGTTTGTTTCCGCTTTCCTGACCGACCCTAAACTTTTTTAAAGGATTTTTGATGAAAAATCGTTTATTTTTGTTTTTATCCAATTTGGAAAAAAGAATACTCAAAATTTTGGTCACAAAAACGCTTGAAGCAGTTACTCTTCTCAAATCAGTGTAACTCAAACGTTTTTTTTCAAAATCGCTGTATGATTCCATGTCTTGTAGATTTTAGTAATGCTCTCATCGTTGGCAGAGGAAGTATCTGATATATAATATCATTTTTGTGTTTTCTTAAGACCAGCTTAATAGTCAGGAATGATATTAAAAGTATTTCTCATTTTATACCATTCAACAGTGTCAGTATCTAACCGGCATGTATGGATACTGCAATATTAAAGGAAAAAAAAAATTTGATAAAATAAAAAAAAAGTCCGACCGACCGACCCTACTTTTTTTCAGCATGAAAGCGGAAACAAACTATTTTTTTTGTTAGGCCTAAGCCTAATTGAAGTATTCAATTGAAGAATACATGAATTAATTTACAATGTACATGTACAATGTACATGCATGTATTTTGTAGCATTTTGGAAATGTTTCTTTCAGAATTCTGTTTATTATCATGTTTATGGGTAACAATCACCTTGTCTAGTTTTATATTTTTCACGTAATTATTAAATGTTAATGTATCTTCTTCTTCTGAATACTGAGTAGGGCTCTTCAAAGAGTATTAACACGTAAGCACGAGTAATATACAAAGAAAGAGTTGTATCAAAATAATTTAATGCGACTGAAAAACATTGAATGCCATCATAACTTGCTATTGAGGTCGCATTATTATAAATCAAGCCGTCATCCTACCTACTATTATGCAACATCAATAGATCGAGGTCAGTTCGTCGAGGTCAACTGCATTACTGAGTGAATTATTACGCGTGAGACAAAATGTGCACTCTTGAATTAACAGGTCGAACTGTATTTTATGTATTGTTTGCATCTCTTAAGGTAAATGAATTGAAATAAAACTGAGTAAAATGTTATATAAATACTAAACCAAACTTCAAGTTTTTATAAGAACTACTTATGCAAGCGGAATGCGTGCGCACGTGGAAGCATTTGCCGGATGCCTCATATGGACACAACAGTGATCGGCCGAAGCCGATCACAAAAATATCAAGGTGCCGAATTCCCCAGATCTATAATGCCGAATTCACCAGGTGCTGAGTTCACTATTTATGCAAGTGCCGAATTCACCAGATGCTGAGTTGACTTGTTACCGAAAAAATGAAAGTGTGAAAACAATTAAGCCTTACTATGAAAATAAGTTTGTTATTGACCCCTATTTGGTGGATAATTAGTAATAATAATCCATTTAATAAGATAATGCATAATATTAAATAATAATGGAGCTTTGAATGAAATTATGACTTCAAAAAGAACCAAGTGTAATTTTCCTAGTTTCGGTTCACTGCGATACAAACATTATTTGGCTAGTTTTACTGATAGGCAAAACAAAGGCAAATGATAATTACTCAAGAAAAACATAGGTAATCATAGATTACTAAGCTCACCGAGACGGAGCATCACCCTTATGAGACATCACCTTCATAAGACCACCTTTATCATTTTATATGAAAATCATACTTTATGATCTTGGATATTCATGGATTCTGCTTTGACAAAATATCGTATATCATCTGATAAATTTTTTTATGATAATCATATGTTAATATGTTAATCAATACAATGATATAAAATTAAATATTGCATCATGTCATATTTCTAATATAATATATATCATATAATAAATAAAATACCGCAATAAACAATAATTAGATTTGATATTGTAACGTATGATATGACATTGTATTGTGTTATACCTTATTGTATTTGATCACATAATACAATATCATAAAATATAATACAATATAGTATCAAATTACAATATCATATTACATAATACATCATAACACTGAAACATGATATTATATTGTATAATATAGAATGATATTGTATTGAATGAAACTGAAACATATTTGATACATTATTAATATGATATTATATCATATAATACAATATAATTTGATTCCAACATTGTATCTTATCAAATGATACAATATTATGTGATATGGTAAAATATTATAAAATACATTATCATATTATACATATTGCATCATATGACACAATAAAATATATTACAATATCATATAATACAATTTCATGTGATAAGATAATATATCATATAAACCAATATCATATCATACAATATTGTATGATACAATATTATATAATATAACAATATCATATAATACAATTTCATGTGATATAACTCTATATTACTGAAACCAATATCATATTTTACAATATTGTATGATACAATATTATAGAATATACAATATTGTATCATAGGATACAATATAATATTTTGCAATATCTTATGTAATTGTATCATGTGATAAAATAATAAATTAAAAATACAATATAATATTATACAATATTGTATCATAATATACAATACTATACATAACAATATCATGATACATAATCATATCATAAAATATCAAACAAGATATCTGTGAGCCAATGCTCACTAGTGATACCCCCGCTCTGATGTGAATATGCAAAATAAGCAAAGTCGACATTTAACAGAAAGCTGGCATCCGATTGGTACAGAAATATATCCCACAATATGGCATGCCTAAACAAATAGTGTGTTAAAATTTCAAGCATCTGCGATAAACAGTTGCTGAGAAATCTTTGATGAAAATTTGTTTGAAAATTTTGGTTAAAAAATAAGCAAAGTCGTCATTGAACAGGAAGATGACGCCCGATTGGTACAAAAATATATCCCACGATATGGCATGCATATACAAATATTGTGTAAAAAATTTCAAGCATCTGCAATAGATATTTGCTGAGAAATCTTTGACAAAAATTTGTTTGAAAATTTTGGTTCAAAAATAAGCAGAGTCATCATTTAACAGGAAGTTGACGTCCGATTGATACAAAAATATATCCCACAATATGGCATGCCTATATAAATAGTGTGTTAAAATTTCAAGCATCTGCGATAAATAGTTGCTGAGAAATCTTTGACGGAAATTTGTTTGAAAATTTTGGCTAAAAATAAACAAAGTACTCATTAAACAGGAAGTTGACGTCAGATTGGTACAAAAATATATCCCACGATATGGAATGCCTTAACAAACACTGTGTTAAAATTTCAAGCATCTGCGATAAATAGTTGCTGAGATAAATGCGACAGAAATTTTTGTTACGGACGGACAGACAGACGGACAGACAGACAGACAGACAGATGGACAGACAGACAGACACACAAGGGTAAAACAGTATACCCCCTCTCCTTCGGAGCGGGGGTATAAAAAATTGATACAATATCATATCGTATCGTATAACTTTTTATAATATAACATGTGATATCATATTGTATCATATCAAACAATATTGTTTCATATCATACAATACTTTATCATAGGAATCATGTTATATCATTTATCAACAAACACATCTATCTATCGAGCTGGTTTGAGTAAGGTAGGAGATTTCTTTAGCATCCTTGATAATGGAGATCAAGCTCTGCTTCTGAAGCAACCTCTGCATTTAATTTATAATAAAGTTAAATCAACTATGCAAGCTATCATCTATAAAACATGTGACCTGTTCCAAAAAACTAAACCTCATCCAGCATCCGAAACCTATGGCTCAGATTCAGCATTCAAGCCCATCAGGTGCATTTGTATCATAAGACGCATCATCCATGCAATTTTGGTGAAGTTTGGACCAGTAATAACTAAGATATCATCATCAGAGGGCACTAGCAATTAAAACCTTAACTTCCTCCAGCATCCGCAACCTATGGCTCAGATTCAGCATCCATGCCTGTCAGGTGCATCTGTATCATAAGACACACCATCCATTCAAGTTTGGTGAAGTTAGGACCAGTAATAACTAAGATTTATTTTTTAGCATCCTTGATAATGGAGATCAAGCTCTGCATCTGGAGCTACCTCTGCGATTCATTCGTATTACAGTTAAATCAACTATGCAAGTTTGAAATAGTACTATCATCTATTAAACATGTGACCTGTTCCTAAAAACTTAACTATATCCAGCATCCGAAACCAGACTATGCATTCAAGCCTGTCAGGTGCATCAGTATCATAAGACACACCATCCATGGAAGTCTGGTGAAGTAAGGACAAGTAATAACTAAGATATCATCATCAGAGGGCACCTGTTTCAAAAACTTTATCTAACCAGCTCTTAAAACCTTAACCTCCTCCAGCATCCGAAACCTATTGCTCAGATTCAGCATTCAAGCTTGTCAGGTGCATCAGTATCATAAGACGCACCATCCATACAAGTTTGGTGAAGTTAGGACCAGTAGTAACTAAGATATAATCATCAGAGGGCACCTGCAACAAAAACTTAACCAGCTCTAAAAACCTTAACCTCTTCCAGCATCCGAAACCTATTGCTCAGATTCAGCATTCAAGCTTGTCAGGTGCATCAGTATCATAAGACGCACCATCCATACAAGTTTGGTGAAGTTAGGACCAGTAGTAACTAAGATTAATCATCAGAGGGCACCTGCAACAAAAACTTTAACCAGCTCTAAAAACCTTAACCTCTTCCAGCATCCAAAACCTATTGCTCAGATTCAGCATTCAAGCTTGTCAGGTGCATCAGTATCATAAGACGCATCATCCATACAAGTTTGGTGAAGTTAGGACCAGTAGTAACTTAGATATTGCTATCAATGGGCACCCGCAACAAAAACTTTAACCTGCTCCAAAAACCTTAACCTCCTCCAGCATCCGAAACCTATAGCTCAGATTCAGCACTCAAGCCTGTATGCATCAGTATCATAAGGCACTCCATCCATGCAAGTTTGGTGAAGTACAGACCAGCAGTAACTAAGGTACTGCTATCAAAGGGCACCTGCAACAAAAACTTTAACCTGGTCCAACAACCTTAACCTCCTCCAGCATCTGAAATTTAGGACCCAGATTCAGCATCCAAGTCTTTCAAGTCCATAAGTAGGTCCAGATGCATCATCCATGCAAGTTTGGTGAAGATAGGACAAGTAATAGCTTAGATACAGGACCTGCAACAAAAACTTTAACCAGGTCCGGACGCCGACTCCGACGGTATAGCATAAGCTCTCCTTGATTCGTCTCGGTGAGCTAAAAAGTACGAGTTTTCGTGAATGTTGCAGAATAACCTCCGAGGTAGAGAAATGTTGTTTTGAAATATAAAAGCCAAGGCGTTAGCCGAGGCCTTTTTATTTCAAACAACATTTCGAGAACGAGGAGGTTATCCTGCAACATTCAGGAAAACAAGAACTTTTTTTCTATTCTACTAACAGCCCAGTATTTCTACAGTTCATTTCTCCTATAGAGAGACGATCTAGGTCATTTTGACGGCTGTTCCGTGTAACCCAAACGGTTTTGTTAGTAATGTTTACATGTGTATCGATCAAAGGAATCACATGCAGACGACATACTTTTTCTTAGGATTTTAATACTCTTCACTTATTTATAAAGTATCTTTGTATCAAATTCCTAATATTTTAAGGGCAATTTAATATGATTATTTCTACTACATGTTTTATTTTTTATGTAAAAACATGCAGTGAAAATGTGCTAGGGAGGTCCTAGAAACAGCCGCATTGATCTCTTAAAAATAAAGATTTGAGGCAATACACATTGTTTTGACTGGAACTAACACATGAAATTAACATGGTTACTTTTTACGGTTTGAAGTGGTACTTCAATGATCAGTGCGAGACAAATAGGTATTTCTGATCTGATAATTTACTGTAGTGGTATATTGGAGAATAATGTCCGCTGCATCTCTTTGATCTCGGCAATAACTGTAGTAGAATTATCATCGAGTGTTTTCATGAAAATTCAATTTCATTAAGTAACGCAAATGAAAACTGTTTAAGTCCAGTTTCAAACTGACGGGAAAACCGTATGATGAAAATAACGATCGTATTATTTGTTTAAATGACATATTCCCACAATCATTATTCTTTTTTCATTTTAAAGTCTATTAACATGTACCTCTATTACATTTTTGAAATTGATTTGCCTCAAAATATTTGGTCAGAAGTATTAGAGAGCACTTGATTCGATACGTCTGGAAAACGAATTCGAAACAAGGAAAATGGAGGGGGTGTTGAAATTACTATCTCCGTAATTTATCCTTTATATTTTCAGAAGTTTGATACTACAATTTTGAAGGACAAAGAAACGCGATTCAAAAAAAAAACCATTTGGAATTCCGATAATTATAGTCGCATGCACAACGAAACCGCATACTGATCCGTTACCGGTGTCGTATATTTTAAGGTCCTCCCCGTAAAATGGTCCGGGGCGGATCTTTAATGTTAACATTTAGGGTCCGCCTCTGCTCTAAAAGGGTCCAGCCCGTATTAAAAAGGTCCGCCTAACATAAAAGGTCTGGGGTATATTTTTCATTTTTATTTTTTTCAATTTCGAGTACTTTGGAGCAAAATAAGTGGGATTATTCCGTCATTCTTTTAAAGGAGTACCTACCCGAAGTGAGTCAGTATGTATATCCAGCAAAGAATATAAATGAAAGTACATAATACATGTAGCTTGATGAACACAAATAAAT
This sequence comes from Magallana gigas, assembly GCF_902806645.1. Lineage (NCBI taxonomy): Eukaryota > Metazoa > Mollusca > Bivalvia > Ostreida > Ostreidae > Magallana > Magallana gigas. The sequence continues at coordinate 70,392,680 of NC_047563.1, read as the reverse complement.
CACAATAATTATTTCAACTTTAATTTTGCTGGTCGATCTTATATTAACAGGAAATGAAACTGATTGCAGGTGTCAATAATTAAACAATGGCTTGAACCAGGTGTAATATTTACACACACCACCCTGCAGGTGTGAGGGGTTCACACCGTCAGGTGTCTGATTGTTTGAAATTGTTATGTAAACAATGGACATTTCACACGTCCCCTTTTTGCGCATTTTTCAAATATGATACAAGCTTAATTTTAAATTTTAAAACCAAATATCAATTACAACGATACCTACAAGCGGTTTATCATTGCCATTTTTATTTGCACTAGGGCATATGTGTAAGTTATGCCAAATTGTTTATGATCATTTGTTCCATTTTTTCGATCCTTCTTTTCTGTAATTTCATTTTGGATCGGACCTTTGCCTTTGTTATAATCAAATAGGGGGAGTATAAAAAAAAATTGATTTGTTTATAAGAAATTAAAAACATGCTGTTTGTGAATTTTGTATCTGAAAAAGAATTTAAGGTATTTTCTTCTTAGAAAGAAAATATAACAGGGGCTTTAAGACAGGATCCCCCTCGATATAGACTCCCGGGGTAGTTGACACTTTTTTGATAGAAATTAGTTTAAAGTTATGTACACAACATGTACTATATCAAGTATCTGAATATTAATGAACGATTTATTTAGGACATCAATATTTTACTCCATGGAGATACATATTTTTCTTTTAACCGCAAGGATATTGTTTTTTTAAGGCAGTTTCAAATATATTTCTGCATTAAAGCGCTTTGTAACATAGCAATTTTATCACAAATTATACACTTTGCACCTACATGTTGTTATTTTCTTCCTTAACGCAATTCTTGTAAGTATCAGTTCTGTCTTTAATTTTTAATAGACGCGCTTTCAGAAAAATCATAACTTGGACATAACAACAATTTGAATTTTGTAGACTTTATCGATGGAAACAGATTTACTTATTAAGTGTTTACTTGTAACCAAATCCTTGCTTAATTATATATATATTATATACATATAAAAGTACTGTACGTTTGATTAAAGGAAGAGGGAATAAGTCTTTGAGAATAATGAGGTGATCAAATACTGTGGGGAATAAACACTTATCCTTTTTTTTTTTAGCAATATTGCATGCACATTATGAAGAGAGAGAGAGAGAGAGAGAGAGAGAGAGAGAGAGAGAGAGAGAGAGAGAGAGAGAGAGAGAGAGAGAGAGAATATTATTACAACATTATCACTTTCATTACTTGTTTAAACACTTTACCGGTAGTCGGTTAAAACATGCTTCTTAATTATAGGTACAAGTATTATCTAATTATTAATAATATCCTTTGTCTTTTCACGCCCTTACAACTACCACAGCTACTTATGTACAGTATGTTGTCTACGTATACCCTCTGTTACGGTAATCCACATATATATGCGACCTTTTATTATTTATCTTAAACTAGTGATAAATTTACCTATATACTTATAAATTATTAGTATATTATCATAACTTTCTGGTCTACTGAAAATTAAACAAAGCACAATCTAAAAAGATAATCTTAGTTGAGAAGAACACAATGCAGCGGAGACATTTTTTTTCTTTCTCAGCTCAGGGGTGTATTCTGATTAGCACAGGTGTGAATGCCTGCAGGGCTTCTTTTACCCGTGTTCACCTGTTGTGAAACCCTCTGCTCATACATTATACACACCGGAAGAGTTTAAAAACAAAGGGACTACATGGTGTGTGCAAATAATCGACAAAATACTCCTGGTTTTCTTTTTTCAGATTCTTAAACAATTGGTCAAAATCTAACCCGCTATCAATATTTGATATTCCACAAAGTAATTTATTAAAATAATACGGTCATACATAAACCATACGCAAATGGCCGACTGGATTATGTAAACAAAGACATCTTTAAGATACAAGTACATTTAGGAAAAGAGAATAATTAATTTATTTAACCTTAATAAATGACTACAGGTAGGACCTTTTCTTACAGGGGAAAGCCGGACCTTAAATGTTAACATTAAAGGTCCGGCCGGACCATTTTACGGGGTGGACCTTAATTTATACGACACCGGACCATTTTACGGGGCGGACCTTAAATCTTACAACACCGGTAAAATGACTGTAAATAAATGAGAAACAATCAAAATCCAACTAGTGAGCTTCAAAGCTCACTGGTAGGATTTTGCTTGTTTCTCATTTATTTTCAAGAAATTGATAAAATCGCCGACTCTATGGTCCTTACAGAACCACTGAAAGGGTCAAACAATAGTCAACAAGCCACGTGGTATAATATTACCGCGAATAGGGCCTATACTAAATATGCACAAAATAACTCAAATTTGGTAAATAACGTAAACATATTTATATAGCTTATATATTTGCGTTTTCAATGAACTAAAAATCAGCTTAAAATAATTTTTACTATTATTACCTTTGTAACAAGAGACATTGGAGCGCTGGTTATCCATCCAACCCAATCGCAACTTCTCGGGCCTTTCCGGCAGGCTCGGGCTTGCTGGAAAGGCCCGAGAAGTTGCGATTGCCATCCAACCCACGATAAAAAGTTAATTTGTACTAAAACTGATTCGTAATGCATAAGATCTAGTCCGAGATATATTTAGTTTTCGAGACCTTTTTTACGATTTTATTTATTACAAGCTGGTAGGATATTTTGGACCAGTGAAGACCCATCTTTGCTAGCCAAATATTCCACAGGGACTTCGTATCCGCTCTTATATATTATGTATATTATATATATACACATGTATGTAATAGAGTGTAGAGCGGATACGATGTCCCTGTGTCTCAACGAAATCAGACACTTGGCAAGCGAAGATAGTAAAGACTACCAAACATGCATGATTTTGCAGCGTGTCGTCTTTGAAAGTGTGGGGTGGGCAGACACATCCAACAAATTTAATTTAATCATAAAAAGTCCTAATATCGGGGGGGGGGGGGGGGGGGGGGGGGGAGGGGGGTTACAATGCCGGTGTAACGAAGAATTTTGACCCGGGTTGAAAATTGACTAGGGGGTCATTTTACCACGTTGAATATTGAGAACAAAGGTGTTGAATAAAGACCTTAATCCGTTGAAAATTGACCCGCATCGTGGAATTTTGATCTTGAAACCGGTTCAAAATTCAACAACAAAGAAGCACAAATTAACCTTGAGTTTAACTATAACTTGAGTTTATTTAATTAAAAATTATCAGTTTTTACATATTTATTCTTTAGATTTACATGTTTACATGTTTAGGCGGGGGGGGGGGGTGGTAAAAAATGAGACTTAAATAATTATTTTTTGAAATTACATATTATCCCTTTAAATATGTAATAAATATTTGATTAAGAGAATCAAAAACGCTTTGGAGCTCTAATATAAGTATAAACATGGGAAACAATTTTACAATTTAATCAGAACTACCATAAAGTAAATAGTTCATATAAAAAGGTACACTAATGTAAATAAGTTGTTTAAAAAGTTCGTCTCTTTGTTGAGTTTACCTTGGCTATCCAGGGGAAAAATCACATTTCCATCAGATTCAGACTCACAGTATTATCATCGACTCTCATCAGTTAAAAAAAAATCCTTAAATAAGTAAGCTTTACTAGCTTTATTCCGTAATTGACGTAAAATAATATTTCCTATTGTCTTATAACTGAAAGGTTTGTAAGCTCAAGGTATATTTTGTTTTTTAAGTTTTGACTTTAAAGAAAGATAAAGTTTATGAAATTTTCTTTTTCTGCATGAAGATTATTCCATAATTTACATGTAGACCGAGCAAAGCTATTAAGTAATAAGCAATATAAGCAATAATAAGTATATAGTGGTAGTTAAGAAAAAAGCCCATTCGACCTAAGATTATATGCATGTTCAGTAAGAAAATATGATTGAATTCAATCTAACATATCTTGTGGTGCTAAAGCAATTATAATCTTGTAAAATATAATTAGTTTATGTTTATCCCTTCGAGATTGCAAGGTTTCCAAATTATGCTCACTATATAAAATGATTTTAGAAGAATTAATTCTGATCCCTGTCACTGTCCTGGTTGCTTCAATTTGTACATGTTTAATAAGCAATTCGGATTTTCCCTGATACAGCTGTTCCAAATAACATCACCACATTCCAATCTAGGTCTGATAAAAGCCGAATTTTAACAAGTGTTAATCTATCAATTGTATGCTTGAGAAATCTTAATATACTCAACTTTTTGTATGCCTTTTTATGTATACTATTGATATAATTAGATCAACCATCCTCCGACTGTATATTTAGATGCAAACCTAGTTTTTAAAAAATTGATAACATTTTTGCTGTAGAGGGTATGTTTTTAATTTTGAGAAAATATATTACGTCAGTTGCATGTGTTTCTAATTTACAGATAAATAATGGAATTGAAAACTCAAAATGATAAAAAATAAATTGCATTTTTTAAAAAGAATTATGACACTGTAAATGCAGAAAATTGGATGGTGCTCCAATAAAGTTAATGTGAAAAGTTTATGAAAAATTATTGTTAAGTCGTAAAAAATAAATAAAAACATCTGTAAATATGTAGATGCTGTGTATATACGTATAAAACAGTATATATAAAAACGGAAAAAAAAATATGACAACCATTCATTTATTATTTTGGGTTTATTCCCACTTAGCCAACATTCTGAAATTCTCAATTCCCACTTGGCCAACATTTTGATTTTCACACCTGAGTGATCAGGAGGCTATAGTCTGTTTTCACATGTAAGTGTATTCGTTATCAATTACTGAGAATAGTTTATTGAAAACAGATATTTTATCTCTCCGACTTTTATCTGAAAACAGACTATAGCTTACCTGTAATTAAATTATTTTGTTCTCCACCTGCACCCCATTCCCACTTAGCCAACACAAATTTACCTGTATTTTACCTGTATTTTTACAAAAATGTTGGCTAAGTGGGAAGACACCTTATTTTGTAAGGGAAATATTCTGACTTCTTCAAATTAAGCATAGGTATCTGACATTATATCCTTTTGTCTTAATATAAATATATATATACAATTTACCCAATAAAACAGTATAGAGGTTTATATATTTTCAATTAGAAAAATATAGAACATCAGGTGTCTGACAAATAAAGCTCTGTTGAATTGCCTTAAAATTGACGATAACGGGCAATACATTTGTTAGATATATTTATCAGAGATTATGACAAGTTTAAACTTCAAATTCTGTCCCACGAGGGAATGAAAACCATGTCATCTATGTCAAAAAGTATTCTAGCCCTACTCGCCTGTTCCATTCCGAAGCAAACGGTCATCTTCTTAGCTTTATTCACATAGTATTGTAATAATACATGGATATCATATTTTCCGTCTCAAAACTAAATGGTTAATCGGACATATCAACCTGAAAGAAATTAGCCACGTCCGCATATGTATCGGACAGTATGAACATTTTAAAACTGAAACTTTCAAATATGTGCATGATTGTACATTTAAACCGTGTAGAGTAAGTTCCAGTTCAGATAAAAACTCTGAGGTTGAGGTCAATTCTCAACAGGATCAATTTTCAACGTGTCGAGGTCATCATAGTTTAGAAAAATCTTTCTCATACCGTTGAAAAATGACCCCGGGTATAAATTTCACGATTTTGGTCTCAATTTTCAACGTTGAAAAATGACCCCCCGGGTCGATATTCAACGTTGAAAAATGAACCCCGGGTCAATTTTCAACCCGGGTCAATATTTTTCGTTACACCGGTATATTAATTAGTATTTCCTTATTTTTTACTTCGATTTCTCAGATCTCAAAAAAATGTAGAAAAGGGGGGGGGGGGTGGGGTGTAACGCATGCCATGTGTGACTATGTAAATGTTTGTAAAAAGTTTGTTGCGAGAAAACGTATCCTATAGAATGAAATTAGTCCATATATAGTGTTAAGGTGGAATAACACACCCGGATAAAAGTCACTCAAATTAAAAGTAAATAATTTGATCATGAAAGATATAATAAATAAACTGTATATGTGTCAAATAAGCGAAAATTTTGCATTTTGGGGATAAAGCATAAATATCTAAAAAAACACAATTTAGGAAGTAACAACAAAAGCCCCTGCGGAATTCAAACTCGGGATGTACTGATCACAAGCCCGACACTTTTTCTATTCGGCTATGAAGTGAATTACATATTGTTTTCGATAAATTCTTTTAATAATAGAAAACTCCGTTTCGATCAAAGGTAATTATAAGCCATTGTGTGACGATGTGTTACTTATTCCACGTTAATTTACATGTAACATCAATTATGAATATTGAAATACTCTCTAAGAGACAAACAATTTGGAAAGAGAAAATATTTAGATGTCTATATTTTACATATACTGTGTCTTGGTAATGCATCAAAATCGATCATGTGCAATCATTTTTTTTTTTTTTTTTGTTTGTTTGGTTGTTTGTTTGTTTTGTTTTTTTGTTATCAAATGATGTATTGAAGTCGCCATGCATTTGAATCGTTCAAATATTTGTTCTAACATTTTTTTTTTGGGGGGGGGGGGGTGTTGTATGTGTATATATTTACATGTTTCAGTGTCTTTGCCTGTAATAACTCTACGTATCGATTTTGTATTATACAGCCAAATAACTTTAAATGACATATAATTGGGGCGCAAGCGGGATTTGCATGCTTATTTATTTTCAATTATTTAATCGTACAAGTGCTGAAAATTTTATAAATATAAGATATATTCATTCATTTATTTCATTCATTCAGAAGAAAATATTCTTTGAATATTATGAGGTGATAATTTCGGTCGGGCATAATCAAATCTATCGTAAATTCCTTAACAGACGTTATTGGATTTGATCACGCCCCACCGACCAAAACTATCACCTCATATAGTACTCAAAGAATGATTTCTTAAACCTTCATTATTTTTGCTAGATAGTCAATCTTTACGTCTTTACGGAATTTCATTACTTTCTATTTAAATATCATTCTATATATAGAGAGTCAAATGTCTTATTTAACCATCTTCTAAGAGAGAGAGAGATAGAGAGAGAGAGAGAGAGAGAGAGAGAGAGAGTAAATTATAGATGACGCAGATAAGCGAACTATCTATTAATAGTGACAAATCAAGGTCCAATATATCTACATATATCTATATATTTTAAAGTGTTTTGAAATTCTTTAATCGGGTAACATCGATGTGTATATATAGTTATTGGGATGAAGTAATGTAAAACATCGAAAATTGTGCGAATATTTAAGAAACTTCTTTTCATTATAAGTATTACCAGTAGTATTCTAATCAAAGTATGCTGAATCTTCCTGGAATTAAACATAGGTTGTGATATTACTTTGTATAAAAACTTTCTTCATGGTTACTTAGTGTTTCAGGCGAAAAAAACAGAGAATTTTTCTTAATTATCATGAATATTAAAAGCTAGATAGAGATACTTCCCCAAATTACACAGTTCTTTAAAATTTTGAACACTTAATTGTATAAATTTGTATACAGAAGGTTTTTTCCAATAACATTTCTTAATATATTTTACTCGGATTTCTCTATACTGCTGACATTTCAAAACAAAATGGAATTCATCTTCAATATCTGAACAAAATTTACATAAGCGTCTTTCTTTTGGTACATTAGTGTGTCGTCCACTTTCAATTGCAAGTCTATAAGATGACAATCTTATTCTTGTAATTTGTTTTTTATATGTAGAAGGTATTGATTTTGTTAAATAATATTGTAATGTAAACTGGTCAATAATATGCTTGTAAAAATAACATCGAGATGAGGAATTAATCTGTTCTACAAGTTGTTGAGTAAAGTGATCAATGATTCTTTGCTTAATTAAAGGAAAATAGGTTGCACAATGTATATACTCCTGTTCATACCATATATGTCCTAGACCTATTTCAAAAAGTTTATTTTTTTAATTAATTTGTTTGCCAGTTTATAACTAATGATGCTTTCTTTATCGGCATCACCTATAATTTATTAAAATTAATCTCTCTCTCTCTCTCTCTCTCTCTCTCTCTCTCTCTCTCTCTCTCTCTCTCTCTCTCTCTCTCTCTCTCTCTCTCTCAAGTCATACATGTATTTGAAAATGTCTTAAAGGGGCATGGTCACGATTTTGTTCAAATTTTTTTTTTCGATTTTAATGTTTACAATACTTCAGTAAGGCATTTTTAATAAGCAACCAAAATTTGAGTGTAATTTGATGAGTCATAAGCGAGTAACAGAGCCCACAGTTTCTTCGCTATGTAAACAAAGCGTTTGTTTACATTTTGAATGTTCAAGTAAAAATTCCAGTTTTAGACCTAGAATGAATGTGTTAATCGTTAAGAACTGTTTATTTATGTTTAAAATGAATAATAAGATAGAGAAACCAGCTTTAAAAAGATTTTTTACTGGTATATTGAACCTATGTAAACAAAAACAGGGCACGAGCCTTGTTTACATGACGAAGAATTGTAAGCCCTGTATCTTGCTTAAAACTCAACGACTGGCATCCAAATTTCAATTGATCATTCGAAATGCATTCCTAAAGCATTGCAAATAATTGAAACAGAAAAATAAAGTTTGACCAAAATCGTGACCATGCCCCTTTAACTCCGCCCATGCAGCTACGATCTTATTGAACAAAGGTAAGTCAAAACATTACGTAAAAACTCTGGAGTTAACGCCTATTAAACGCTTCTACGTAGTTCGCTATATGTATTGATCACATCACGTTGTCAAGTTAATAAATTCTTGAATTTAAGTTGCACAGCCACGCGTTTGTACGCACATATTTATCTAGACTACAGACTTGTTGAAATTTCTATGTTTTTATAAAGTGGTCTCTACAACTGCATGTACATGTACACTGAACTTAATTTAAAGTCAGACGGTTGATTTACTATCCTGAAGACGGATTTTTAGTCTTGCATATATATACATAATGAGTATACTTCAATTATCACTGATTCAGATATATTATAGCTTATTGTATATTTCATGTAGGCTGGTATAGAGTAATCATTTAAATTCCCTGGTACATGTACAGTATGTTTAAACAAAGAATATATAAATCATCAAAAATAGATATTTTTATAGAATAGCCAAAAATGAATGTACATTTCAAATAGTTATTTAAATGTATGTTTATTAGGCTATTTATCAATATACCACTAGCTTTACGTATTTTTTTCATCCCTGCATTGATTTAGTACAACGTCAGGACATGAATGTATGCTATATATAAAATGCTAATATATATATCAAAGGTTTATTGCTTAATACCAGCATTCTGTGAAGGATATTGTTAAGTAATTGTACTTAATGCAAGTAATTAAATCAACAATATGGTGATAACGGTAAACCATATATTTACCTTAAATCTTGGGAATTCCATGAAATTAAACATTATTATTCCTTGGATGACAGATCCCTGGTTACTTGTATGGAAACGCAGTAGTGAAAATAATAATTAAAAATAAGATATTCTATCATTTCACATAAGAATGGAAACTTCATATCTTAAACAGATGTCTATATAGCTGCAGGTCCCTACATTTATTTTTATCATCCTTTAAGCTGAGAAAAAGTTAGGGAGATTGACCTGACCTTGACGCAAAAACAAGAAGCGAAGGTCAAACTTCACGGATAAAATTTGGTTAATATACGATTTGTTTGACTCAGTAAATACTTCATGAATTCCTTAATACAAGAAATACATGTATGTCTGTTAACAAGAAGACCCCTTCCTTAAAGTTAACAAATGTTCCAAGTTGTTATGTTGAGACATGCATTGCATGGCGACGAAGAATGAATTGATATTTGTTCCGCGTAAAAAAAAAATAATCATATTTTCCAAGGACAACATCAGAGGAATAATCTTCATATATATCCCCAAACATTCATTTGAGGTCAATACATTTTTCTACATTTGTATATATCTGATGAGGGTTTATCGACCGAGGACAACATTCGAGGGTGATATCTGGTCTAAAAAATATATATTCACCAATATTTAAAGACAATTTATTTAATAATATTTAATTTAAAACTATTTTTGCAATATTATATTATATACTAAAATAGTGCATTTATGATCTAAATACATTGATATTGTTAATGTGATGCCACAATATTGCTAAAAACTTAAGCTTGAAATAAAATAAAATTTTAAGGGTAGTAAAGTTATAATTTTCCCATTTCCATAACTGTACATATAAATGTAGGACCGTTGTCATCATTAATTTCCCTTTGCCGCTTCACAATTTATGTCCCTCCCCTCTAATCAATATTACACGTCATTTTTAAAAACTACTTTATGATTGCTTGATTCTCAAAGACCTCTGATTGGCTGATATCGTACACCAATAAAATCAGATTATTCGTTTCGTCCAATGAAATATCGCCTTTCTCAATGTGATATAATTGTTCAGCTCTGGCTCCGACCGAAAATGTAATGAATCTTTCTTTGCTCGACAACACTCAGTTTCGTCTACATGTATTAATTCGTCGCTGAATCCTTTATTGCTTGGTTTTCTTTTATCAGTACGATAAATCAGTACCCTCGAAGTATGATATTAACATCGCCTTCGGCTCGGAGAATATTGTACATGTACATCACAGAACTTCTCGGGTGACCGAATCTTCGTATTGACCTCTAAAACAACAATTTTCAATCTGATACACTTCGTGGCCAGGATAAGCCCGTTTTTAAAGCGCCTCAATTTGGCGTCATTTGTATTAATTATGGGTTATATAGTACAAAATCGATACGTAGTGTTATCACAGGCAAAGACACTGGAAAATGTAAATATAATGGATTAGAAGTCACATATACATGTAAGTTGTCTTTTGAAAGCCTTTAGATTAGAATTTACAGTGCTTAAATATTTTATTGCATTTATTTTGGGGAAAAGCCTTGGATCGCCGCTAAACATAAGATCCTTTGCCAAAAGTACATTTTTGTCCACCATATTTTGCTTAATTTTCCTACTATAGCATTTAAATACAAAACAAAATGCTAACACCTTTGTACACTAGTGTGGACACATATTAAAGCTTAATCAAGCGCGCCAATAGGTAAACATAGACTTTTCTTTGTTTACTTTAATGTACAGATCGAATGATCGACATGCGATTTTCAAATCTGTAAAGCAGACATTGTTTTTTTTTTATTTACAACACATAGATATATTATTGAATGGTAAAATCACATATATTTTATATGTGAATGTAACAATTAAATTTCCCTTTTTTCACAGGACGATATAATGAATTCATGCTTCTATTTCGATGAACGATGTTTTTAATTTGGAATTAAATTTATATTCAGGGAAACAAATTTTTCAATGTTGGCTAATTGTATTCAACGCGTCGGCGCTTAGGTATTTGGGAAAGAAATCTACGTTGTGAGAACGGATTTTACAAATTATATATAGCCTATTAAAAATGTCCCATTGAAGCCACCGTAAAATTGATATGAGTTTCATGTTTATATTTAGATTGAAAATTTCCCAGCACAACTTATAACTTTATAAATATCGAAAGTACACGTAGTAATAAAACAATAATAATAAGATGTCGGATCCATGCAATAAATACATTTTAAAAAATATGTTCTTTATATATATGCATACAGACCATCATAGCTCACAAAAAATATGAATGAAAAACAACAGGGCCGGATGTCTATCACAGTTTATATTTAGGCACAGTGCTATTTTTAAAACTAGGTAAATTCCATTTTATATGAATAGTTGAGTTCGGACTTACAATTAGTACAGGGTTTTCCAGAATATCATTAATTATATTTTATTGAACCCGGAAATTGATGGAAAAAAACAACATTGAACTTGAATCAATGATAAAACCATGACTATATGAGTTAAAAATCAATTAGTTACGCGCGCTCGCGCAACTGATTTTGTTTGTAAATTAGATAATCGATTAGGCTTGGGGTAAAATGCTGACGATGGACCCTCCACTTTGGAGGGTCCATAGTGATGGGGGTGGAGCTTGGTGTGTCAATCTTAATTTAGAGTCTCTTTGATCTGCCATTCCAATTTCATCATGCACCTAGCTAATAGCTAAAACATTGTTGTTGTTTATTAGAAATTAAAAAAAAAAAGGAAAGGGAGGCTCTAACATTTAATGAATTTGGCAAACTTCAAATGAACTTTTTCAGGATACATAAATTGCTATATGTTTGTGTAACAATTATTCTGAGTCCAATGATCGAGACCGTGAACAGGAAGTTAACACACCTCAACGTTGAGAGATTATTTTTTCCCCTGAGTAACAAATGTTAAAAAATTAATACATGTAGTAAAAAAATGCTATGGATGTGGACATGCAATTATTTACAGACAAATTAAGAACACCACCCGATGATCTTGTTCTCTAACAATATGATTATCGGAAATATTTGAGTCCGAATTCCAAGTCATCAAGAATGTCAGCTTCGTTGCAAAATACGTATTAACAATGCGGATTGTTGTCGGAGAAAATGTCCGGTGTTAAAAATGTCTCGCCATGTCATAGTGCATTCAGAAATTTCAGCACAATTATCTTCAGGACATAGGGACATTATTTTTTATTTACCCAAAAGAAAATTTAGTCATGGCGCATTTTTAAAGGATTTCTTTTAGCACAATGTATGTGAGAAAGGTTGCAGTTTGAATTTGAAGTAAATGGAGACTTCAGCGTTTGAGACAGCACAACGGTAACTAATTTAAAAAAAAATGTAAAGATCTAGAAACCGATCCTAGGACAATGTTTTAGTAAATAAAATACACACAATCGCTTAGAAATGCATTTATTGATGATATAGTTAAGCAACAAAAAAGAAAAGAAAAAAAGAAATATACGCTCTTAGACAGAGATGTAATGCATACATAGAACAGACATATCAACTTGTTATTTAGTTCGCTTTCGCGTCTTAAAATAAAGCGTCAGAAACTTTGTCGGGATTTTTGTTTATTAACGAAAAGCTATGATTTAACGATAATTTTCACTGAATTTATTGGCCATGTACGTTTGAACGTTTCATTTAGTCAAGTACAATAATATACAAAACGCGTAATGACGTTTATATTTGTGCTCACTCGCCGTTAAAAGGCTACGTGTGTTTACAGAAAACTGAACGTCGCAACATTAGGGGTAATATATAAAATATTAGAGTAAATGAATGTTGATAGATTAAAAATGAGAGAGTAACATTGTACGAACTTTTGAAAATATTATCAACTAGAAATAATCTTAGGGTAGTTTTTTTCATGCACTAAATCAGATATTATATTTAATTGAATCTTACCTTTACAGACAATCATTATTGTATAAAAAACGCAATGCGTAATATGTGTATATTTATGCTATAATTGTATTTGCAGTGACATATAGGCCCAATGGGCCGGGTGTTTCATTATGTATTTTGTATAACATTTTGTAATTGTTATAACACATGTCACTATAATAAATTATTTACTTACTTACTTACTTACTTACTTACTTATTATAAAAGATCATATTGTGTTTGAAATGCATTAACTATATTATATGTCTTATCATGTTCAAATAAACACATGCAATTTTAACAATTAATTTAAAGTATGCTTTTTTGGTTTTAGCTTGACGTGATAAACAAGATAAACTGGTTCATTGCCTTAATGAATATATTCATCAAGCAGAAAGCAACATTGTATTGAAACTTATATTAATACAACGCACCTGAAAACAATAAAAGGACTCGAGCTTTGTTTACAAAACAATGAATTCTATCCTTTGAAGCTCGCTTATAAATCGATATTTGACTATCAAATTTTTACAAAGCATTTAAAACATCCATATTGACCTATCAAGACATTAAAAATGAAAAAAAATAAGCCCAAACTGTGTTCCTTTAAAAGCACACACCAACATAGTTAAGACGGACAGTTTCTAATGTTACAGATGATGTCCTATTTGATACATGTGATGTAAATCTTATTTTGAAACTCATATTGTATACATGTAATACCCTGTCGTGGGTTCTCTTTTTAATTCATTAAATTGGTCCCATTAAAATATGTTAACTTACTGCACATAAAACATTTTGTAGTATTTAAACAAAAACATTTTTTTGATGGTGATTGATTTGATCACGCCCAGCCATATTTAATGAATTTATAATATTTAAAAAACTGATTTATGATCTATCACTAGATTTCAACGCACTTAGAAATATTCTATAAGGTGCGTTGACTTGAAGTTAAAATTAACGCATTTTAAAAATTTTAATAAAAAAAAAACGTTCATCGATCAATGCTTAATAAATTAATATAGCGTAAGCAATGGATCTGTAAAATTCAAAGAATGTAAAAACCTATAAATGCAATGAAAAAAGATCCAACAAAATTAAGCTTTAAATTAAAATTGTAAACAAACACGAAATCCCGGTTTCATGTTACTTCAAAACAGTTCAGCATATTTTTCTATTTTTACAGTTGCTTTGAATCGCCATCAAAATTGACGTTACCAGTACGTAAATCGGTATTTTCTGATAGAATTACTGTTTTACTTTCTTTGCAACTACATATATTGATGACCCCCCCCCCCCACCCCCCCCCCAAAAAAAAACCTTTTATTTTCTTAAGTGCGATTGTCTTTCATATTTCATAACTTCACGCATGTAAAATGTGTACACAATCCAGAAAACTAATGCATTTGGGCATTTATTCATTGAATGGAAATGAAAAATGGATCCGTTCGTTTTATACATGTACTTGGTTAATAAAATCAAATCTTTGATATTTCAGAGAGTGAAATTCAGCTAGCTTGAATGCCATCACACCTGGTACTGGTTCAAACCCAATGTTTATGTTAAGACTGTCAACAAGAACCACATGAGGCATCCTTAGAGAGGGAGGACAACAGTTACTACAGTAACTGTTATAACAATAACAGCAATAATAATAGCGAGAAGAACAATAGATAAATGTACAGTAGATTTAGACGTAGCATTGATGAACTTATTTAATTTTATGTTTGCAGCCATATAAACAGGTTATTGCTGAATGTACATATAAGATTTTGTTAATTATAGCGTAAATTCAACGTAGCTTCTTATTTCACTTAGTTTAACTAATTTGGTGATAATGTAACCATTTTTTACACGGAATCTAGAAAATGATTATCATTGAAATGAGAATAAGAATTCCATATCAAGGTTTATACAGTGATGTATATGGAAATATGCATAAGAGTAAAAACAGTAATAATATCAGCGGCTAAGTTATGATGCTTGCTCTATGTTGTATAACGAAGCTACAAAGCAACAGTAATGTAACGTTGATTGACTTACTATATGTATTTACATGTGTGACATTTGAAGCTAGTAAATATTGGGAACCTCTAACTCCAAATTCCCTGGGGTCCCCACACTATGGATTGCAACTATTTTCGCTTTTAAGTAAGATACATAGATTATACAATGGGGATTAACATTATCACAGAAACAGTGTAATATTTAATATATATTTATATATAAAACCTAAATAATATTGGCTCAATATTGTACCCATTGATGACAACTCATGACAAGTGCAGATTAAGGTTTATCATAAAAAATGCTCGTTTTTGTTGATTTATTCACATTTAACCATACTACATGTTTTCAGTGTTTACGTCAAATCAATTCAGATCAAGTCAAACAATCTAAATGTAAATTTGCTTCATCGACTGAAATGTTCAATACTAGCCACATTAAAACAAAATCAAAATGTATCTAACATTTTTAATGTTAATGAGATTCAGTTCCAATGCGTTTTACTAAAAATCTAAAGTAAATCAAGTGACCAACTATTCAAATGCAATTTTATATTATATTCAGGTTTAGAGATATGGATGGATGGACCCTTGTTTTCATAGTATTGGCTGGAGTTGTCGGACTAGTCAGGTAATAACACATGTAATTATCATCATTCATATCAATTAATGGTAATTATCATTTCAAACAATAAAACCCGTACAAATGAAATAAAATAAAATTGTAATGCGAACTTATTTTCAAAGTTCTCTTTGAGCAGACTTTATCAAGCAGCTATATGCATACTTTTGAGTAAGTAAAGATCTGTATCTTATGTGTATGACATTGAAATGCATCTTTGCTTATCCAATAGATGTTTAGCATGCATGGGAATACTATGCACACCGTGTTGGCCAATAGCACATTTCTAAATCTTTCCATCCTTTCACAGACAATTCATAATCTTCAACACAAAATCCTTACAATAACTCGTGATAAAAATATAATTTTATCCTATTGAATCTATATAAAGCGCCAACAACAAGGTATTTTTTTTAGCTTAGCCTAAAATATTACCTAATATAAGAAATGGGATTTTGGAATATATAGATAATTATCAATATTATATTATTATATGCACTATATTGACCTGTCACCAACCTTCCAAAATCTTTCTTATCATAACTCAATCTACATTGGTAAACAAGGATTTATAACATTTAGATCCACGCCTTTAATTCTTTGATTTCCTTTTATTTTTATTTTGACAGCTCAGATAAAGACGTCATAAAATGTCAATCAGGCGTTATAGTTGGAGTCAAGAATTGTAGCAGGGAAGACAAACACACTACGACAGTTGAACATAAATCTAATGAAACAGCGAACTCAAAAACCAACGAAAAGGACACTGTATTTGTTGTGCTAATAACAGTTCCTGTTATCGTTTTTGCAGCTATATTCATTGGTGTCATATACGCATGTTTCTCTAGGAAACTTTACAGGAAGTTGCACATACCCTGTATACGAAACCAAGATCAAGTTTTACAGACGGAGGGACTGCCTTTAAACTCTGAAAACAACCAAGGAAGGGTTTAACACATGTACATTTGGGACATTTGAATATCATTATCTCATTACCAGGACTACTGATTAAAACACTATCTAATGTCCGAAATATGGAGGTTAAATCCATTAAGAAAAATGTGACTCTCAAATTACTTCAACATTCCATTGTGTATGAGATATCGAATTCAGGAACAGAAGTTTATCTGAAGTTTTAACCTATTGAATGTGGGTAATATGCATGTAGAATTTGTGTGCAATATTTCTTGCAATAGTTAAAGTTAAAATATCTTTTTTCTTCGAGAAATTAGATTAATGTATTGAAACTTTTAAACTTTGTTTTTCGAAACTTCGATTTTATTTTTAAGAAATAAATGCTTATATTGCGTGTCATGTATGTCCAGTGCCAATCATATGTACAATTTCCTTTTATTGCTTAAAGACAGGCAAATACTTTTTAGTTTAGTAAGTGCATATTGTGATTGTACTAATTATTGATAAGTCATTGATTGTATCAAATACATGGCCAAGTATTATATTATGTGAAACGTATTTAGAATCCACAGCAACTAAATTAAATCATAAACGCTTTGAGTGTAGAAACAAATTACATATAGATATTCATATAAGATTGACTAGTTATGACCTTTTTGTTCGATATGTAACATTTTATTTTATTTTTAGCGATATTTTTAATTTAAACTTCTGTTACATTTTGTTGTCTTTTATGTATGATAAACGTCTTCCATTATCGTAAAAATTGAAATTTGATACATGTTAGTAACATTTCAAATAAATTCAACATTGTTATATGCATCATTGATGTTTAAGATTCAAGAAATATTATATCAATATTGAATAAAGTGTTTTAATTTGAAAATGCGTTTATAAAGCTTTTGTTTTTAATTCTGTTTGGAAAACTGGATTTAACGTATTGTCAGATAAATACTCTTATGCGTTTTATATTTACGTTTGGTGTATGTGTGTGTGGTTTTTTGGGGGTTAAATATAACCTTTACACTCTTTTTTATTTCATTGTACATGAATTCAGGTAAATTTCATTCATAATTGAAACAATTTAAGATTATAAGGTTAACCTTTTCCCTCCCTGTTCCCATGTTAAGCATAAATCGACTTGTTTTTAAGCAGTTTTTCCTTTAAAAACCATTGAACGCATGCTTGTCAAATAAATATTTTCATCCGAGAGGAATTTATCCATTCGCTATATATTTCCTATTAAAATTGGAACAAATAAAAAACCAAGTTATTTTTGACCGCTTTTGATTGATTTATTAAAGTCTTGGTGTGTGAAAAATATATAATGCATCAACTCTTCTAATAACAACATAGCATAAATAGCATATACCAATTTGATGTACTTGTAAAAATATTGTAAAAAATTTTGAATCATTTAGAGTCAATGTTTAGTGTAAGTAAAACGATCAGACGGCATTCGAGTTTAACTCAATTTCATACAACTTGTTGAATAAAACGTGAAACGATCAAACGTCAGTCGAGTAAAGGAAGTTTTGTTTATACATGTAAACTATATCCTGTGTAAGTTTAACTCAATTTTTACAGCTTGTTGATTAAAATAAAATAATAAAATTACTTCGCATGAAACACTGCAAAATGTTAGGTCAGGTCTTGACACAGCAGTAAAATAATTAAATGTATTTACTTAGATTTTTTTTTTATAAATAAATTAAAATAAATTCATAAAAGCTCTTAATATTTATATTTGAAAAGAGTAGTTTCTTAAATTGAACTTCTTTTCATTTCTTAATGGAATATAGTAAGTAAATTTCTAAATATTTATTTCCAATATTAAAAGAAAACGGCGAAGAAACAAAATTATTTTTTCACCAAACATTATCTTAAATAGTAATTATTTTGATTTAAATAGCCAATCAGGATGGTCATGAATATTTAATTAAACCTGCAAAAAAGTATATACCTTATATGATCATCAAGCATATGTTTTTGCATAATAGCTGAATGAAACCGTTACAATGTTTTTTTCCTTTGTTTTTTTGGGGGTTTTTTTTAAGTTGCCTTTGACACCAAAGTAATAAAACGTATTATATAAGTATAAAAGTAAAAAATCTGAAACCAAAAATTAAAAAAAAATCTTCAACTTGTGTCATCAAAGAAGAGTGTTGATTATTGAAATCAGTATTTGATATAGGATAGGAAGTGGGAAGTGATTATGAGTATTGAATGATATTTTTGAAAGATGTTTTCATAACGCATGTCTCTTAACTGCAACGATGTGGTCAAACACATCGTATAACGTGCATTAGCACGTATCTGTAGATATGACTCGATTTTTCGTTATTATTCTTATGGATAAGTTCAAAACACCAGAAGAGTTACTGCAACAGCAGAGGCCATGAATTTGGAACATCATTTGCAACGCAGAAGGTAAACAGCATTTAACGTTTGTAACGTCAAGATAAACTCATACCTAATTGAATTATACTCGTCCGTTTGACGTTTCGAATGTCGTAGCTTTTTACACACTTAACATATAGTACCATATTACGTGTGAAATATTAATGTAAAGTAATTAAATGAAAAGTTCTTCAAGTTACTTATATGGAGGCTAATTCTAAACGTAAAGTGGGTTGGGGTTCATTTCAAAACCAATGATAGGAGACAATGAAAATTAGAACCGTTTTCAATCTTTAAAAGCATAGATATTCCTAGGCATGAAGAATGCATATTGCAATAAATAATTTGTAAGTGTAACTATCTTAGGGTAGTTTCACAACCATCCGTTTAATAAATGATCTACGAAGTAGAAATGTTAAAACTTTCTTTTTGAATTCTCAACCAAGAGTTTGAACAAGTATTCAGTTGAGATAAAGTGACTTAGACACGATTTGAGCTCAAAGTTTCAAATTTTATATTTCTGTTTTAATGTTTAGAATTGTTAATATGGGAATTTTTAATGTCTTGTTAAAATTTGAAAGTCAAATATTGGGTTACTAGCAAGATACCGAGTTTGAAATTCTTTGTTTTGTAAATAAAGCTCGAACATTGTTATTTTTACATCAATCAAATTGGAATCAGTTAATCTTGTTTGCAGCGAATCAGTTTGTCAAAGAAATAGTAATTCCTTACTTTACGTTATTTGTAAACAAATATAAGACTCAAGCTTTGTTTACATAACAAAGGATACTTACATCCTATCTCTTAAAGCTTAAATTCTAACATTCAAATGAGTGACTTTTCACTCTTTGACCCTAGTCCAAATATTATTAATATTTCAAGACAGTTGTCATTGACACATATTCCCCCTCCCCGAAACGGAGATTGGGGTATTGTAATTTGGGGAGGGGTTTATAAGACCTTCAGTCCGTGAGTCCGTCTGTGCGTGCAGAATTTGTATCCGGTATTTTTTTTTATGAAGAAACATTGGAAGTTCTTACTACACACAAACATTGCTTATGACCTTAACATGTGTCATAAAATTGACCAAAGGTCAAAAGGTCGCTCGCAGGAAAATTGCAAAACTCGTGACCTGGTCATATCTCTTAATGAAGAAACACTGTAAGTTCTTATTTTCACAAAAATATTGCTTTTGACCTGAATATGTGTCACTGATGACCCAAGGTAATTTTGGCAAGGACAAAGTCACTGGCCGTAAAAATTGCAAAATCCTTGTCCGGTTCATATCTTATATATGAAAATACATTGGAAGTTCTTACTTCACAAAAACATTGCTTTTGATCTGAGACCGTATACTAAACTTGACCCAAGGTCATTTGGAAAAGGTCAATGGCACACTGACAGGTAAAGTATTGTTTGTGGCTGATCCATGCCTTTTTTTAAAAAGTTGGACGTTTTTATTTCACATTAAATTTACTTTATACTTGGAGGTGTGTAATGAACTTTACTCAAGGTCATTAGGACAAGGTCAAGGTCAATGACAAAAATTTGCAAAATTCATATCCGGAACATAATTATTTTTTAGAGAACAAGAGGCCAATAGGCCTAAACGGTAACCTGAGTACCATAGCCCATACAAAAATTATCAAGGAGTCTCATAAATGCATTACATTGAGTTTCATTATTAAGTAGAAGATTATAATATTGTAATGGCATTGACCTTTATGCTTGGAATCTATCGAAAAGTTCTCTTAACCCTTTAGTTTAGCACAAGACTTAGAACTCGAAACAGAGTGTATGACGTACTACAGAAAAGGTGCACATATTCCATTCTAATTATTTATCCTAGGTATGTTGACTAACGACATAGGTTTAATGTTTATATGTTCTTAATGGGATGTCAACGAGTACTCGAGTACTCGACTATCGCTCGATCATCGACTAAAATTTCTTTGTCGATTACTCGTTATAAAGCGAAGAAAGAAATTCAAAACATATTTTTTTTCTTTATAACGCGGCAGTTTTGGGGCTTCAAATAAAAAAAATAGTGTTTTATTTTTTCGGTATTTTTAATCACGTTACATGGGTGTCCCCAGTATATTTTTATGCGGGTACATATTGATCTCAAACATGTACTAAAAAAGATCAATCTGTTGTTCTATTTAATATTTAATTGGATGTTTGTATCAATGAAACATTTAATCATTTCAACCAAAGGCGTTTGTTTTTATATAACTATTAACTTTAATTGTTGATTTGGCACGGCACGGGACAATGAATTAACATAAAAACAGGTCACATTTGATTTGCTAATGATGATATGGAGCTCAATTATGTGTAAACGTCACAAGAAAAGGGAAAAAGCTAAGATATTAGACAACGAATATTTAGATAAAATGCTTTTTAATTTGTTTGAAACCAAAAGTTATTATTACATTCGCAGGACAGTTAAGGCACCATTTTGCTTTTAAACAGCAGTAAAAGGAGGTCGTTTTGCTTTTGTCTATTCATTTCTGCATAATGAATAGTTCTAAACTGTTTCGGGTGTTTTTGTATATATTTGGGTAACCTAAACTTGACCATGTCTAAATTTTACGGTCACGTGACTTTTTAGGGTCACGTGGGCGCCTTTTAGACAAAAAAACGTCAACGCTGAATTGAAACAAAAAGTTCAAGGGCAAAAAAAGTTAAGAGTAAGTGATATAGCAACATATTAAAAATCATCCATACACCATAGAAATCATTGCTCATTGAGAAGTTTACTAGTTATGTAAATTACTATGTACTTTGTGAATAAAATTAGAATTTTCCATGGGGACTATACATGTAGATCTGCCCATGAATGAGATCTTTTCCCATCCCCCATAAGCAATCAACAGCATTCGATCATATATCACCTTTGTATTACACATGTTACACTTTTAATTTTAACACTCAATACAATTTACTTTTATTTTTATTCCACACATGCAGAAGGATTAAAATTAAGGTGAGGGGGAAGGTTAGCATATCTATTCATTAAAAATAAATAAATTCTAATTGTTCATTTCTCATTACCGAGAAAAAAAGAGGGTGTGTAAATCCTGCGACAAGGTGATCAAAAGCCATTTTTGGTTCACATAAATATGTAGAATTTAAAGCAATTTGAGCTACATGTATTATTTTCAGAATTTCATTTTGCTGCAAAAACCTGCTAGTATAATAAGTCTGCATGTAACTTGAACTTTTATGATTAATAAGATTTGTTGAAATCATTAATTTTTGTCAGGAGAAAGATTTCACTTATAAGGAACATATAGCAGATAAATTTTTGTACAGGACGACAATAATTCAAAGGACTATGTGCGGTATGGTCAAATATCTGCCCCCGATTTCAACCAATTTTTAAATAGTATCGTATGAAAATGAAATCTTCACAAATCATTGTAAAGAGGATGCCTATAACTTTAATCTTGAATTTAGTCACCATTGCTCACTCGCTGTTTATCTATGACGTCACTTAAATGACATAATTCCCGCAAATTTGCAAACAAATGAAAATATGCTCATTTTTGCTCTATATTTTGCATTCGGAAGTATAGAGCGCAGGTCTGCTCAAGTGCGATTTTAACATATGTTTTTCTTCAGATAGTTATACATATTATACTAAAAAATGGTACTTGAGCAAGCCTGCGCTCGATGTTTCCCAGTCGAAAAACCATCGGAAAACACCAATATTTTGCTACAAAACATCAATTTATCAAAATAATGCAATATTCATGACGTCATTTCTACATTATGACGTCACTGTGGTGATAACCTTTTACACCTTTATTTCCAATATGATTTTAACTATCTTTCACCTTACTTAAAAGCTCTTTCAAAAACTTTGATTTTGGGGGGCAAAAATTGCATAAAACCGCACTTAGTCCTTTGCTCCAATTGAGGCTTCTAAATGACTTTTTCCACAAAAACAAGGCTAACAGAAATTAAAAAACCATGATATTTTTGTCATTTTAGTAGAAAATAACATTTTCTAAAAAATGTTTTCAACATTCAAAATTGTAGCTCATATTGTTTTAAATAAGTCTTACTTCTCCTATGTGAGAGACTTTCTCTCCCACCCATTTACATCCTTAACACATGCAGCATGTAGCAATTTAACATTATAATATCAACTTGATTAAATGTCCTTCCCCTTCATCTTCTCAAACAAAATTATGAATATAAAAACAATATATTTGTTAATATATCTTTTAATATATCTTTTGTTTTATTAATTCAATATGATAAAAGGATTTTCTGAAAAAGAAATTCGTTGACAACATTTAAACCTGACATACTGATACATTTAAGCATGCAAACTCAAAATTGCAATTTTTTTATGATGTCAATGTGTTTATTGTATGACTTCTTAGTTCTGCTCCTCTTCTCTCGTTAAAAACACAGTCTTCCTGTTCTTAAAGATCAGGTTTACTTTTCATCATTTCATCTTTCATGACCCCAGGAGAAGTGTGCGGGTAAATTGTCACCAATAAAACATCATTTATGTAAATCCCAAAACAAAGCAGGTACCAGCTAAAATGAAAATTATATATATTTCAGTAGGTTAAACTTGTAATTAAAATGGCTGAATAACTAAAATGGAGTATTTTCTACAATTTAAAAGACGATGGTATTTAATTATCTTAATAAACATTTCATTATGTTTAGATGTGCATTTAAATTTTGCACAAATTCAAATACAGCTTTGAAATAGCTTTTCTGTTTGATCTATTTGTAATTATTAGCATCCTCACCCCTGACATGTACATGATAGTTTAATAGCACCACTTTATTTTACCGGGCCTGACCTTAAAAGAGTAACTCTCTCTCTCTCTCTCTCTCTCTCTCTCTCTCTCTCTCTCTCTCTCTCTCTCTCTCTCTCTCTCTCTCACACACACATATGATTTTATACAAGATTGATATTATAATAATGTTGGTGCAGTGAGTGTTAAAACATATACCATGTATTGTTGATATGTTGATGAACAATTTCTGAATATGAACTATTCAAAATTGTAGATTTATAAATAACATAGTTTTCTATCTATTATTTCAATATATCATTTAAAAACACGAAACCATTTATACATGAAAATGCTCTTTATAAGGGAATTGTCTGATAGAATTATCAAATTTATCATTATTTTAATGATAAATTATTGTACTTATACAAGAGTATGTTATTTACTTAAATTATCTTCAAGCCTTTTATTTTTCAAATCAGTGTGACACTGCAAATAACAAAAAATAATTATTGGAAGTCATACAAATAAATTTACATGCACAGGACATATGTCAACAGTAATTTGAACATCATAATTTGCGAAAGGTCTACATATATTTTGCATGGATGGATAAAATGACCAAAACTTTAAATATCATTTGAAAGTTAGACATACACACTTTACACAAACAAGACCATATATGACCATGCATATAGATTCTTCATTTAGAGAAAATCCGGAGATGGAGACATGCAGTCATTTGTTTATTATTATTTGCTTTTATTAACAATAGCACAGAATCATAAGAATGAACCCAGGTGACAAGATTTCAAACAGTGTTATGATAGTAATATACTGAGTTATAAAAAAATAATACTCTGTCCCGAGTTTTTGCTTCCACCACTTTTTGCTTGATATTTCGATAATCTTAAATACCTTTGTGCTTAAACTACGCCCATCCACTGATATGAAAAATGTCCAGATTATCTGTTTACACACCCCAAAATAAAAATTCTACGGGGTGTTTGCATTGCGTCAGCCATTTATAAGCCCGGATGATAACGTTGAAACATTGCGTAAGTTATCCCGAGTACTTCCGAATGGAGAAAAGATGTAAACATTTCCCATTAATCTCTGTAAGTTTTTTTTTCGTTACTGTGAACTTTTATGAGTGAAAAAATGATAATTGTTCAATGAAGATATCTTGGATACACTCCCTTTTATCGATTTCAACTTATTCTTTTCACAGGTATGTGTATTTTTATTAAAAATCATCAAAAAGTGATGGAAGCAATAACTTGAGACAGACTATAGTTATAATAATTAATGTGCCTGACCATCTTATATTAACTAGATGAGTGTGTAAAAAATATAAATGAACTGTCATAGAAGAACTTTGAACACAGTAGAAAGATGTTATTGATCAGCTGTTCATCAATTTCCAGAAAATGAAATCAGCTGTTTATAATATTCTTTTAGCCTGTACTGAACTGATTTTCAGAAAATCAATTCAACTGCTTTCACACAGTCTTGTATAGATTACTTAATATTAGTTGAAAAAAAACCCCAACCGTTATGTAAAGCTAAGCATTGTCAGTACAAGTAAAGTAAACTGATTTGTCTCGATTGGTTCAAATGCAAATGATCAACAATATAACGGACTGGCAATAAAGCTACTTGTACAATGTATAGGCCTAGATGTTAAGAATACAGTCTCTCCTCATGTTTTGAACGAAACATTACAACACATTAAGTCGATCAGAAATTCGTCAACTGTGTAAAGCCACAATAAAATAGTTATTAAGCTATCTGGTACATTACAAATACACTGTATATCTATTCTACATACCTGATAAATCATCAAAAGATTGCTATCATCGGGAATACCGGCTACACGTGTTTACATCGTCTGACGAGCGCTTTTAGGACGCAGATTCCCACCTATACGACAGATGCGTTATTGATATTCTTCATATATTCTGAGTGTTGTTAAAACACATATGAGTGATTCGTAGTTATATTTTTCTTATAAGATATTAAATCAGCCGTGTTTTTTGCTTAAACTGCTGTTTTCGGTATATTTTCTATATATGGAAATACAGAGGCGGGGCGTATATTGTGACGTCATATCTCATTATCCCTTCATTAGCATATCGAAACGATGTATAGCCTTATCTGTCCTGCGCTTTCACTATATGGGTAAATTGACCCCGCCCTAGGGCCTAAAACTCTGTCCCAGGGGGTCATGAATTTCACAGTTTTGGTAGAGGAGTCCATTGACATTATAAGAATGTACTCAGTTTTATTCAAATGAGAAGAAGATTTTCTAAGATTTATTACATTTTCACTATATGGCCAAAGAGGCCCCACCCTAAAACCTGGACCCCTGAGCTAGGGGCCATGAATTTCAAAATTTTGGTAGAGAACTTAATGGAAACCATAACCACGGATTCAGTTTTTCCTCACATGTGTGGGAGTAAAGAAGAAAATTTGGCTCTTTTTTTGCATATTTGGCCCTATCCCTGGCACCCCAGGGGTGGTAGAGTCATGATTTTTAAAATTTAGATTTTTGTTACCAAAGAGATGCTTCATACCAATTGGCCTAGAAGTTTTTAAGAAGAAGTTAAAAATGTAAAATTAATAATGCATGACGCACGGCGACGGACGACGACCAATTGCATTAGGTCACCTGAGAGACTCAGGTGACCTAACAATTGAAAGCTCTTACTTAACACAAAGTTTATAACCTGAGTGTATGTCATTTTTTTGTCCGAATGTCATGTGGGCAAGTTCCACATCATTGGAAAAAAAATCATTATGGCTGTCACCGTTTTCTTTTCTTATGGAGGAACATTGAGTGGTTCTATTACATATAAAGATTGTTTTTGACTTTGTCTTGAAAAATGAAACATGACAATAACAAACTGTTCACCATCCAAACAATCCATAAAACGATATTCACACCAGAGCAACAAGGCCCTCTATAAAGAATTAGGTAGGATCAGGTGCCTTTGGCATCCTCTGCTGACCGGTCACGTCCGCCTTGTGCTATTTGCAGTAATCGGGGGAAAAAAGTCCGTAGAAAATTCGGTGATAAATTTGGTCTACAAATTAGTATGAAATACGTCAGTCAGCATGCGATCCAGTTGGAGATTGTATTTACTAACATGGTTGTTGTGTCGACCATAGAACTTACGAAAAGATGACTTAAAACGAGACTGTTGATATTCCTGTTTTATGAATTTGTTTGTCAGTAGCTTGCCTCGCCTTAGAAACTGTTCATACGAAGAGCATGTCCTTGCTTATCGAATTAACTGAGCCAAAACCACCATATGCAGGTGATGAAGGTATATTGCTGCATAAGTAAGGAAAGGTGACTATAGAAATATCGAAGTCATCGCGTTTATCATTAAGTGTTGTGGAAAAAAAAATTGTTGTTAGGTTTCCATCAATGTCAATTTCCAGTAAAATATCTAAATATGAAACAGATGACACGGACTCTGTGGTATGTTTTATTTCAAGTTCACTAGGATATATCGAGTCGACGTAAGTATGGAAGTAACAATTGTTAATTTATAATATGTCGTCGATATACCTGAATGTTGAGTTAAAGGCCACATCGAGTGATATATTTTTTTTCACGTACAAGTGTTTGAGTCCCATAAGAATACAAAAATAGGTCTGCTAATAATGGGGCACAATTGGTACCCATGGAAATTGCAACAGATCGTTGGAATACTTGATTTTCCAAAAAAGGATGTGTCATGAACTTGACCTGGGGTCAGTTGTGCAAGTTTAAGTTCTTTGTTATAAAATGCTGCAATTTTTCATTTTATCAAAAGTTTCAGATACATAAAAACAATAGAAGCATAAACATTGCATTACTATATAATCAGGAACGACCTAATGTTATTACATATGAGACTTTTTATTTATGTTTTATCCTTAATAACCAAACATAACATTGAACATTTCCTCTCAAAATATTTTTAGGCATATGAATGTTCTTACGGACATCAAAAGACAATGTTTTTATCCTTTTGCAATTTATGTAATAATGCGCCTAAAGTTTAATTCATACGCAGCACAGTTAAGGCTGTCAATAAATTCCGTTCAGACAAAAAATACGGGAAATGTGCATTATGACATCAGAGTATATTACAAACCTCAAAGTACTTATTGATTTTAACTATTAGCAAAATTAGTTAATAATAATATTTTAATCGAAAACAACAAATGCTATAACTTACAATTTTGATGTCCGTTATATCGTACACACTGAAAAATAAGCGATATGTCATTCTCGCAGTGGTACAAAATATGACGTCATATGCTTCAATATGACGCATTAAGTTAAGTCATTGAAGGCTATCATGCAGGTTTTTAGCAAAGAAAAATAAATGTCATGGATTAACGGAAAATTATAAATGAATATTTTGTTTAACATTATTATTAGTAGAATGCTAGCTATAAAGTCATATTTTCATTTTGTTTATATGCATCGTAAAAAGAGGCAACCTCGGTTTTGTATAAAATATCGTAAATAAATCGCTTCATTGCACGGGCATACACTTACCTGCTTAAAAACTTCTACGATCCTTGTAAAAATTATCTTATCTTAAAAGGTTTGCAACGTTTTTCAAAACCATAAATTCATCTGCTTGTATCATGCGACTGCCATATTACGTGACCACTATGAACATAAAATATTGTACTGTTATATTTATATATTGCATTTAAATGACTGTTATCGATTTTTAAAAGGACATGCCAGTTGAACTAAAGTATACGTGTTTTCATCACAAAAATTTGCCGATATTTTTATTGGCCGCCTTAACTGGCCTGCGTAAAGCAATGATCCTAATAATCGTCTGCAAGTTATCATCATTTACCTGAAGCTGTCCGTCTACAATAAACAAATAGCTTACCGGAATGTGTATGCGTAAATTTATAAATTATAGAAAAATTGACCATATGTATCTTTTTGAATCAACTGTGGTAGTTATATATACATAAAAGGTTACACGTTAATAATTTATAAAACAAACAGCAAATAGATAATACTAGTAAAGGATAAGTTTAGCAGAAATAGATTTCCGCAAATCATGCGTTGGCTCCAAAAATATCTTTTTCCTGAATTCCATATTTTAATAATAGACACGGATAAATCAACTTGTAATATAAATAAAACACTATTTCGGTATCCACAATATTATATAGTTTATTGTCTATTACATAGACGAACGTACGTTCCTAAAGGAAATGCTTTTGAAAGTAAATTACCCAGCAAGTATAAATGATATGATTGCTGTTAAAGAATGATATCTAATGCATGATATATATATATATATAGAATAATCCATTTTCGAACCTAAATAAACTTCTGAAAGTATATTTTCAATTTGTTGTTTTTAAACAAATTAAACAAGATGTCACGTTGGAACATGATACCGAAAATATATATCAGAATGTCAGTTATACATCTTTAAAGCTTTTTAATACTTAATCTTAATTGTTCCTACGACCTTAAAACGTAGAGTGGAGACAATAAAAATTAAAACAAAACAAAACAAAACAAAAACAACACAAATCACTTTATGACTCAACATGTTCTCCCTATATTACACAGATGTAAAAATAGCCTAAAATTTTCACAATTCACGATACAACATGTGAGTCAGTTTTATAAATATATATCCAATTGCATTCCTCTGATTAACCGAGTAACAATATACAGCCATATCAAAGATATTGATGTAAAAATGATTGTATAAAAGTGGCGCTTACAATGGTACAGTCAAAATATTTGTTTTGTTCTAAAAAAGTTACTTTAAAAAAAAAATTAAAAGTGAAAATATTATAGCTTTGAATGATTTATTTTTTCGTCGTCGTGTTAATAACTACCGTCAAGTAAGCAGACAAAATGAGCAGCGCGCGTTAGCGCGTTATGATAATTTTTCTGCTTAGCTGACCGCAGTTTGTGACACGACGTCGTCAAAATTAAATCATTAAATGCTTATATTTACATTCTCGCACTGACAAAAAAATAATGTCTTATTGAATAAACTGATACAAATTGCAGATCACTGAGGGAAAAAAATTATAACAGCAAGAAGAGTTGTTTTATAAACTGGTAAATACCGAAAACAGTCAGTCGTCAATAAAACCTAAGTTTTATTTTGATTACATGACGTTTAAAGTAAAACATTAATGATATACGATTTGTTTAACTTTTTGAAACCTATGCAAAAACGCAACTACGTAATTTAACTTCATAACTATGCAATCAAAGCGGAGACAAGGGCTGCATATGCAGCACTTTTAAGGCTTACTATGAAAATATCAGCGGATTCAAACGTTCATAAAACAATGCATCTATTATTACAAAATATTTATGTAAAGTCTTTTTTTATCATGATATAAATGTGATATTAAATGAAACAGAACAGTAAATGCTACTTTGTATTACGCTTAGTGTGGTCTCCTGAATGGAGAGTCACGTGATATGTGTTGATAATTCTCCCAAATGGAGGTTATAAACAAATTTCAATACTACAAGGGCATACTCTTATTTGAATTAAAATTTTAAATGATAATTAAATTCTACTTTTCTGGTAGATTCTGAAAAGTGCTGCTGCTTTGTATAGAGTTCATTTTTTATTAGAATAAATATCAAAGAAATGAGCTAAGGTTGGAATTTATATTACCTTAGCTGAATATTTTACGTATTTATGAATTCATTCTGTAGATTTCATTGAAGCAGCAGCAGTTTTTTTAATAAATTTAACATTCCCGTAATTTATATATTAAAAAAAATCAAAATGATCTGTGAAGTGTATGCCCTTGTAAACACCGGATTTAAGCCTCCCGCTGTCAAACACATCGAACTTGTACATTAAACACTCTAGAAAAGAATTAGCACACGCTCTAAAAAATAATTGCTACCGAATCAAAATAAGCATAGTAGATAGGATTTAATGGTATAATAATTGTTTTATGATTATGCTCCGTTCATTTATAAAATGAATTTTATCATGTAAATTTTTTTTTATTGATCCGCCTCTCTACACATAATATGCATCAAAATTTACAGTATGACGTCACATCTACAAGTGCACTGCGATCAGTCTGTTGTTTATATTTATCGTTGTTGGACTTATTTGACTACAAAGTTGCACGCATAGGTAATTTTTAATGTAACTTTATGTTTTTGTACCCAAAACAATCGGAAATTACTTTATTTATTAGCATTTCTGATGACTTGTTGTTTTGTGTGATGTCATAGTTAATATTTCCCGTACTTTCTGGACGGCGACCACAAAGTAAACCTTAAGGTAATTGTCCATACGTCACAAAACAGGTCTGACGTAATTCACGCGTTATTACGTCTTATCCGTGCCCGATCTAATTAAGACCTAACGTTAAAACTTGTATTTCAAAACAAAAATATCAAGCTGACATAGAAATTGATTCAAAACAAATATATCAAAAATCAAGACAACTGCAATCAATTAGGCCTACCGTGGTACTAATCAGCGAAATAACATGACTGGGTTGTGTCGATTGCGTACTCGTTTTGAAAATATAGACCGCTTACTTTTGTCCTGCATAAACATCAATCCATTATAAGGTTGAATTTAATCCCATTCTTTGAACATTAATCCCTGAAAGTCTATAAACATCCAAATCAAAATCCTGACCGAGATCTATATTCCAGTGCATAAGGGAGATAAAAACACAAGGGGAAATAATTTGACCTATATCATCTTTATCCTATTCGCTTAGCAACGAGCATAGATTTATTTTCCACAAAAAATGTTTTTAGAATTAAAATCATGCGCTGAAGAGAAGTAGTTTCATTATAAGAACAGTCTTTAAAACCAGTAAAAAAAAGTTTGAATAAAGATTAAATAGAGGTTTTGTTTTGAAGGCATATATCTGGTAGTTAGCATTATCCATGCATGTGACTGCAATTTCTAAATACCGATCTCGATCCATAATACTTACCAATATCCAAAGAAACCCTCTTTTGCGATTTAAATAATACAGATTAATCAACAGGTCTTTTTTTAAATCATGTTTTCTATTTAACAATAATCAAAACATATATTTTAGAGTTATGAAATAATAAACCTATGCACAGTTTTATTTTTAAGAACTTTTTTTCAAAATATATATTTTAATGATTTTACCAAAAATATGCCAATTGTGATCCTGAAAAGGCCGGTCCCTTAGGTAATTTTATTTCTAATTGATTAAGGGCGTTAAGGTGTAAGTAATGTCAAAATTTTAGAGAATTCTGTACGTAAATAAAATTGTAAGAGCTTAATTCTCTTTGAAAAATTATTCATTTTATCTAATTTGTATGCAGATTTATCATTTTTTTTTAAATAAATAAGCAAGTGTAACATAAAAACTTTTGTTTTGAAAGAATAATTACTTTATTTTACATAGGATATAAGTCAAAAAATGATTTTTTGAAAATCAAATTTCAGGCTTAGGCTTATATTCTTTATGTATGAGAAAAGCGCCATTTTCCGCAATCGGTTCTATTTTTAGCAACGGCCCTAGCTTTTATAATACCGATGGACCAGCAAACAGGGTAAAATTTGATAAGAACATATCCTAAGATACACGTTTGAAAAATATGAAAAAATTCTGTACGCATTATATTTATCTAGTGGGGTATGGACCATTACCTTAACAGTGCTGCATAGCAGCTAACGAAACCGCTAAGATATCTAGGTCTATTGAACGGACTGCTAGGTTAGCCGCTAGGTGAAAATGAGGTTGGAAACATTCACCTAAAGACTAATTACACTGACACAATATGTGAATTTCAAGCGGAAATATACATGTTAAGATTCATTATAACTTAAAGGATGAATAAAATATTACTAAATAACTAGATTTCGTGTTTGGTGCAAAGTGGTCACTAAGGTGGCTATCTTTAATTTGATGCTTAGCATAAAATATTTAGGCTACGAATATCTACGTAGCGGCTAGGCAAGCTTTCTGTTCAACTACGTAGCAGCTACGATCTTGAACGCAGCCCAGGGTTGCGTTCAAGATCGTAGCTGCTACATAGGACTACGTAGTTGAACGGTAAGCTACACGTAATTAGCCGCTAGGTATATATTCGTAGCCTAAATATCTTATGCTAAGCATCTAATTCAAGATGGTCACCTTAGTTACCACTTTGTAACAAACATAAAATCTACTTATTTAATGATATGTTGTTTATCCTTTAAGTTGTAATGAATTCTAAGATATAGAATTCAACTTGAAATGAACAAATTATATCGATGTCACAAGTCTGTAGTTGAATATTTTTATCTTCAAATCTGAGAGCTAGCGGCAAACCAAGCGGTCCGTTCAATAGACCTAAATATCTACGACCTAGCGGCTAGGCTAGCTGCTACGACATTGAACGCAGCCCTGTAAACTGGATATAATATATTTCACATCTATGCACGTCCATTTTAATCAGTGATGAGTGATTAATGCATTTGATCGGCTGTTTGTTAACTCTTATATCATAAGATTTTTATTGTTCTTCTATGAGGAAAAAACGTATTATATTTGATTCGTAGATGTGCATTGTACAGGTTATTTGGTTGAAGTACAAAAAATACATGGAGTTGCTTTGATATAAAAAATAAACATTGTATTGCCTTTGGTTAAATTTAGAAGTAATTAGAATATTTTTAAATTAAATAAAAATCATTCATTGTTAATGTGACGGATTTATATTTCTATGTTCGTTGTTATAAAATACAATGCATTTCAATGTAGCAATGATTTATCTCTCCTCTGCGTCTACCAACACACTAACAGACGCGTTTTTTATTTTTTATTTATATCGTTCTTCAATTCTACCGACTCATTGTCATAAAAAACGTTTGAGACAGTTAACTACACCTAAAGAATATCTTTTGAGTGAATATATTTGATTTGACTCTGATTACCTTATTTATATAATCAAAGGATCTTTCATTACACCATATCTCTCTAAAGTCACAGATAGATCAATGTGTATCAAATACCTACACCATATTATTGTTAACTAGAGTAAATTGTTCTACGTATTTGACTTGGTTTCAGAGAAAAAAAAATAATCGATGCAAGAAAATTATACTTTTTTAAAAAAAAAATTTCAATGTAAAGCATTTATTTGATTTTCGTTTTGCTAAAATCTTAAAAAAATGATATCTTATTTATATTTACATAGTTATGTTAATCTTAAGTCAAAAGATTACCTTTAATGATCAGAAACTGGTCAGATTAAACAATAGTTCCAAACACAAAATTGATGCAAGCATATGAAAGAACGTTCGTGTAATTCCTCGTACAAGGGTTGATTTTTTTAATAAGGTAATTACAAACTAAAGTAGTTTCTAAAATTGACATTTAATGGAAAGCTTGATATATAATGATATGTAAAAAGAATACAAACGTTGGAATCATAAAATTAAAAAACACTGCTTCTTAAAAAGAAAATCTTTGTTATTACAACAGAAATAAACACAATATTTATGTAAAGTACATGTAGCATAAATTCAGAGTAAGGCTTACTTTGCTAGATCATTAGCTTGGAAAAGATGTCCTACATTCGTTTAGTGCATCCAAATTAATGATTCGACTATACCCCAGCATCTTGCTTTTAAAAGGCCTGCTAGCGATTAATGACAACGTTTTCCCGTTTTTTAAATGCTAACAATTAATCAAATTTATTGCATTGACTGTGAGCTCACAATTTATTAAACGAAGAAATAGAAATTTACAGGATCTGCCGTTGAACAATAACTATATACTGTAGCAAACACTTTTATGTGACTGTGTACGATCAAAATACTAAGTAAAACTGTGGCGCCGTTTGTATAAAAAAGGACAACCGTTAACATATTATAAGAAAACAGCTAACAGATTATGCACGATAAGTTTAGCAGAAACAGATTTCCATAACTCATTCGTTGGCTCCAAAAATATCTTTTACCTAAATTCCCCATTCTAATTTTAAACACGTTAAAAATCTTATTTAAGGATTGAAACAATGTTGCGCTCCTATGGCCATATAGAAATAGCAGAGAAAAAACAAAACCGTTCAATAACTTTATGGTCTTACATAAATTCCCCCATATTACGCAGATGAATAAATAAACGAACATTCTCACAAATCCCGATGCAGCATTTGAGCAAAGTTAGTATTTAAATCTCTACGTGCGTCCCTCTGATAAACTGATTATGAATATGCAGTCTATTTCAAGGATATCAGCTGATGTAGGGTAAGGAAAATTGGTTGGCAGTTACAATGTCACGCTCCAAACATGCAACTGTGTTGTAAAAAGTAAAGTGTTAAAATAACCAAGAACTAAGATGTAAATAGTATGTAATAATAATAAAAAAAGAACAAACGAGTTCAACGGACAGAAAGAAATGAAATTAAAATGTTGAATTGATATTAGCAAACCAACAAGATGCCCGTGGGCCGCATCTATCACTTGAGTAACATAAACCATAACTCTATTAAAATCAGTTAACATTAATTTTAAGAGCTTTATAAAATTTTTACCAATATTCAAGTCAGTGTTATATCAATGGTTGTAATGTCAAAAAATTAAAAATCTAGATGCTTCAAAACGTGATAATATTAAAGATGGTAACATAAATATGATTTTTTTTGGTTTAAATTTACCAGTACATTCCTAGATTTCCCCCAAAACCCATAATAAAATTTGAAGGGAAACCAAATTCTAAATAACTTATATATTATGCTTTGAAATATCCTTTGGGTTCCAGTCTAAAAAAAGGCAATTAAAATACAACTTTCAAACAGTTTCGGGACCCTATAATTGTCAAGGAACAACAAAGTGAAAGACTAAGACTCGAAACTGCAGCAGCTTATTTACTCATAATTTTATTTCCGTTTATCTCGTCTATTAAGTTAGTTGTTCCCTTAATCTAAAATTGCCCGAGAATTGTAC
This sequence comes from Magallana gigas, assembly GCF_902806645.1. NCBI lineage: Eukaryota > Metazoa > Mollusca > Bivalvia > Ostreida > Ostreidae > Magallana > Magallana gigas. Next base: position 70,356,711 of record NC_047563.1, on the reverse strand, counting down.
TTTAGTAATAAAGAATCAATTTATATCAAATTCATAGTCTTATTTAAATTTAGCCAACAATCAACGAGGGCTAATGAGAAAAAAAATATATCTACATTACAATGTCTCTGCAAATACTTTTCAGCAAACAGTTAGAAATTGATTATACTAATGATTCGCAAATTGATTGTAAAGTGTTGACAAAACAAAGATTTCAGAATTTTTTTCTATTTGATAATGCTAAAATAAAGGAATATATTTATCTCAATCCAACATATACAAGAACTTTCTATCTTGAAAACAGTAGTAGTAAAGCTTACAAAAGGAGTATCTTATATGCAGTTTTCTGCCAAAAGATTATTAAGTTCAACAGCTAGCATATTTATCATAATTTATTTTTAAAAATTCTAACAATATGCACACACAACATGTCTATTTACAATAAATCTGCAATTTAAGAACACCATCTTATCTTGAAGGCTGTAAGAGGAGTAATCCGCACAAAAAGGGAAACATTTGCCAGCCACACGTCTGCCCGTTTGCCCGACATTGTCACCATATTACTAACCCAATTTTTCTTTCAGTTAAAACACTGACGCAAGCGTCAAAAGAACGACGGTAAACTTATTGGCTTTAGCTCAACTGAACTGAAATCTCACGTGAGCTATTCTAATCACATTTTGTCCGTCGTCCGTCTGTTCGTCTGTCCATCTGTAAACTTTTTAAATTTTGAACTTGTTCTCTTAAACTGCTTGGTCAATTTCAGTCAATTTTTCTTTAATGATTGTTATTCGTTAATTATTACACAATTTAATTCCTTAATGTATATTTATTTGTTTTTCATTTATCACGTGCAGACCTGGCAATTTGTTGATGATGCAATTTTAAAATCGCGATATATAAAGTTAATCAAGCTGTGCATACAATCTGTAAATGAAATATCGTCTTTAAATAATACAGCTATATACTTATATATAATATGTTGTTAAGAATTATTCATGGTAAAGAATAAACTATAGTTTAGCAGTTTTGTATACAAAAGGAGCGTTTTTCCCACAATATGTCGACGAGAGAAGAGACGTAACTGTTAACAGTCAATTTTAAGGCAATGTCTTTGTGTTTGTTACGGATATGAAAAACTATATCACCGATTTTTTTTTTTGAAATTCAGTGTTTATAACTTTAAAATTAATTGACCAGAGTGAAAATTCCAGTAATTTCGAAGTCGGGATACTGGGTACATGTAAATAATTTCGTTTCTTGTTTACAGCGGCGGTCATTTATTTACGGGGGTTATTTTTCTTGTTTTTCGAGGGTTTAACATGAAGAAAAAATGACACTTTTTTTTCTTCAGAAAAATCCAATTATTCTACATCATAACAACATATGTAAAAAATGATATTTTTAAAGCATTGTTTACCTAACAAAGAATTATGAACTCTGTATCTTGCTAATTATTTGATATTTGACTTCAGATATCTGACATAGCACTTAAAACTTCTAATTTTAACAGTATAAACAAATAAAATTTGAAAACTTTAAGTCAAATCGTGTCTAGGTCCCTTTAAGCCTACAATTAAAAAATTGAATTTATAAGGAGCCCTGTCTTTTAAAATGATAGAAATAAAATCCTTAAATTGCCCTCCCCACGCATTAAGATTTTAAAAACTGGCGAAAAATATTTTTTTTCTTCTTTTCCCTTGTCTAGATTTCGGATTATTCTGTCCTATTTCCTTAAAAAAACAGATGCTACGTGCCTGTACTTACACAACTCTTTTGAGCATATAATGATGACGATGCAGAGTTTAAAATTTAAGCTATCATACCGGCTGACTAAACAGCTTTGTGGAAAGATATTTAAAAGGAGCAGGACATGTTGAATAAGATCGCAAGATGGCAAACTACGTACTCATTTAGGAGGGAAAGATAATAGAGAGATGGTAAGAACATTTTAGTGAAGTACTCAATGTTCCAACACAGGCAGTAGAACTCCCAGAAGGATGTACTGACTAGGCTAACACGGACATAGAAATTGATACATCACCGAGGAAGTTAAAAGAGCATGTGCATACAATTTGTAACGTGCAGACCTGACAATTTGTTGCCGATGCAATTGTAAAATCGCGATATATAAAGTTAGTCAAGCTGTGCATACAATTTGTAACTGATATATCGTCATTGAATAATACAACTATATAATTATATTTATTATATATAATATGTTGTTAAGAATTATTCATGGTAAAGAATAAAATATAGTTTAACAGATTTGTATACAAAAGGAGCGTTTTCCCCACAATATGTCGACGAGAGAAGTGACGTAACTGTTGACAGTCAATTTTTTGGCAATGTCTTTGTGTTTGTTACGGATATGAAAAACTACATCACCGATTTTTTTTAAAAATTCGGTGTTTATAACTTCAAAATTAATTGCCAGAGTGAAAATTCCAGTAATTTCAAAGTCGGGATACTTGGTACATGTAAATAATTTCTATTCTTGTCTACAGCGGCGGTTATTTATTTACGGTTGTTATTTTTCTTGTTTTTCGGGGGTTTAACATAAAGAAAAAATTACCCTTTTTTTCTTCAGAAAAATCCAATTATTCTACACCAATACAACATATGTAAAAAAAATGATATTATTAAAGCTTTGTTTACATAAAAGAATTATGAACTCTGTATCTTGCTAATAACTTGATATTTGACCTTAAATATCTGACATAGCACTAAAAACTTCTAATTTTAACATTATAAACATTGAAAATGGAAAAATAAAATTTGAAAATTTTAAGTCAAATCTGTCTAGGTCCCTTTAAGCCTACAAGTGAAAAATTGAATTTATAAGAAGCCCCCCCCCCCCCCCCCTTTCGCCCTGTCTTTGGAAGCAGTTTTAAAATGATAGAAATAAAATCCTAAATTGCCCTCCCCACGCATCAAAATTTTAAAAACTGGCGAAAAATATATTTTTTCTTCTTTTCGCTTGTCTAGATTTCGGATTATTCTGTCCTATTTCCTAAAAAAAAAACGATGCTACGTTCCTGTACTTACACAACTCTTTTGAGCATATAATGGCGACGATGCAGAGTTTAAAGTTAAAGTTATCATACCAGCTGACTAAACAGCTTTGTGGAAAGATATTTAAAAGGAGCAGGACATGTTGAATAAGATCGCAAGATGGCAAACTACGTACTCATTTAGGAGGGAAAGATAATAGAGAGATGCCAAGAACATTTTAGTGAAGTACTCAATGTTCCAACACAAGCAGTAGAACTCCCAGAAGGATGTACTGACTAGGCTAACACGGACATAGAAATTGATACATCACCGAGGAAGTTAAAAGAGCAATTCTAAAAATGAAAACAAAACCCGGAAAAAGCCACAGAATATATAACATCAGCGCAGAAGAAAGTGTAGCACCAACAGCACCAAAGCTAACGGTATTATTCAACAGAATCATTGATGAACATACTCAGACTGGAAAAGATCACCTATCATCAAAATACCAAAGAAAGGGGATTTCACTATATGTGACAATTACAGAGGAATATCACTACTAACTGTTCCTTCGACAGTTTTTGTAGAATAGTGATAGACAGAATTAAAGATGGGATAGAGGACAAATTAAGGCCAGAACAAGCTGCATATAGGAGAGGAAGGGGAACATCAAAACAGGTTTACATCTTAAGAAAAAGGGAATTGTCATGTCTGTGTTCCTATTCATCATTGTGGTCGATTGGATAGATAGATAATTCATGTCCACACTAGAAGATCTTGATTATGCCGACTACCTGGCGCTGATATCCAGCAAATATAGCAATATACAAGAGAAAACCACCAGGCTGCAAGATGTCGCAAAAATATACGGGACTAAATATTAATATTAATAAAACAAAAAGCATGAGGATAAATGAAAAAAATTGTCATCAGCTTAAACAACAAAGAAGTTAAGGAAGTGTAAACTTTCCTTTACCTCTTACCCACAATAGACAAGAATGGAGGGACAGAAGCAGATATAAAAGAAATACTATGGCTAGCCAGGGGTGCCTTTTCACCCCTTAGCAATTTATGGAAATCAGCACAATATAGCACTAAGACCAAGCTAAGAATATTCAACCACCGGAAATGTCTTTGAAGAATTTTTAAAATACACCGGTCAGACAAGATATCAAACCATCAACTATATGAACAAACAGCAACAATATCACTTTCTAGAGCAATCCAGGGGAGACGTTGGAGATGGGTAGACCATGTTCTCCGAAGGGACAACAACTCAAATATCAGAGCGGCGCTGACCTGGGCTCCTGTTGGAAAAAGAAGGTGAGGAAGGCCAAGGAACACCTGGAGGCGTAGAGTGGGGAGAGAGAGAGAGAGAGAGAGAGAGAGAGAGAGAGAGAGAGAGAGAGAGAGAGATGGGACTTGGGTGGAACAAATGGAGAGATGCGCAGATTGTTGCCAGCGACCGACGCAAGTGGCGTCTTTTGTTTCACGTCTTCAAGCGTCCTCCGGGGAACGAAGAGAAAAAGTAAGTAAGTGTAATAACGGGGCCTATTTAGCAAACCGAGCATAATGCAAAAAGGGAGCGCATGCAAGCACATTAGTATGCTTATACCTCGTGGGGGGGGGGGGGGGGGGGGGCTAAAAAAGGGTTTAGCGAAGTGGCTAAAAAAAAGGCAAGCTGAAGGAGCATACTTAGTTCTATCTAATTTTTTATATGTTTTTGCTAACCCCACCCCCGACACTTGCCAAACATGAATGCTGAACGTATCGCCTTGAATTTCTTTAATTTCTATGTAGTTTCTTAGTGAGGTCTACTGTAGAAAAGGGACCCTACTTGTCATAGAATACTTACCCTGGGTCAAATTTCTCCGTAGAAATTTGACCCTCGGGTCAATATTTTACGGGGGTCACTTTTCGTCGTTACGCCGGTCGTCATGTGTGCAATTTACAGAATAAAGTGAATTTTACAGATAAATTTATGTGTAATTTTTACTGAACAAAGTGCAAAGTTTAATGTGCAATTTACAGATGAAAGTGTGTATTTAACAGATGAAAGTTCAGAATGTAGAGATTAAAGTGTAAATTTTACAGATTAAGGTGATTCTACAGATTTATACGTTACTTTTTTAAGATTCAAGTGTACAAATAAATCAAAGTACTGAAAGTACTGGAAAGCGCTAAGCCGGGAATAAAGTGTTAGAATAAACCGAATGTTATGAAAATACATGTAAAGAATCATATTTGAATCGGGATTTGTTCGTTATTGTAAAAATTCACGTACACTTAAAATTCTGAAATGATGTAGAATTTGGATATGTCTTAGTTATAGAATACATAAATCTTTTCAATGATTAATGCATGCTGTCGTGCTACAGTGAAAACAGAATGCTGATGACTTTAAAAAAAATATAACCACACCAATTAATTAATTAATGTAAGCGTTTCTTTATTCTTGAAGCATAAAATGTTTTATCAATTTGACTGTAAATCAAAGTTTCCAATTTACAAATCATAATAATCTGCCTGAAAGCATGTTTACAAAGATCATGATTGATTTTAAAATTTTAGCAATTTCTTGAAATCGAGAAAATTTGCAGTAATTTTATAATAGTATTGCTAATTATTTTTAAACAGATTTTGCTAATGTTCAGCAGAGCTACAGAACACATGCCTATTGTGAAGAAAATAAAGTAAAATAAGATTGTCGCAAATAACAAAAATCAGACTATGATTAATATTTACTTATGTTTATTTGCTATTTTTCATCATCTCTTTATTATTACATCTGACAACTTGCAAACCAAAAACATGAATAACACTAAAAAATACAGTGGCAAATTACGATACCAGTTGCAATATAAAAAAGGAATAAAGTTTTGACAAAAGTAACTAAAGATAATACTGATCGCATTAGAGATCTGCCTTGCAGGAAATGCCACTTATTCCTCTAAATGTCAGCTTTGGTATTCAAACAATATTTCCAGCCTTCTGCTACAATACCCCATGCAAAGACCATTAATGTCTTTGTAGTGGAACCAAGAGTTATCTTTCTTGATCTTGTATTGTACAGTCTAAGAGTTATTCCTCTTTATGTGGAACTCTTCTATGTTCAGTTTTTCACGCTGTGTACGTGCGGTCCCGCCGCAGTGCTACACATTTTCTTTACCAACATATTCCATGGTTCATCCTAGTCCCCTCAAATTGTAAGTATCATATGCATTTAGATATATGAAATATTCATTTTATTTGTTGTTTTTGCAATGACATGTTTATAAAAGCAAACATAAAGCACCCTCGTAATGACTGTTTCTGTAGTAGGTTGTAGTCGCCAAAATTTTCTGGTGTTTACATATTTTTAGGTTAAACATACAAGGATACCTTCATCATTTATATGATTTACTGGTCATTAATTAAGTACACAGTACACCTATGAAGTGTGAAGTCTATGTTTATATTTTTCAAATAAATTTTTCCATTTTTTACCTACATTCCATAATTTCCCTTGGGCTACGTACTGTTTCAATACTGGGTGCACATTTTGGAATTCGTCTATTTTGATAATTGTCAATTTATTTCCTATGACAACTATGATATATATACATATATGATATGAATGTATTATTGTGTGAATTGTAAAAAATGTCAGTTTGCACATTATCCCATGTATTCATAAATTGTTTATAATTTGTTTCAGCACTTTACCACATCAGATCTACATCAGATCTACATTCAATAAAGATTGCCAATTGAATCTGGTTATACTTGCTGTTTTTCAAACAGTACAGTATTAACATTCCCGGATGTTAGAATATTAAATATTATACAAAATGAAGTCGCTTCTAATAAATTTAAGTATCAACAAGACAGTCTCATCTGTGGTATGTTTTAGGGTATATATTTGAATTTAATGAAGTCTGTTGCTACCATCTCATCATACGTAAAAAAATAGCGCGTTTTAACAAGTCTACTTTAAAGGGTGTTGTCATGGACGCCGATTCAGATGTCGCATCAGTATTTCACAGTAGGTTCACGTCAAAACAGGTCTGAAGAAAAAGAATTTCCGAATTTTTCTTCGCATTTGGACCGTTTCCGCCTGCGACAAGGGCTAACCTTTTACATGTATGTTATAAAAAAACATGTGTAAGGTGTCTGACTATCCAAATTTTGTAATAATGCAAGATTATTTGATTTTTTTATGCGTGTTGTTTTTTGAGGGAAAGATGGATGAAAAGTTTTTGACTTGTGGTCTTGTGCTTTTCAAGCACACGTATAACTTCGACGTAACAAACTCTCACGCCTTGATGGATGCACATGTGTTTTTGCTACTAAATTGTAAAAAAGGTTTTGTTTAAAAAGATATCAAGAGGATTTTCCCTGAAGTTTGTTTTGAATTTGTAACTTGTATCTAAATATGCGCATTTATGATAGGGATATATAGTAAACTTCAAGCGCGGATATGGGGGGGAGGGGGGGGGGGGTCTGGACCACCCTTTAAAATTCAAATTTCATTAAATTACATTTTAAAATGGCCATCTTCGCTAGCCGAGTGTCCGATTTGTTTTTCTCATCTCATTTCTGAGAAAAAACGATCATTTCTGAGAAAAACGAATCGGACACTTGGCTAGCGAAGATGCCCCTTGGCAAAATTAAAAAAAAACAAAAAACAATTAACACTTTTAATAAGATATATAAAGCAATCTTAATAGTGTCCTCTGGCACATAATTTGTTCCGTCCGGATAGAAGTAGAAATAATAATAGTTTATAAAGAAACGTTTGGTCTGGCGGGCGAGAAGTTTTGAGACTTTACCGTTTAAAAACACTCAAAACCTATTCATATCACAAAAAACTACGTAAAGATAAAAGTTTTAAAATCGATAAATGTTATGCATAAATTGTTTGTTAAAATTGTAAATTGCAGGTCAGAAAATATTAGCAAATCCATGTGCAATTGAACCTTAAACTTTGGAAAAACAACTTGGAATGATAATAAAGTACCACAAAAAGTTGATGAAAAAGAAATTTTGACACTAACAACACTGTCTAATGTAGATGGAAAGGCGTCAAACGGTACAATGTCCCCCAAAAATGATATATCTGATTCTATGGATCATAGCGAAAGCCAAAGCCTAACTACCACACAGCTTGCTCTGATATTTGTTGGTTCATTTATTAGTCCCCTACCGATTTTCACCGGAGGGGACTATAGCTTTCCTCTGCGTCCGTCAGTCCGTCTGTCTGTCCGTCTGTCCCACTTCAGTTTTCAACAATTTTTATTCTTTATGCGTTTGAGGAATAATATGAAATTTGCTAAACAGCTTTAAAATGTCAAACTACAGATCAAGTTTACACTTTTGTAGCGTCTGGTTGACATATTTTCGAGAAAATTAATTTTTTATATTCCAATTTTTTAATGTTCGGGTTCGATATTCTGCATAACAGTGCATTGTTTTCACATTTCCACAAACCGGTAGGGGATGTGTATTGCTTATGCAATACTCTCAGAATGCTTGTTGGTATAGTTGTTTATGGATCTCTACCAATATATGTCTACTGCTATCATTGCCAAAAATAAGAAACAATCCAACACCGCCACCGAATAACGACAATGAACAGACTCATTTTCTTAAACAACTTCCTAGTGCTTGCTTATTGGATAAAGATAGTGTTCACTTAGAAGCAAAGCAATTGTACGAAAAAAAGAATTATTTATTATATTTTATATTGACCGTAGCTTTGTTTTTCATTTTTATAAAATTCTATCTAAGGAATAATTTGAAGCAAAGCATCTTTGAATATTCTATAATCCACCAAAATTTTCCACGATGATTAAGTTTTTTTTAATTGTGAAAATCACAGGGCGAAAAACCACCTTTAAACAGGCATTACATATGAGGTCGTTGAATCGACCATAGAGCTTACGAAAAATTGACTTTATTCGAGACTGTTAAAATTCCAGTTTAATCAACTTGCTTGTCAGTAGCGTGCCTTGTCTTTGTAACTGTTCATACGTAGAGTAAGCCCTTGCGTATCTAATTGACTGAAAGACAAGAACTCCACATGTAAGTGAATTGCCACATAAGTAAAGAATATGACGATAGTAAAAATGACGTCATCTCATTTATCATTTAGTTTTGTTGTTAGGTTACCATCAGTGTCCCATTCTATTAAATTTTCCAAAAATGGAACAAAGACGTAGACTTTGTGTTTTTTTTAATTTTAAATTTACTGGGATATATCGAGTCGACATAAGTATAATTGTTAATTGATAATACGTCGTCGGTTCACATAAATGTTGATTTGAAGGCCACGTTCAAGTGGGTTTTTTTTTTTTTTTTATAAATTCTGTTTCATATGAATACAAAAATAAGTCTGCTCACAATGGGGCGCAGTTCGTATTCATGAAAATTCCAACAGAATGTTGAAAACTCTGATTTAAAAAAACTACATTGATGTTGTTTATCAAAATCTCAAAGATCTTTTTAACATTAAATTCAGAGTACTTTTGTGCAAAATCTAAATGGTTTTTTCGCAAAATAATAGTACAAATGACCGAATACAGGATAAGTAAAATTACGTGATTCTTTTTTTTTTTTTTGAAAAAGCAGCTATTAATGATGTAAAAAAATCCTACACTTTAATCAACTGGGTACGGTTGTATAAAGTATAGAAAAGTTGTAAATGAGCAAGGACAATCATCGTTATGTGTTATCAATTTCAGGATAAAAGAAAAGCAATTTAAATAAAATAAAAACACGAAGCTGCAATCTTACAAGAAACAATTACAAGAATCTTTATTCAACAAACTTTGTCTACAAAAAGACACCTGAGTAAATGGTCGACCCAAGGAAAAATTCTTCACTACAACGTGAGAAGTTATAAGTTAAAACATTGCAAGATTTTGAAATAGATATCCCAAAACGTTTCCATATTACTCAATTCTAATAATTGCCAGAAAATTATTTGAAAATATAATAAATGCCCTTTTGAAAAACTTCAATAAATTCAAAACAAATCTTTTCCGCTATCAAAAATATGTATGCGATTTATGTTAGTCAGCATGGGACAGATCAAAGGTAGATTTCAAAGAATTAAATATAAAAAAAGAATAGATTACGATTAAAAAGGAGATATTGATTCTTTATAAATATTTCATATTTTAGTAATGTATATGTAGCTGGTTACTTGGCCTTTCCAGTATAACTTTTTGTTTTAATGAATCTTAAAATTGAAGTAATTTGCTGAATTATTTTCTATAAGAATTACAATTCCTTTTTAAATATTGATTTGTCATAATGAATATACATTGTATTTGCGTATCGACAATCGAAATACATAATTTAAAAACCTTTGCTATTTCTTGTTATCGAAGTCTTTCTCTCTTCATACACAGCTGAAACTCCATTGTTTAAATATCACTGTTATGGAATGGAAACTTACATTCATTTGGAATGTAAAAGGTAAATGAAGGAAATATAGAACTTAGCATACAATTGAAAATCTTTGTAACGTATCTTTTCTGGTAGTAACAAGAGCTATAATAGGGAGTATATATTGTCTTACTGTTCATTGGGTTTTATCGTTAATGAAACTTGTAAACTACGTTATTGGAAGCAAGTCGGTAATAAATGGGGGTGGGGGACTAAAATGAAACAATTAACTCGCACCATATGGGCATCAGAGATTTTGGAACCAAGACCACTCATACTTACATTCTTTATTTTCAAACAAATCGTTTATCAATGGGTAAATTCGAAAAAAAATAGATAGTACTCTAGGTTCATTATTCTAGAATTTTATTTCAACTTTACAATACGGTACAAATGGAGAAACCGAAGTTTATATATCATTTCATTTTGTCTATGGACAACTTAGAAAATAAGGATTTACTTACAATGACAAGATCTGCAGAACAATAATCAATAATGTACAGCTGCTGTGTTCATCATCGACTGGAAGAAAAGAAACACAAGATATCCATTATACTCTCATTAAAAAAAGTGCACAGCTAAAGCAGAACTTTATACTTATAGTGCTTATGTTGGATCGCTATATTTGAAGACTGTTACACTTACTCCTTGTATCAACTCTCTGTAAAGACCAAAAATACTTACCATCCAATATCATGGAATCAAATCTTATATGTCTAATTTGAAAGAGGGTTCTATATATAAACTCTCTCTGAAAATATTTTAGACAAGGCATACTCAGCTCCATAACAACGAGATTGAAACGTTTCCACAAAACTTAACTTAAAATTACTTCCCTTTGTTAACCTTTCTGTATTCAAGTACAAAAAAGACGTCATGATATCAGGGCAAAAGCAGATCTTAGCTAAGCATATCACACTCTGCTTAAGTATATCGTTGCTATGTCAAACGTCACTTCCGCTTTCACTTCACTGTGAACAAAGAATGCATGTGGTTTTAGCCAAATCCCAGCAGTTTGTCACTGTATAATTTGAAAATAAATTACTGAGTTCTACACGTAGCGTATCGAAGAAGAGGAAACCTAACTGGACGACAGACGAATGTATATATCTAAGCAAATTGGTTGATGAAAACAAAAGCGTACTTAGGTCTAAATTTGGGGCAGGGGTAACGAAAAAGGGAAACCTGGCGGAAAATAACAGATGCCATCAATGCCACCTCCTCTACCAAACGTTACAACAAGACTGTATTGTGTTATGCGCGGATCTCAAGGGGGCGACTCCCCCCCCCCCCCCCCCCCCCGCCCGCAAAAATTATCAATTTCACATAGCCAAATTAACAATATTATGACATATGAGTTGATTTTACATACTCTGATTCATGTTCAGATGGATTCAGAATGCGTACATGGGTGCCGTCAATGGCCCCAATAACCCCCGGAAAGTGTGCGATGCCAAAAAAATCAGACTGGTGCTTCCTCATAATGTCTGGTTGTACAGGAAATGGTATGAACCTTCTTACAATATGAGGCTGTACGAGAGCAGTGGTCACCCTGTGAATTATTCTCGATACAGTGGATTGATGAATACCAAAATTGTCCCCACTGCACAGCTGCATTCGTCCAGTTGCAAAGTACCTCAACGTTACCATAACTTGTACATGTGCTGGAATGCTATAATTTCTGTTCAAATTAAATTTGTTATAAAGTCAATACCCTCTTGTTTAAACCTGAATCTTGCCTGCAATTCTGCGACCGACATGGATCTTAATTAATGGCTTAAATGTTCTCTTCCTTCTTTCAGCCATTTTGGATTTACTTAAGTATATGCTTAAAAACTTATGACAGGTAAATACCATGCTTAACTTTAAGAATATACTAAGCATATACTAAAGAGTTGAGAAGTTTTATGCAAAAAAAGAGATGATAATCAATATTAATTTTTTTTTTCAAATTGAAGAAAATATTCTGTTTTCAAAAGAAAATTATCATACCCACTGAAATGACTATTATCATATTTGTCTAATATTTTTATTAAAATATATATGTTCAGTTTTTGAACTAAGTCTGATATTAGTTTCCTCTAGTAGAATGTGTTGAGTTTCGCAATGTTTTTTTCCATAAAAATTGTCATTCTGTTTGTGCACGTAAATATCACTTATCTTCTCCAATGGTGTATATGACTATATCTTAGCACGCTTGCAAGTCACAGTGATTGGGAAATCGTTTGCGTTTTTTTAACAAACTGCTTTGATATCTGGTTTTTCTCCCCGTTTGATGATTACTAGAAGGTCAATACTAGAGGCTTGAATTTGATTGTGATTTACGGTAAAACAACCCATTCTCTTTACCTCTTGGTAATTTGGTTCTTTAATTAATTATCATTTATTTTATGTCATATATATCATTTGTTTTTAGGCAAGCACCACGAGCAATTGGTCTACGCATGACGTTTACAGTGCGTTAAACTTATATGTTGACGGTAAGCAAGAGCGACTTAGGTCAATGTACGTGTAATGCAAGGGACAAATGAGATTTCTTCACAACATCCGTGGAAGTCTAATCGTACGGTTTTCTTACGAGATTTTTTATCAAAGCGCAACTGCACAGTACGTTTTCAAATTTCGCAAGAAAATCTTAGTGATTGTTGTGCATGTCCAACAGCCATCGGGAAACGTACGTCCCTCTTAAGTTGTAAGATACACTTGTGTGTCTCGCAGGATTTTAAAAATAAAAAATCCGAACGCAGATCACTCGTAAAAGTACGTACATTTGTACGCTCAGTTGCGACTAAGTCTTTACAGTAAATTTGTAATCAATCACTGAATATAAAAATGGACATTGCTTTATCGGAGTTTATCTTATAAAGCCTCAGTCACAGTCTTTGGTGACCGTGCGTGTGCTCCGGGTTTTGCAAGTCGTGGCTCCCCTGACAAATCGTAGATTTAAAATCGTTTTAAAATTATTGAGAGTGCAACGTAAGACAAACGGACGTTTGACGTGCCAGTCGTAGTGTCGCTAACAAGTCTGTTCGGAGATGGGTTGGCATTCGCAACGTGCTTTGTCTGTAGGAACCATACTTTCGTCTTACGATTATACTTAGCTGATAATTTTACTATACAATTATGTGCTCAGGTTTTGAGCTAAGTCCTAGAACAACATTTTTAAGTATTTTGTGTTGGAGTGTTGTGTAGAGGGTTTTTGTTGAAAATATCGTTCTGTGCGTAAAGATCATTTAAAGTCCGAACATGTATATGATTTTATATACGAATCAAGGAATCAAACAATAAAGCTAACGAGCTTCCAGCTGCAAAACATAGAGAAATGCAGTATGACTAACAATACAGCTAACAGATGATAGGAAAGATGGAAAGAGTGGTGCATTCTTTCAGAGTTTAAACCTGTAAAACATAGTTCTGATCATGAGGACAGACATTCTCACCCACAGCAAATACAGAAACTTATCATGGCCATTTTTGAAAAGTCAGATCTGCTGTTAATGCCAAGGTTTAAATTGACCCAAATTATGTGTAATATATGTCCAAAATACCAGAATTATATACCCATAAAGTAGGATTTACTCATTTTGAGAACCTACATGAACAAGCGAAAAAGATAGGATCAGTAAAAAGCATTTTATTGGGATTTTATAAAGATGACAAGCAGTAAAACAAGCAGTAAATTGCAATTGTTATTCCAATAGGCATTTTATATTCACATCCAAATCAAACAGGCTTCAAACAATCTATTGTCTGTTCCAGCGTCTATCACTCTTTGGTAATTTTTTCAATAAATACTTTTCAGATCTTAATGTACAAAGTTACAAAAATTGTATATTGTACCCCCCTGGCAAACAAATTTATTCACCAAACACCCCGTCTATTATTAACAGACAGTATCACTAATGTACATTCTTGCAATTTGCAATGTGAAATCCCCGTGATTTAATTCTTTTCTAACTATTTTAAATTTATTTTAATTTTAGCTGTTTATGTATGCAAGAATCAATAAAAAATCTCCCAAATTCATGAAAGTCTTTAAAATGTGAGGAAACTTTAATTTTGTCTATTTATACATGCAATCTTCATTAAACAAGGCTAATTAAGTAACACCCTTCGATTTACATAAACGACAATACAATCTTGTCTATATTTAATCCAGATCCTCACAGTAATCTTTGTAGTGTTAGCACAGTGTTTGGAGTTTCCATCGTTTCAATTCATCCGCCGAGAGATGTCCGAAGTACTTCACCTTCTGGACTCCTACTTGAAGCTTGTTCTTATTCATCTTAATGCTGCACTACTGCACTTGTCAAGCAATCTTGTCAAGTTTGTGTTATGTTCTAGTGGCGAATCAATATGTCATCCACAATGGCAGCCACACGTTGATTCCCCTCAAACACTCGTCTACCTTCTGCTGGAAGATGTCCTGTGAGTTCTTTAACTCAAATGGTAACCTGGGGTGGTGGTAAAAAATGGTTGAAAATGGTAAGTAGAGATGATTCATGCGAAAGTATCACTCTCCAGTATCCTAAGCTGTCGTCTAAATTTGAGAAGTACCTCGCTCCGGAGACCTGGGGAAGGATATCATATTACGTTCTCATGGGTAATGTGGCTTCTGTATTGCATTGCTGAGCTCAATGCGGTCCAGACATAGCTTATTCGACAACCACTTTGTGGTAACAACTAATTAGTTGGCCCCGTGACTTTCGTGATGATCTGTGACGACTTCATCTAATCCAACTATTGTTTAAACTTGTCGCGTAAGGCTTCAGGTACTTCATGTGTGTGTGTATGTGGAGGGGGAGGGGGAGGGGCGATGACTGGACGAGCATTGGGTCAATTTGAAAAGAACATTTTCCTGCAAAGAGATCTACGCCATGGAATACATCAGAGTACTGCCTAGCACATCACTCTGATTATAGGGTACAATTTTATCAATAGAGTATGGGAGGTGGACAATGCCTAACTCTAAGCATGCTCATGAACCTAGAATTGGGTGAGAATGCGTCTGTACAATCTGATACCCATTAATACTCTACCCTCTAGTTTGCTTTGAATGAAAGAGTAGTCTATGTGGTGAACAGATTGAACACTGTAAGCAAATAACTAATATTGGGCTTGCTTAATGTATGAGTAGCGGTCAATACATTATACAAACTTTCAGGTAAAATATTGACTTTGGACCCTGTACATGTATCTACCTTAAACTTTATATATTTCTTGTTTGTGCCTAATATGATTTTAATAATTTCATTTCGAATAACATGATTATTGTCAGTAGATTTATTTGCACTCTCGATTTGGTTAATGTAAGTCACGTATCACGACAGGCAACCACTGGCGACGTGGTTCCTGCTGTGACAGTTGTTGCATCTCTGGCCGAGAGCAGAGCAGAGCACTTGTCCGGGTTTCCATATCACCTTTAACATCTGCCGCACTGTTTCGTTCTTGATGATGAAGACGGATTCCTTGGCGATTGAGTGTTAGTTTTTGGCGAATTCTAGTGTGCCTTGGGTTTGTGAGCAAATGTTGACTGGTTGCCCATTAGCTTGAGTTGTTCTTGAGAATATTCATAGTCCTGGACTATTTGTATAACTTTATAAATGGTGGGCTCCTCACCAACGTAGATAAGTTTCTCTCGAATTTTGTCTGAATGTAGTCAAAACACAATGTTATCTGTATCATCTCGTCAGTGTCCTTGTCTTTAGCCAAACGATTCAGTTTCGTAATGAACTTGGGCCCGTGTACTTACTTATTGAATTTTGTATCTGGCGAATATTGTGTTTAGCGTCGGTTGTACATACCCTCATAACTTCGATTTGTTGTTTCATTTTTTTCTTGTCATCGTTTGAAAACTGTGAAGACGTATTGTAAATATTCCGACCCTTCTCATTAATCATAATTAAAGATATGACTCTTGATCTTGCTCTTCCCTCTCTTTAAGCGGACGAGCGAATTTCACCTTTACATGCTGTTCAAAGTTCTTCCATGCCTCGTGCAAATTCGAACTATAGTAATCTATGGTCGGCGGCTGAAATCCGCATAATTCTTTAATCTCAGTAATATACCTGCGACGGTGGACTTATCTGTCACCTCTGACACCAGGCACTATTTCTTGCTCACATTTAGCTAAGCTCTCGTGGGTCCATGAGACGAATAACATGCAGAGCACAAATACGTGTGTTGCATTAAACAAACGTTCATTATAACGAACTACATTGAAGCGTTTAATAGGCGTTAACTCAAGAAAAGTTTTTACTTAGTGTTTTGACTGACCTTTGTCCAATCAGTTCGTAGTAGGCGAAGTAATACCATGAAGGGGTATATTGATTTTATCTATTAAAGGTTATTGTGACGTAATCAAAGAATATAATATGTAACATAAAAACAATTAAAGAGATAGCATATCATTTAGGAAAGTTTTTAGTGATATGTTGGCCTGTGGTTATCATGATTTGAAAAAAAAAACTTAAGAAATGAAGATAATATTTTTTTTGTTAATCCATTTATTTCGTTATTAGGAATTTTATGGGCTAAAGATCTCAATCTTTGACATATTATATCTATAGAAGGATACTTTTTTGTTTTAGAATTGTAGCAAAGGAAATGTGTATTGATGATGAATTTTAATCAATATCGTTAATTGAAACACGAGTGTGTGTTCTAATTAAGGGTATAGAAGGAGACTGTTTTGTTTTAGAATTGTAGCAAAGCAAATGTGTATTGATGACGAATTGATGATGAATTTTAATCGATATCTTTAATTGAAACACGAGTGCCTGTTCTAATTAAGGGTCTTAAGTGCCTGTCTTTAAAATAAAGGAACACCACATTTAAATAGATATAAAACAAAATAGTGGTTTTTTTTTAATTGAGTTTGAAATATTGGACTGGTCCTTTTAAAAAGAGGACAAGTGACTGGTAAAGTCTGTTTACAAATAACTTTAAATCGATGAAATTTTAATTTTTTATGCATCATAGAAACAAAGTTGTTGAACGTAACAATTTTTATCTGAAAAATCATTGCAACGCTCGTGTTAAAACAGGTATGATTTGTAGGGCGCCAAAATACGCTATCTTAAATGTGCCGTATGCTATAAATGAATACTTGTTGAGCATTTGTAAAGATTTCGGTGATAGTATACATCATTTAAAGGTTGTTGTTGTTGTTGTTTTTTTATGAGGGTTGTTTTTTTTATTATTGGGGGAGAGGGGCTCTGTATTTTATCAGTATTGCATCAATTCGTATAAAAAAAATCGTTATCTAGTTAGTTGAAACTTTATACTACCCATTTAGTGCAAAGTGGATCTCAGACACTATCAGAGATATGACTATGAAATTTTCAAGAAAGGTAAACTAAAGTATATAACTTTGTACTAAGTAATTTTTGGTGTCAATTTCGCCGTTCATTGGAGATTACTGTGGCTCCAAAAATCGGGTACGACGTGTTAGCCAAATTTTTCGTACGTTTTACCCGTACATATCTTTTTATCAATTTATATTTTGTAAACTAAACATACAAAACAAAAGTGACTGAGGAATATTAGTTCCTTCGTACGGTATCAGAAAAAGGGACTGGCACCTTTAATTAGGGGCAGTGAGGGTTGCTTACCCAATCTCTTGTATACTAAAAAAAATGAAGAACCATTTTAGATAGGTGTAAGAACAACAAATGGAAGTATTCAAGAGCTATTTCGTATGATATTCAAAAAAGGGCTGGCCCTTTTATTGGAGATTCGTAACGTTTATTACAAATAACTTATAAACAATGAATTTTTGGTAATAAAGCAAGGTTTTTGATTATGACAACTACTATCTGAAAACTCATTAACACGCCCACTAATTACACAATTAGGGATATTTTGGGCACTAATATATTTGATATAAAAGGTGCCGTATGTTAAAAATGAAAAAAACAAAACAAAACTTTTTGAGCATTCTAAAAGATATTGCAGATCCGATACTTTATCTGAAAGTTGGGTGTGTCTGTATTTTTTATTGGCATCTCATCATATCGTTCGATAAAACAAAATACTGACGTCGTATTCGTTACTCGTAACGAGATCGTTTCTGGTTCATTATCTCTTTTTTGAATTGTTTTCATGTATCACTTAATTAGCACAGGTTAAATTTTAGTTGGTTATAAACATTCTCAAAATTAACATTTCTATTATATTTGTAGGATGGATAACCATTAAAGTTAACCATTTGAGGTATCATATGTTTTGTTTTTTTATAAAAAAGAGTTAAATAACAAATCCAAATTTTATATGATGAACGTTAACAAATTGAAATATTACAGTATTTTTTTTTTTAATACAAAAAATAACAATTCGAAATCTTAAATAATAGTTTACCTTTTTATCATTTTAAGGTGCTGTGAAACTTTCAAAAATCCAGGTAACAGAAGTAAGTACTTCCGTTTCGTGCTTTAAAGACGATGATACTGTAATAATAACCAAGGTATGCAATTTTTGCATGGTTTTATGTTCAAATCCTGTTGTACCTTGAATACTATGAAGTGTTTCTATGAAATTTAAGACAACATTTTAAGAAATAAATAAATGTAAATTGCCTAACTTGCGAATTCGAGGAAACCGTCTATTTCCTCGAAATGTAACGCACGGTATTCAATTTATCTGCAAAGCTTGGTATGTCATTCTACCGACGACATCCAAAAATAATCATTCAATTCTTAAACGGACGATAACAGTAACACATTTTTTATAGTCTGATAAGGTAGCTCTTCCACTTTTACGTCAAATTTATTCTGCAAGCCCTAGATTCGAAACGAAATATTGGACTTTCACGTGTTTTTTAAAAACTTTTCTAAGAAGAGTGAAAAAATAAACTTATTATATTTTGAATAATATCAACGTCCGTACTATTTTTTCACAGCATTTCGTTGTGCCTTTAAGAACTAAAGGTCCCAAAATGTCTTTAAATCTGGATACTTAGTTCAAAGTAAGTCATATTTAACATAATTTGTTTAGAGACACTAAAAGGGTTAATGTGTGTACAATGTAGTTAGCTGCAGCTCTGACCTAGACCTACAAACCTGTAGCATGTGTTGAGTCGAAACAGCGATCCTTATTACAATTTAAAAGGTTTGCTGTAGGTAACCAAATGAACTGCATTAGATTTTTGTCGCTTTCGAGAACGTCAAGGAGGTCTGGCACCTATTCAAAATTTGATTGTTTCAATCCTGTGGTTCATTAATCTCCAATGCGCTGCAGTTTTATCTTTAAAAGTTAATGTTACCTTGATAATTTGCATTGAAATAATCTAACAAAACTAGATAATACGTTTACTGATACATTTTAAGTATACTGTGACTTTTTATCTGTCATATCATATTTCAGTTGGAATATATTTTCTGAATTGCGAATCGTAAATTTGAATATAAATAAGATTTTTTGTTTTCAAACGCGTCTCTGTTTACAATATAATACACTATCCTGCAAACGTGAGGGTTTTACAATGTCCCCTCAGTTTTGATTAACTTTTATTCATTAACCCTGCTCTGATAATTTGTAACAAAAAATAAAAACCTCTATTCATCTGTGTTTGAAATATCAAATAAGTTTTTTTATCGTAACAAGGCCGTTAGCGTTTAAGTAAATCATATTCCAGAAGAAAACACTATTGAAATGGAGAGGAAACACGCGGATGTCATAAGGCTTTTGATTCGAATAAGACAACTGTCCCATTTTGTACTTTGAAATCACTTTAAATGCTACAATATCTCAATGCGATAGAATCGAAACCAGTCACAAGCTGCAAATTGATAGTTATTTAAATTTATATCACGTTTTATCAAACACTTTCAGTTTCGCTGCACAAATTGTTGGGAAGAGTGCTTCAAGGTTATAGTTTATTTCACAGATTTCGGTTTCAGATTTAGATCCCATCACAGGATGAATGACAATCTTTAAGTCCTCCTTAAAGATAGCTTAAAGGTGTTTAAAGGTAGCTTAAAGACGATCTTTAAGCCACCTTTAAGCTACCTTTAAGCTATAAGTATTGCTTAAAGGTGGCTTAAAGAAAGCGTAAAGATGGCTTAAAGGCAGCTTAAAGACTATCTTTAAGCCACCTTTAAGCCACCTTTAAGGACAACTTATAGGTCCTTAATGTCCAAACTTCTTTAAGCCACCTTTAAGCCACCTTTAAGCTACCTTTAAGCCACCTTTAAGCCATTAAACAATTTTTTATTCAATATTGTGCTTAATTTCCAACAAAATGTATTAACTTTATGAAAGAAAAGGTATTAAAACGGTTTTTGTTCTAGAAAGAAAAATGAAAAAAAAAACACAAAAAAAAACCGGACACGGCGAGAATTGAACCCGGGATCCTTAGTTTACTAGCATCACCACACATCCTCTGCGCCACGGGAACTTACATATATAAGAGCGTTTTTATATTTTATATATCAGTGGATATTGAATCACTGTATTGAATGTGTTTACTTGAAAAGATTTTGACAAACCATTCAGTTTGTAACAATCAATTATATCTAATTTATAAATTACATGCATGCATGTATTTAGAATGAAATACGGAACTTGGTCTTCAGTGAACAAAAATATATTACACCTAAATGGAAACCGTTAGGTTCACTATAGTAGGCTTTCTTACATGTAGTTAATAAATTTAAACCGAGTAGATATACGTTAATCTTATTTATAGCTATAAAAATGTAAGAAAGAAAATGAAATCATTTCTTTTATTAAATGCATTGATATTATTAGGGTATTTGTTCAATTTCCCGCAATTTCCCGGTTTTCATGATCGCGGCGCCGTTCCAATATGTTTAAATATTTACATGTAATTGTATGTACATGATTTATAAACTATCAATTCTATAACAAACAAAATTACCAATTACCGGTGACGTATTTAATGCATGTGGCAATTGCAAATGACTTGTACATACAATTGTATGATGTGCCAAGCCGGGTATATTTGACATATTTACCCTTATACATTTATGATCACCGGTACATTAATTAATTAGCCTCAAGATTTTACTCTTACATACATGTATCGTTAATTTGTAGACGTAACATCTTTGAAACCCAGAGCTAGGAAATAATACTTTGAAAATGAATTACAAATGTAAATTAACTTTTATTCACTAGACTTATCGTATACTCGTACATACTAAGATTCAACGCCCTTAGAAACCCTGACGTGCACCTGGGCACACGACACACCTGTTGTGTATATCTTGTATATTCTGTGTTAGTTCCAGGGGTTTTCTTAAGTTGGACAAACAATAGACTTTAATTAGATATACACAAACATGCACCTGGGCACACGACACAACTGTTGTGTATATCTTGTATATTCTGTGTTAGTTCCAGGGGTTTTCTTAAGTTGGACAAACAATAGACTCTAATAAGATATACACAAACAAACAAAACTATGTCTAGACAAACAAAGCAGTAATATCCTGCCCGATATAACAAAGGCAGTTGAGAGTGTTTTCATCTTTAACATGTATCTAGCAGATCTAGAGTGAGAAATAATGAAAATTGAAAAAAAAAATTCAAACCTTAAACCGATTAAAAATTAAATCATGCATTTTTGGTTCATTATCTATATTTTGTTTAATAACCTGATAAACTGAGAGAGAGAGAGAGAGAGAGAGAGAGAGAGAGAGAGAGAGAGAGAGAGAGAGAGAGAGAGAGAGAGAGAGAGAGAGAGAGAGAGAGAGAGCGAGCGAAAGAGAGAAAGAGAGAGAGAGAGGGAGAGAGAGAGAGAGAGAGAGAGAGAGATAGAGATTTTTTTCACCAATTAATTTATAATAGGAAACAAACATACTTTAATTAGTTTTATGCACATATTAAGATACAGAGACTGCGCTCATCCCTACAATAATTTTGAAACCCCCAAAAAATTATAAAGAATTTTATAACGGCAATCTGTGTCCATCGGAGCGGTGCTGATGATAGCGATCTGTGTTTAATGGAGCGACGATTAAAACCGCCTGGAACACCCCCCCCCTTCCTTGGAAATTATATTATCACTCGGATGACCCCCTCCCATCTCTATAAAAGAGCTTTTGCATTTAATATATTTTTTTATTGTTCAGCTTGATCAATATTGACTTAAAGGCCACTTAAAGACAGTGTAAAGGCAGTGTAAAGAGAGCGTAAATGCCACTTAAAGATGCTTAAAGGTGGCTTAAAGGTGGCTTAAAGAAGTTTGGACATTAAGGACCTATAAGCACTTGCTTAAAGGTGACTTAAAGGCGGCTTAAAGGTTGTATAGCCTTTAAGCTCCTTTAAGTCACCTTTAAGCCACCTTTAAGGACTTGCTTAAAGATGGTTTTTCGCCCTGTGCATGGTGACTCATCAAATTCAGACGTTTATAAACTGGATAATTTTCTTCCATTATAAGTTGGGAAAAGGAAGTCACGAATTTGGCAAATCTTTCATATTTCTTTTTTCATTGTTTACAAAGCTTTAGTATTGATTTCTAATTTCAAAATTTGAAGGTCAATCATAGATTTATAAGCAATATACAGAGCTTATGTAAACAAAGTCAGTGCCATGTTTTTTATTTACATTAGTTCAGCATAGATGTTAAAGTTCTTTTTCAAGCTGATTTTTCTATCTGTTTAATCATTTTGTACATAAATAAACAGTTCCTAGCGTTTATCTTATTCATTTGTATCTAAAACTATTTTTTGACATTAAAAATGTAAACAAAAAGTGGCCTGCGTCAGAACTTAAAACTTTATTTTTTTTCATAAAACTTGACTACTGACATTCAAACTTTGGTTGACTTACAGTTATGCCTTACTGAAGCAGTGTAAACATTAAAAATGGAAAAATCAAATTTTGACCAACATCGTGGCTATGCACCATTTAATAGGTAATAAATGCGATAATCAAACATATTTTTTTTCTTTTAGCTGTATATGTTGCACCACTATTTTCCTTTAATTATTCTGAGATAACTTTTATTTTACAGATTTAGTCATAGATATTACTTGATGTTGATTGAATGAGAATGAGTTACTTTTAAATGATTAGTAATGTTGAGGTTAAATTTTTTCAGGGAACCAATTTATTAGTTGAATTTATGATATGATGTTCAAATAACTGGCAGCAGGAATTTATGAATTCTTATAAAGCAGATTGTATTAAAATAAATGATTGTTTTAGTACAAAATAGTGCTTAATGTTAAGATAAGCCTGATTAATTAGTATATATTTTCAACAATTGATATATATAATGAAAAAAAAAACAAAAACGATATGCAGTGAAATAAGACCAGTACTCACGTAATTTGAGAATATTATTCAAACACTCATACATGTACTAACAAAAACCCGCGTAACTCTTGGACTCATATCGAAAGCAAATCTCGTGAATGAAGCACTTAATGATTAAACACTATGCAATGATAAATACAGCATTCCGAATAGAAACGCAGGAGTGTATTTTCTAAGGAATGAGTCAGACTGCTTTAAATATAAAGCTTTAATTTATATTTACTAGATTTTTTGATAACACGATTGGGGATTTTGTTTCAAAATGTAGATATATTTCAGTTTTTATTCAGCAGACCTAGGTTGTATGGAAATATCTGTATAAAATAGTAATTAGCAGCTTAGATATATTAAGGTATCCAATTCATCAATGTTGTTGTATCAAGAATTTCTCGGGAAGTAAATCATTAAACAAACCTAAAAAAAATACAAAGAAAAGGGGGAGGGGGTCGGTTTTCATCCCTCTGAGTTACAGCACATTTAATTTGACCTTTTTGTAACATGCAGTTTTAGTCCAATTGTCATTTGTTGCAAGTATTTCTGATTAAGCGTTTCATTTATTATTCTTTTTAATAATGCACATTAATCAGATTAGAGAGATTATTAAAAAATTCTGCATTCAGTTTTTTTCTTTACCTTTTTGCATTTAAAGGACAAATTATTAAATAGTTGCATTTGATTTAAATAAAAACTCTTTAAATGTCAAGAATTTCATAGAATTAATTCAGTTTGCTTACAAAATATTATTTTGATGTTTTAAAACTTGGGGTCAGTGATCTTTAAATTCAGATAGAGGGCTTCAGAGGTAAAATTCCTGCAAAGTTTGACTTTAAAAGTTCTAGACTTTCTCTAAATATTTGCATCCTTTTACGCTAAAAGTCTACCAAACTCACAGGATTTAATTTTGTACATGTTACCTATAAAATATGTTTCAAATCTTTCGAATGTGAAAACTTTGCGTCATGAATAGAGTATAATGAAAAAAAAATGTATATTGGAATTTCATAAAATTGTTTGATTTCTGTCATTTCTATCTAATAATCTTTCTGCGCGAAAATATAGATCTAATTCTAGGCAAATGGTAGTGATAGTTTTGGAATATGTTTAGAAAAACTTGATTTTGATTTTTTTTTATGAAACATTCAACTGATGCTTCAATGCACTTGAAAAATTACGCACTTTGAAAATAAAATTTTAATTTTAAGACCAAGTCAACGCACTTTGAAAAAAATAAAGTGCGTTCATATCGTTGATATTGGGAATTGTACATGATTCGGTTGAAAAAAAAATTGATAATTTTACATATAAAGAAGATAATTTTTTAAAACTTTTTCCAGCTCAGATGGAGATATTAAAAAGAGTAAAGATGCATTCTCAGCAACATTGATAAGTTGTTTCTCGATTAGAATTTTTTTCTTATCTCAGAAGCTTATGTAGTTTGATACTTTACACATAAAGAACAGGTCGTGAGGATTTAATTATCAAAATACTAGTATGCAAGAATTACAAGAATCTTTATTCAACAAACTTTGTCTACAAAAAGACACCTGTTTAAATGGTCGAGCCAAGGAAAAATTCTTCACCACAACGTAAGAAGTTATAAGTTAAGCATTGCAAGATTTTGAAATATCCTAAAACGTTTCCATATTACTCAATTCTAATAATTGCCAGAAAATTATTTGAAAATATAATAAATGCCCTTTTGAAAAACTTCAATAAATTCAAAACAAATCTTCTTTACCGCTATCAAAAATATGTATGCGATTTATGTTAGTCAGCATGGGACAGATCAAAGTTAGATTTCAAAGAATTAAATATAAAAAAAAGAATAGATTACCATTAAAAAGAAGATATTGATTCTTTCTAAATATTTCCTTGTCAAAACTAAGTCCCTTTTATGTGTTCAATACTGCTCAGACATAAATACCTTTAGTAATGTATATGTAGCTGGTTACTTGGCCTTTCCAGTTTAACTTTTTGTTTTAATGAATCTTAAAATTGATGTAATTTGCTAAATTATTTTCTATATAAATTACAATTCCTTTTTAAATATTGATTTGTCATAATGAATATACATTGTATTTGCGTATCGACAATCGAAATACATAATTTAAAAACCTTTGCTGTTTCTTGTTATCTAATTCTTTCTCTCTTCATACACAGCTGAAACTCCATTGTTTAAATATCACTGTTATGGAATGGAAACTTACATTCATTTGGAAAAGGTAAATGAAGGAAATATAGAACTTAGCATACAATTGAAAATCTTTGTAACATATCTTTTCTGGTAGTAACAAGAGCTATAATAGGGAGTATTGTCTTAGTGTTCATTGGGTTTTATCGTTAATGAAACTTGTAAATTACGTTATTGGAAGCAAGTCGGTAATAAATGGGGGTGGGGGGTGGGGGTGGGGGACTAAAATGAAACAATTAACTCGCACCACATGGGCATCAGAGATTTTGGAACCAAGACCACTCATACTTACATTCTTTATTTTCAAACAAATCGTTTATCTATGGGTAAATTCGAAAATAAAATAGATAGTACCCTAGATTCACTATTCTAGAATTTTATTTCAACTTTACAATACGGTACAAATGGAGAAATCGACGATTTCACATCATTTCATTTTGTCTATGGAAAACTTAGAAAAATAAGGATTTACTTACAATGACAAGATCTGCAGAACAACAATCAATAATGTACAGCTGCTGTGTTCATCATCGACTGGAAGAAAAGAAACACAAGATATCCATTATACTCTCATTAAAAAAAGTGCACAGCTAAAGCAGAACTTTATACTTATAGTGCTTATGTTGGATCGATATATTTGAAGACACTTACTCCTTAATACATGTATCAACTCTCTGTAAAGACCAAAAATACTTACCATCCAATATCATGGAATCAAATTTTATAAGTCTAATTTGAAAGAGGGTTCTATATATAAACTCTCTCTGAGAATATTTTAGACAAGGCATACTCAGCTCCATAACAACGAGATTGAAACGTTTTCCACAAAACTTAACTTAAAATTACTTCCCTTTGTTAACCTTTCTGTATTCAAGTACAAAAAAGACGTCATAATATCATGGCAAAAGCAGACGTTGGACAAACATAGAACACATATTGTGAAACAAATGTAATTTTAGTTTCAGTGAATTTAAGCCCTACTCAAACCTAGCCGTACGTGTTTGGTGACGGTAAGTGTGCTACAGGTCTTGCCAGTCGTGGTTCCCGTGGCTGGTCATAGCGTTTAAAATGGCGTTGAATTGACTGAGAGTACAACGTAAGACAAACGGACGTTCGACATGCCATGTCATGACATGACATGTAGGTGTCGCGTGCAGTTTTTGTTGGAGACGAGTGGGTTTCCACTCGCAAAGAACGATGTCCGCCTGGGGTCGTATGCATAAAATTCTAAGAATTTTCTTAAGTTTATGCTTAACTTTCTAAGAATATTCTCAACTAAGTAATATGCTTAATTACGTTGCATAAAACTTCTCAGCAATATGCTTAGTTGATCTTAGCTAAGCATATCACACTCTGCTTAAGTATATCGTTGCTATGTCAAATGTCACTTCCGCTTTCACTTTACTGTGAACAAAGAGTGCATGTGGTTTTAGCCAAATCCCAGCAGTTTGTCACTGTATAATTTTAAAATAAATTACTGAGTGCTACACGTAGCGTATCAAAGAAGAGGAAACCTAACTGGACGACAGACGAATGTTTATATCTAAGCAAATTGGTTGATGAAAACAAAAGCGTACTTAGGTCTAAATTTGGGGCAGGGGTAACGACAGTTAAAAAAGGGAAACCTGGGGAAACTTATAGATGCCATCAATGCCACCTCCTCTACCAAACGTTCCAACTATACTGTATTGTATTATGCGCGGATCTCAAGGGGGCGACCCCCCCCCCCACCCACCGGCAAAATTTAAGCTATCAATTTCATATAGCCAAATTAACAATATTATGACCTATGAGTTGATTTTACATACTCTGATTAATGTTCAGATGGATTCAGAATGCGTACATGGGTGCCGTCAATGTTACCAATAACCCCCAAAAAGTGTGCGATGCCAAAAAATCAGACTGTTGCTTCCTGATAATGTCTGGTTGTACAGGAAATGGTATGAACCTTCTTACAATATGAGGCTGTACGAGAGCAGTGGTCACCCTGTGAATTGTTATCGATACAGTGGATTGATGAATACCAAAATTGTCCCCACCGCACAGCTGCATTCGTCCAGTTGCAAAGTACCTCAACGTTACTATAACTTGTACATGTGCTGGAATGCTATACTTTCTGTTCAAATGAAATTTGTTATAAAGTCAATACCCTCTTGATTAAACCTGAATCTTGCTTGCAATTCTGCGGCCGACATGGATCTTAATTAATGGCTTAAATGTTCTCTTCCTTCTTTCAGCCATTTTGGATTTACTTAAGTATATGCTTAAAAACTTATGACAAGTAAATACCATGCTTAACTTTAAGAATATACTAAGCATATACTAAAGAGTTTTATGCAAAATACATAGCAATATGCTAAGTCAAATTTCAATCTGCTAATATATCGGTTTATCTTTAAATACGAACTGAAAAAAAAATTGCCGAAAGCAATGAATATTGAAGCGTCAAAAGAACTCTAAGAAAAAAGGACTATTTTTTTGTAATTTTAGCTTTGGTTAATAGTCTAACTCAACTGGACGACACAAATGAAGAATCTATCTTTTTTTCTGATATCATAAAAGATCAAATTTCTTCAAAATTTAGAAGAAAGTCTCCGCAAACATCTAATTTCAGCATACTAACGATCAAATAACTTTTCCTGGCCAATGATATGTTTTTAAATGCTAATACATTTTTGTTAACTATTTGGTGACCTTTACATCTCAACATCTTCGAAGAAACCTTGATGATATTATTAACTAAAATACAAATCCAAATCGAATTACTTTTCTTTTACAAATCATTTTAAAAGAGTGGCACTATTTATTTATTTTTTCTTTTTAAAAATTAAAGTTTCAAATTTTTAACAGTATTCTAATTTTCATATCATAATGAAAACAATCTTAAAAAGTTTTCAATGTCAGAAGAGATGATAATCAATGATAATTTTTTTTTAATTTGAAGAAAGTTTTCTGTTTTCAAAATAAAATTATCATACCCACTAAAATGACTTTTATCATATTTGTCTAATATTTTTATTAAAATATGTGTGTTTAGTTTTTGAACTTAGTCCGATATTAGTTTCCTCTAGTAGAATGTGTTGGAGTTTCGCAATTTTCATAAAAATTGTCGTTCTGTTTGTGCACGTAAATATCACTTATCTTCTCCAATGGTGTATATGACTATATCTTAGCACGCTTGCAAGTCACAGTGATTGGGAAATCGCTTGCGTTTTTTCTACAAACTGCTTTAATATCTAGTTTTTCTCCCCGTTTGATGATTACTAAAAGGTGAATACTAGAAGCTTTAATTTGATTGTGATTTACGGTAAAACAACCAATTCTCTTTACCTCTTGGTAATTTGGTTCTTTAATTAATTATCATTTATTTTATGTCATATATATCATTTGTTATTAGGCAAGCACCACGAGCAAATGGTCTACGCATGACGTAAGCATGTCTAACGTTTACAGTGCGTTCAACTTATATGTTGACAGTAAGCAAAAGCGACTTAAGGTCAACGTACGTGAAATGCAAGGGACAAGTGAGATTTCTTCACAACATCCGTGTAAGTCTAATTGTACGGTTATCTTACGGGATTTTTGATCAAAGCGCAACTGCACAGTACGTTTTCAAATTTCGCAAGAAAATCGTAGTGATTGTTGTGCATGTCCAACAGCCATCGGGAAACGTACGTCCCTCTTAAGTTGTAAGATACACTTGTGTGTCTCGCAGGATTTTAAAAATAAAAAATCCGAACGCAGATCACTCGTAAAAGTACGTACATTTGTACGCTCAGTTTCGACTTAGTCTTTACAGTAAATTTGTAATCAATCACTGAATATAAAAATGGACATTGCTTTATCGGAGTTTATCTTATAAAGCCTCAGTCACATCTACCGTTCGTCTTTGGTGACCGTACGTGTGCTCCAGGTTTTGCAAGTCGTGGCTCCCGTGACAAATCGTAGATTTAAAATCGTGTTAAAATTATTGAGAGTGCAACATAAGACAAACGGACGTTTGACGTGCCAGTCGTAGTGTCGCTAACAAGTCTGTTCGGAGATGGGTTGGCATTCGCAACGTGCTTTGTCCGTAGGAACCGTACTTTCGTCTAACGACCATACTTAGCTGATAATTTTACTATAAAAGTATGTGCTCAGGTTTTGAGCTAAGTCCTAGAACAACATTCTAAAGTATTTTGTGTTGGAGTGTTGTGTAAAGGGTTTTTGTTTAAAATATCGTTCTGTGCGTAAATATCATTTGTCTTTAAAGTCCGAACATGTATATGATTTTATATACGAATCGAGAAATCAACCAGTACAGTAACGAGCTACCAACTGCAACACATAGAGAAATGCAATATGACTAACATTACAGCTAAATGATGATAGGAAAGATGGAAAGAGTTGTGTATTCTTTCAGAGTTTAAACACCTGTAAAACACAGTTCTGATCATGAGGACAGATATTCTCACCCACAGCAAATACAGAAACCTAGCATGGCCATTTTATGTAAATGTCTGGTCTGATGTTAATGCCGAGGTTTAAATTGACCCAAATTCTGTGTAATATATGTCTAAAATACCAGAATTATATACCCATAAAGTAGGATTTATTCATTTTGAGAACCTACATGAACAAGCAAAAAAGATAGGATCAGTAAAAGGCATTTTATTGAGATTTTATAAAGATGACAAGCAGTAAAACAAGCAGTAAATTGCAATTGTTATTCCAGTAGGCACTTTATATTCACATTTAAATCAAACAAACTTCAACTAATCTATAGTCTGTTCCAGCTTCCATCACTCTTTGGTAATTTTTTCAATAAATACTCCTCAGATTTAAATGAACAAAGTTACAAAAATTATATATTGTACCCACCTGGCAAACAAAATTATTCACCAAACACCTTTTATTAACCGACAATATCATTAATGTTCATTCTTGCAATTTACAATGTGAAATCCCAGTGGTTTAATTCTTTTCTATGTATTTTAAATTTATTTCAAATTTTAGCTGTTTATGTATGCAAGAATCAATAAAAAATCTCCCAAATTCATGAAAGTCTTTAAAATGTTAGGAAACTTTAATTTTGTCTATTTATACATGCAATTTTCATTAAACAAGGCTAATCAAGTAAAACACTTCGATTTACATAAACGACAATACAATCTTGTCTATATTTAATCCAGATCCTCACAGTAATCTTTGTAGTGTTAGATGTGTTTTTGGTATTTCCATTGTTTGCGTTTTCTTTGAATATGATGGAAATGCGACCAAATATTATTTCAATATAAAAGACTAGTAAAAAGCTACAATGAGCATCAATACTCTTGATGATCTACATTTACAAAATGCAGAACACTTACTTTGCTTGTCGGGTCACCAAACTGATATTTAAACACAATATTAAAGGAAAACAAACAAATGTAAACAAGTAAACAAAATCTAAGCTGGAAATTTCGCTTCGTTTCTGTTCATCTCACAGTATCAAATGATATAAAACATTATCTAGAGAAAGTACAGATAAAACCTACCTTGTTCAGGTGATTCCTCTACCGATTCCAATTCACGTTGGTTGTGAATGAGTTAAATTCCAAAATCTATCACCGAAGTCCACATGTTGATTCTGATCACAGCTGCAAGCGCCGATGTGACGTAGTCAATATCGACACGTCATCAGGCGACTTAAAGTGTTTTGAGAGATAGGAAGAATAGTTGATATTTTTTATTTCATTACACTTTCCTTATGCAACTGAGAATTATATCGTCTCAATTCATCCGCCGAGAGATGTCCGAAGTACTCCACCTTCTTGGATCCTACTTAAAGCCTGTTCTTATTCATCTTAATGCTGCACTACTGCACTTGTCAAGCAATCTTGTCAAGTTTGTGTTATGTTCTAGTGGCGAATCAATATGTCATCCACACCTGGATTCCCCTCAAACAATTGTCTATCTTCTGCTGGAAGATGTCCTGAGAGTTCTTTAACTCAAATGGTAACCTGCGGTGGTGGTGTCTCCAAAATGGTTGAAAATGGTCACTCTCCAGTATCCTAAGTTGCCGTCTAGATTGGAGAAGTACTTAGCTCCTAAGACCTGGGGAAGGCTATCATATTACCTTCTCATGAGTAATGTGGCTTCTGTATTGCATTGCTGAGTTCAATGCGGTCCAGACATAGCTTCCTCGACAACCACTTTGTGATAACAACTAATAAATTGGCTCCGTGACTTTTGTGATGATCTGTGACGACTTCATCTGATCGAACTATTGTTTAAAATTGTCGCATAAGGCTACAGGTACTTCATGTGTGTGTGTATGTGAAGGGGGGGGGGTGATGACTGGACGAACATTGCGGTCAATCATAAAAGAACATTTTCCTGCAAAGAGATTTACGCCATGGAATACATCAGAGTACTGCCTATCACATCACTCTGATTATAGGGTACAATTTTATCAATAGAGTATGGGAGGTGGACAATGCCTAACTCTAAGCATGCTCGTAAACCAAGAATTTGGTGAGAATGTGTCTGTACAATCTGATCCCATTAATGTTATCTCTACCCTTAAGTTTGCTTTGAATGAAAGAGTTGTCTATGGGGTGAACAGATTGAACACTGTAAGCAAATAACTAATATTGGGCTTGCTTAATGTATGAGTAGCGGTCAATACATTGTACAAACTTTCAGGTAAAATATTGACTTTGGACCCTGTATCTACCTTAAACTATACAAATTTGTGGTTTGTGCCTAACATGATTTTAATAAATGCTTTAGCATGCTAAATATTGCTCTCAACAGTGTAATACTTTTAAAATCTGAATCTGAATCATGAATATAATTGTCATTCCAAATAACATGATTAATGTCAGTAGTTTTATTTGCACTCTCGATTCGATTAATGTAAGTCACGGATCACGACAGGCAACCACTGGCGAAGTGGTTCCAGTTGTGACAGTTGTTGCATCTCTGGCCGAGAGCAGGACACTTGTCCGGGTTTCCGTATCACCTTCCACATCTGCCGCACTGTTCCGTTCTTGACGATGAAGACGGATTCCTTGGCGATTGAGTGTTAGTTTTTGGCGAATTCTAGTGTGCCTTGGGTTTGTGAGCAAATGTTGACTGGTTGCCCATTAGCTTGAGTTGTTCTTGAGAATATTCATAGTCCTGGACTATTTGTATAACTCTATAAATGGTGGGCTCCTCACCAGCGTAGATAAGTTTCTCTCGAATTTTCTCTGAACCCCCCTCCCCCAACTTTTTTGTTAGACCTAACCATTTGGCACATAGCAGAATAGAGGGTTCAGCCCCCCCCCCCCCCACTTTTTTCGAAGGAAACATAATTGTTCCGTAATGTACGTTTGAAAGATTGAGAAGTTAGATTGAAAGGCATACTAGCCCCCCCCCCCCCCTTCTGGGGAAAAAATGTTATGGACGGATAGATTTTCTGTTTGGAAGTATAGGAATACTCGCCTCCCCGCCCCCCCGCCCCCCCCCCCAACGGATTAGGATTTTCATGATTTTGGGAATTAGGTTTTATTCTCCCAATATTTCTGAGGATTAGTCTACCCACCCCCCCTCCCCACACTTTCAATTTGCTTCCGACGCCAGTGATATGTAATACAAAAACAATTAAGTGGATAGCAAATCATTTAGGAAAGTTTTTTGTTATATGTTGGCCTGTGGTTATCATGATGTGGAAAATACACTTAAGAAATGAAGATAATAATTTTTCTGTTAATCGATGTATCAAAGAAAAAATTGACCGGGAAACTTCTTCAATGCGAGTAGCGCATTGATGAAAAAGTTTTCCGGTCAATTTTATCTTCATTTTTTATCATTAAAAAACATTTTCAAATCAAAAAATTTGATGTGTCATTGATCAAAAATGTAAAAAGAAAATAAAAGTAATGAAGCGGCGCATATGAATGCAAAACAACAACAGCAACAATATTCAAAATGAATGCGCCTACAGCTGATTCAGAGGTATTGAGCTGATTTTTAAAATGGATTTAACACAAATAGTGAGTTAAAACCTGAACCGACTGAATTGAAAACGAAAGGAAAATACATGCGATAGCTTGTGATATAATTCACTTAGCAGAAAGAATCGTAATGAAACTAGTTTTCATGTGAGATCGCTGGAAAATGCAACTGGACATAGTCATCCAAGGAGAGACAATCGTGAACGAAAATAGTTGATATGTCGACAAAGATTAGTATGTATAAGCGACTTTTGTATATAAACGTTGTGGTAACTAGATAACCAGTGATGTACTTAAATGGTATATGTGCCACTTGGAGTGCGGCGAAGGAGTTGATGCATTACTCATAGCTTTACTTTACGATGCTCATTCTGATGATCGATCATGTACGTGCGTAAATTTAAAAATCATCATTACCAAAGAAGAAAGAACAGTTTCTTTCAATATTTGCCCTAAAATTCAAAAAATGTTTAAATCTCATAAAAATACACATATACCATCTTGAACATGTGAGTATATAAAGAACCAGGTTAAAAGCTTTTATCTTCTTTTTTTAAAAAATAATTATGACTTAGACATTTTGGCACATTTCTAAGATTAAGTCAAAAATCATTTAAAAAATGGTATATTTCTCAAAGATTTTTGAAGAGGAAAATGAAACCACAGCCGGCAGACATGCTTTTTCAGTTCCCTTAATAAATGAAAAACAGTGTAATTTCTATTGACGGGATACCTCATGTTTTCCCCACAACACGTATAGCACATGGCTCAGTGGTCATAGGTGCGTGGTCAAAAACCCACAAGTCGCTGGTTTAAGTCCCTCTGTAAACAACTGATGTTGTGTGCTGTGTCCTTAGGCAAGACACGTCATTTACATTGTCTTAGTCCAACTAGCTTTGAATTGGTACCCGGTTACACAATGAGTTAACCTGCGATGGACAGATGTTCCAACCAGGAGGAGTCAAATACTTTCAAAGGCTTAGCAAGACGGAAACTGAGGATAAACACCAACATTCATGGCTTGGAGAAGGATAAAAATAACTTCTCACACAATCATGCAGTAGAAATATCATATTTAATTGGCATTCAACTGCCACATTTTCCCTGTTAAATTCTCACTTTCCACATTGTTTAAGAAAAAACGTTTGAAGCAACACAAGTGGTTGTAGAAATTGTCATGTCCAATTACAAAATAAGCTAAATATGAAAAATCAGACAATTATTCATGTTGAACCCTAAATTTCTTTTCATTTTAATTCATAAACAACAACCTATTTAAAATGGACTGGAACTACAATATCTTTTAAAAAACCCACATCAACCCCTGAATGCTATGATTTCTGTTTATCAAGTTCATAGAATAAAGAAACTGAATTATAAAGTTTTAACATGGATATACTTATATACCTTTAATATAAAGCCTATTTGTTTTGGTTGAGGTACATGTAAATGTAGTTTTGAGTCATATTTTTCAGGTGGTTTTACATTATCTTTATGACTGAAAATTAAAACATTAATTTATTATCATGAAAGAGAACTGTGGGTATTTACGCGTAGGAGGGATTTAGAGTTATATCACGATAAGCTTAAAACCGCGGAAAATACCCCCGCGTGTATGATAAAAAAACCTAAACTTTAGTGTTGTTAAGATCTCGTAATAGCGAGAAAAGATCTCGTAATAACGAGAAAAGATATCGTTATTACGTGTTTTTTTTTTACGCCTTTTGGAAAGGCAATATTACGCCTTTAATTTTACTTTTTCAGCTTTATAAATGATACTTTTAGGCTTTCGTATGTTTGACTCTAAACCGAAAGTAGCAATTTCCGGGCAGTGAAACCTGCCATTTTCCTGTGTACAATATTGTCATGCACGTAAAAAAAATACTGGGACAATTTATTAATCTGGTAACTGTATAATATTTTCATAACTTTGAGTATAAGCATTTAATTTGAATTTAACATTTATTTAAACTTTGAATTAATTTTACATGTAATTTTTGTAGGATTATTTGCAAGACTCATTCTTTTTTCTCTGCATCATTCAAAATGAGCATAAAGTGTGTTCTTGTCTTCCTATCAATTCATCTGTTAAAACAGGTATGTAAAATTAGCCTTTTTCGTACCACACACATATATATGTAAGCAATAATAATAATACAATAGTTTAGAGCAATTGATCAGATAATGTGTTTTTAGAATATCAACTTTTTTAAAAAATTTTTTTTAGATTAACATTTTAGATGCGTATAGAAAACCTTGCAATGCATCATTAGAAACTGTTTCCCGTGTGACAGCTTGCCCGTCATCCAATTCTTCCTATGAAGCTGCAGCTGCAGAAAAGAACTGTCTTTCAATAGCTGCAGATCATCAGCAATGTGAATCCTTTGAATACCATTGTGTTTTAAGTGACGACATGACGCATGCGGTTGAAGTGTGTGCACCATATTTCAACATCATTGGTATGAATATATATTGTATATTTATCATGCTATGTTCTTGACTTGTTTTAAGTAAACAATTTATATTAAAACAAGGGGGGGGGGGGGCATTTCGAGTTTGATACATGTACAGGTGTACAACACAATGAGCAAAAGGTAAAGTATTTATAAAAATTTAGTTTTTTCTTAAAATATTACTGATTGAGAGTTAGCAATTAAATCAATCCTTATACGACCGCAAATACTTAATTTTATTTTTTTATATTTTGAAACTACCATAATTATTCTAATATTACCATTACGACGACCGAGGTTATTAATCCAAATAAAGGTGATAAATCTAAAAAACAACAACTAATTATTGTTAATAAACAGTGTCCTGAAATCAATGCCATCTGATCATGATGATCATGCTTTTAAAAAAAAATATTTCACAATTGATATTTTTACATTATGGACAAAATTTACAAATTGTAGACAAGAATCATATATCATCTAAAGAAAAGAAATACCTTTCTGCACGATATTAATTAGATATAATTCTCCTTTACAGGAAGCGTTTGTGCTAGGTTCAGTTCCGAATACAAAAGTATAATACGGATTGAGGGGCGAAATTGTAATGATTGTCCCTTTTCGTACAATTCAACCAATGCATTTCAATGTAAGTATTAAACAATATTATTGCTTAATCGAGCATGTTATCTTATTCTAGAAGAATGTTTAATAGCATTTTATTCTTCCTACATATATTTTGTATTCATTTAGATACATAATAATTTTAATATTAAGCCCGTATATATTTTGCATAGTTTTCAACTATATCAAACATTATTTTTTTCAAACGATGTCTTTTTCATTTAACAAGTTTTTGAAGTTAAATCATTCTTAATATGTATGAAAAAATAGAAAGAAAAAAACAACAAAACAACTAATGTTTTTTGACATTTGCGATCTACTTTGTATGCTAAATAATTTGGTTTTATTTTGATAGTGATCTTTTAATCCTTTGTACCTCAGCAAAGAAAGTTGAGTACAAAGTTGCTGTTACATAACTACAAGCTAGGCACACAGAGACTTTGCATATTTTCTGTTGGATTTATCTAAGTTAATAATTAAGATAATTGTATGGCACGCCATGCAAAAAAATTTTTAAAAGCTTAACAACGATTAAAAAAACACCATATCTCAAAATTTTGATCATTGGCTTCATAGAAATTTTATGCCAGAAGAATAAGGGCAACATAGACAGAGTAGTGCTATATTTTTTGTTAAATTGAATCAATAATGGGTAGGAATTTGAAAACCAATAAGGGAAATTTGGAATGAAATATGTTTCAAAATTGTTCTTTTAACAACGGGTAACATTATATAAATAGTGCCTGTTTGGGAGGGTAACAGTTGAAATTAACACCCCAAGGACACCATTGTCAACCGACGCGAAGGTTGACAATGGTTTTCGAGTAGTATTTATCATGAAAATATAATAATATGAATTCATGCATGTATCACAATTCTCTTTGAATACTGAAGTTGATCAAGATTCATAGATGGCTGTGATTTTACAGGGGAGTACTTTCCATATGACAATAATTTCACAGCTTCATTTAAGATTTCATGCTCTGTTCTTTAATCTTTGGACTGATCAGACCCCACAGTTTTCTGAGATGACAGAAGATCAAAATCTGAAAATAAATATATACCGGTATATTCATTAAAATATATGTATTCAAAGTATTAGACTAAACTCAGCTGTTGGATACACACATATATGTACCATAGGTATTCTGAATAATAAGGAATTTAAATTTCTAAACACAATACACAAAGATATGTGGGCCTTAACTTCATGAAAATACTGAAATTTTACCGAAATTGACCTATTTGCACTAAAACTGGCATAACTGCCCAAGAAACGCATCAATTAATATAATATTTTGTCAGCTTATATGGTCTTTATTTGTCTTTAATCTGGTTGAGGGAATTTGGTTGCAAATGAAATTCAGTGGAAATTTTGGGGGGTGGGTAAATTTTAAGTTTAGAACACTATACCACTATAAAAACTGAACTGTATATCTTTTCCATAGATATCTAATCAAATTGGGAGGGGGGCAGTTTTAATCTGATATTGATGTGCATTTATTTTATGCATACATACATGTAGTTTGTCCTAGCAATATTTACTGGTACACATAAGAGTACTGTTATATAAATATTTTTGGTTTGTTAAGAATTATGTCATTGGGTAAAGGCAATTTTTTCTTACCAGAACCAGTTGGAAAATGTGTGCTCAGCTTCATCCATATCTCTCGGCTTTGAATGAATGTAATTCCACTCGCGATTATGCCAGATTGAGATTGTTTATGTAGTGAATGACAGCATGTTCTCCTTTTCCTTTTCCACTGAATTCCATATTCCTGCCTGTGTTTAGCACATGTACGCCCGCTGAAATTTGACAGCCTCAACCCATGCACACCAGCACGATGATTCTGGTATTTGTGCAAAATCTGACTCAGAGGTACATTTAAAGAATCTCAAGTGTGCTGAAGTGTTTTTCTTACAATCCTTAAGTATTTTATCTGCTTTCTCTTTACAATTTTCACCAAAACTACATTTCAAACCATCCATTTTGTTGACATCTGGCTTTCTCCAATCATTCTTCTTTATCTTCTTTACACGAGAGTTCCACAAAGGGAGATAATTTAATTTGTAAAAATCCCGAATTTAAACACCGGACTATAAGCTTAATATTTATTTGCAACCAAATTCCCATTCAAATATATTTTTTTATGGATAATTCTATTGTTTGAACCAAGAAACTCTAAATTTAAAACGTTTCTTGAGGTTTTATATCCTACTAAGAGAAGTAGTGTGTTTTGGACATTACCTATCTTATTATAATATTTGATCATCTAGCTTAAAATCAACGAATGAATTAAAAAATATATGTGCACCAAATCAAAGGTATTTGTATCAGATGTTATGTGAATCTGACTCCATGTATGATTAAACTCTATTTAATACTTTAATGACTATCTGAAATTAGCCTGATTCATGCATGAAATTTATTATGAATAATGAGCTAAAAATAGAAATGGTCTTATCTGGGGGATTTCAGTGGTGCAGATAAATTTAACCATGAAAATTTGATAAAATAGACAATATACTTTAGATATATCCAGATAAACTATGATAATTAATCTACACCCTTCATTATAAAATTTAGATTTTGCATGGTTCTATCGTAGACTGCCTCTTAAAAACTTAAAATTATGTATCTTTTAAGCGCCACTGCCATTTATAAAATGTATTTCATTTTTTAAAGAGTTTTATTATTTGTAATATTTTCTGAATTTAAAAAAGAAATCAACTTTAATGTGATTTTAAAAAAATCAACTTTAATGAGATTTACCACCCGGTAAAAATGTTCTTTATCCTAATTTTTTATAAAATGTCCAATGGCCGTCTACGCAGAAAATAGGTCCTTGACCGAATTTTTTGAAAGTAAAAAATATCACTACAATCGAAGGTCTAGTATACAAAAGGTAGATTTTCATTTTCATCAGTGGAATTTTTTTTTTATTCTGATTAATCGTCATTCTTAATACATTCTCCTTATAAACATTTTATTTCAACCTGCTTTCATCAACTTCATGGATTTGCATATCATTTCTGGGCTTTGATTAGCATAAATTTCTTATTAATTGAAAAATCATTCACTATAAGCATGCACATGATTACATCATGTACATTTATAGTGTAAATTGTCGAACAAGCATTATGCATTTTGTCAATACAAGGGCAAAAAAAATTCTGATCATTTTGCTCATGAAAAAAAGCCACACGTACAAAAATGAAGAAAAAAAACCGCTTGATATCAACATAAATTTCCCGAGCATCCTTTTTACTTCAATATTATAGCAGTTGATTCACTCACTATGCAGAGACGTATAAACCTTTAAATACACTAGATATAACAAGGAAGTATTACTATGATGTACTACATTGAGATGCAAGCATGTACATAGTAAGTAAAAAAAAATTATTTCCGTTCTGGTTTTTAATTTTACCCGTGTAAGAATTTTTTTCGATAGCATACGTCGAGTTAGATAGCAGTTTATTCATGTCTTTGAATTTAGTATAGTGGAATGACATCCAATTCAAAACAAAACCGTTAGCAGTTTATGCCTGAAACCGTAAATTATATATAGCAGTTTATGCCTGAAACCGTAAATTATTTATAGCAGTTTACGCATGAACCGTAAATTATTTATAGCAGTTTATGCATGAAACCGTAAATTATTTATTGCAATTTATGCATTACGAATATGAGATGATAATGTAAAAAGTTTAATCACAATTATTCATTAAGAAACTGTATAAGCTACCAAACCATTTTATTTTTTAAAGATACAATATAATATATGCATGTGGTCGTTATTCAATTGTTCAAGGATAGGAAAAGCTTTGAACTTTCATTATTTTATCATTGTGTTTTTCTTACAGATCAGGAGTGTTACGTCAATCTAAGCCAGACGTTTACTACTCAACTGCCTTTGAGGTAATATAATGGCGTACATTATACGTTAGCAACAACAACACTTTTTTTTTTCAAACGCACACATTGCACAACAGAAATAATACAAAATCGGTAATGAAACGAATTCTGTCCATGTAACAACATACTTCGAAAAAATTACGCACTCTAGACATCTCTATGAAACAGTGTCCTCCACTACTGATATAAACTTAGAAGATATATCATTATTAATAATAGTGTCCTTTTATTGAATATATATATATATATATATATATATATATATATATATATATATATATATATATATATATATATATATAAGCGTTGCCTTTTTTTTAAAATACTAACAAAGTAAATTCATAAATTGTAGCATTGTTGTGAGCCTGGTTTTGCTCAGTTTGTAGCTGTTGAACAGTTTAGAATCTATTTACACAGTTACTTTAATAGTAACCTTACAGATTTAAGCACCGTAGTCTTATCCTTTATATTTCTTTATAAACTTTTAAACCCGTTTGGAGCCCCAGTATTTTTCAAGGGATCACACTTTTAACAATTTTGAATTTACATGTAGTGCTGTAAACTGCTTTTATGTATCACAACAGCCAATTGATTTCCATTCTGTTTATTTGTCGAAAAATGGGAAGATATTGATTACAATAAAAAGTAAAATAACGAAACTTACTATGATGTACACACTTAATCTTACAGAAAAAATAGCCATGATGATAATTATGCCTGACCTGGTGATATTGCGTCTGACTGTTAATATTTTATATAATAAACAAACAATATACGAAGAAAATATAAATATATTTAGACATAACCGATGTTCCATACCTTTTTGTTTTCATATTTACCGTGATTATTTTCTGATACATGTACATCTATTGTAGATCAATAAACAGCTCAAACGTCACTACAGTTCTTACAACCTCGTGCATAGGTATAGCGGCAATGCAACACATCATAACATATCATGTCCTGACAAAATTGATTCTTTGATACCTGTATCAAAACAACTTGAGTTGGTCTCAGCATTTGGAACTTTTTTTCTCCGTGTTCTAGTTTAGCGATTTATTTTGCACTGCAAAGTGTTAAGCTATAACCTTTTTATTGCAATAAAATTTAAAGGGACATGGTCACAATTTTGCTTAAATTCTATTATTCTGTTGTTGAAATGGAATTTGAGAGTCAGTCGTTGAGCTACAAGGTAGATACAGGGCTTTCAATTTTTTGTTATGCAAACAAGGCTCGTGTCCTGTTTTTTGTTTACATAGGATCAATATACCAGTTAAAAATCTTTTTTTTAACTTTGTATACATAGCAAAGAATTGTAAGCTTTGTAACTCGCTTATAACTCAACAAATGGCACTATTTTGAATGCCGCATTGTAAAATTAAAATGCGATCGTCAAACTTGTGTGATAATTATCATTTAATCATCTTAAAAAATCACACGGAGTTGAACATTGTTGCTCTTCTATGTTTATGTAAGAAAAATAGTTCCAAAGGTAAATATTCAACACTGCAGAAGCCCTTATACAGACTTTCCAAGAGGTGTAATCCTTAAAGGGTACCTTCAGTCTAAAATTTAATTTATTTCATTTAAATCATTTAAAACACACCGAAAAAACCCCAGATTGTGTGATTTACTGTTTAGCTGGAATTAAATAAAATGACAAACTTCACATAGAGTGACGCTCGGCTGTTTCCGCATTTATCAGCTATCAAACAGAGACAATCTCTTTTGCTTTACAAACTTAGTATTGTCATCTGATTATCAAAGTGAACTAAGAGAAGATGTGTTATGTGTGGTGTTTAATGACACATTTTGATGGAGAGTCCGAGCACAAAATTTCAATGATAAATCACAAGAGACGATCACAATGTATAAAATTTTCTTAAAATCTAATTGTTGGTATTACATTCAGAAGTACATCTGATGGTAAAAATACGAAGTCACAACAACCCCTATCGAGGAAGTGTTTCAGTAAAGTTGGAGAGAGTGAGAGAGAGCACTAATTGGATATACCTTGTACATGTACATGTACCTTTTTGCAAACTTACAAAATGGGCTGTGTTTTCCAAGGGATGTTGCGTGTTTGATAATTTCTAATGTCTATTATTGTTAATTAAAAATGAGAATCCTATTCAAATACCTCCGATAGTGAGTGATATACTCTCTGACCATAGAGAGTGTAAGACATCTCAGACATGTTCATTTTTGGCCTACAGCATTAAGGAGGGCCTTAAAGCAAAATGAATTGCTACACATGTGTAGGGAAAGGATGCTACTTTCAGTTTAATTTGTACCCTATAGGTTAAATGTATATCTTCTCCAAAATCATCTTTAATGATTTGTAAAATCTTCTTTTGTGGTTTTTTTTTTAAACCGGTTTAAACTGGTTATCACATAGACTGTCGAGTTGAGATCGTTGAGCATGAAAATAAAATCCATGAAACATAACTCATAAAATTCTGTTTATAACAATCAAATCAACTTTTTGTTGAAAAATTGTAAAACATGGTGTTTTAACACCAAGTATGAAATATATGTTTTTAACCGAAATCACTGTTTGGGAACTACTTATGTAAATCACATGCAAATTAATTCACAGTGATTAGTTGTTGCATTTAGAGGCATTTAAAGATCGTATAATTTAAAGGAAGAACACAGAAGTATGTAAATATATCAATTTAAAACTAAAAAGCAGGTAACCTTACAAGCCAAAAATGTATCTAAAGCAGTAGTACGGTATTGTAGACCTAGTCTAAAATAAAGAAAAACAATCCATTTCCCTTTATTTCATACTTACTAGGAGCCAATTTAAATCGAAAATAAAGATGAAAAACGTACTAAAAGTCTAAAAGCATACATTTTATCTACTGTATTTCAATAAAGTTATGTTTATATTGTCTGTATTTATATATTCTTAAACAATCTTTATGGGATTGTTTATAGGGGGAGTGGTCAAATGTGATAAAAGAAACGCCCACAGTGATTAAAGCAGACTTCATATTAAAAACCAGCTGTTTTAAGGGAGCTGTATGAATAGTCCTTTACCATCGCTAACGTTAAAATAATCAACTTCACTTGCTGCCATCAAAACTTTTGTCGCGCAAAGTTTGCGAACTAACTGGGCAACTATGTAATTTATAAATTAATATATTTATAATTAAAAAATATTATTTGCAAAAGATTTCTAAATCTACATATAAATACAATGTAACATTATTACATTAATCTTTTACTCTGATGCCATCATTATATTTTGATCAATAAATTACGTGTTATCGAAGCCTTAAAAGTCAACAACGAAAAGTCCATTGAATTGCGTGATTGTGTTGAAAAGGTATATGCGTCAAATTGCGTGATTGCTGGGCGCCGGTAAATGCGCTATAGTGCGTTACTGCGGGGTAGGGGGTTAACCAGAGCAGATACCAAGGTGCAGATTTGTGGAGCTTTCTAAAAAAGATCAAGTTTATTGATAAAAAAGTTTTTTATCAAATGTCATTAAAAAATTAAACTTGCTTCTTAACCATTCTTCAAAGTAATGTCATATTTCTTTGACATGAAAACGGTCCACAAATAAATGTTCTATAGTTTCTATATCTTGATTACAGAAGGAGCAGTCTGGCGAATCAATTATATTGAGTTTATAAAAGGTACTCATTTCTTGGCAAAGTTCTTTGTAAAATCTGGAATTGCAACCATTGAAATTTGGATTCTTTTGAGGTTTTAAATGGGAGTTAAAATATATTAT
The DNA here is from genome assembly GCF_902806645.1 of Magallana gigas. Taxonomy (NCBI): domain Eukaryota; kingdom Metazoa; phylum Mollusca; class Bivalvia; order Ostreida; family Ostreidae; genus Magallana; species Magallana gigas. Next base: position 70,312,133 of record NC_047563.1, on the reverse strand, counting down.
TCCATTCTATTTCTGTATGAACAAATCCAGTTTTTCTTTTTTATTTTTACTGAACGAATTGATTCTTTTTTTTATATCGATAAGTACATTATACATATCCTTACATCCTTTGCTTTTTTGTAAAAAAATACAGAGGGAATTTGGAATAATTGGTCCATGTTCTACCTTATTATTATTTGAGGCTCTCAATCTTTCCACAACTGCTCCTTTCAAACTCATATATTCTAGAATATTGGTCTTAACATTTAAGTATCTAAGAGTTTCAAGGCTTACAAAATTGCCTTCTTTTGTCATCAAATCCTTAATAGATTTATTACCACAGTTGAAATAATTCTTTATAAAAATTGATGAGTTATTAATTTCAATAATAGGATTAAACCATATATGTTCATTAAGTACTTTTAAGTCATTTTGGCTATAGGACTTAACAATTCTAAACCAATCTAATAAAACTTTTTTTCCAAAACATATTACTTATCTTATTGTTTATATTGGTAATGAAGTCTAAACCTTTTTCCCCATAGGGTTTCTGTGTTTAATCCTAAAATCCAAAAAGTTTTTACCACTTTGTATTATAGTGGATTATTCTTCTTATCCATGAAGATTTCAATGCGTCAACAAATTCCATATATTCAACCATTTTAACCCCATATCTGCAATCTTGAATTATATTTGTTTCCCTTAACTTATGGACCTGGCCTTCCAATACAAATTGTAAATTTCTCTCTTCAAACTGTTGAAGATATTCTACACTAGGTTTTGGTATAGTAAGGATTAAGTGGTTAAGTTTTGGTATTATCAGTGTTTTAATCACAATCAATCTTCCAACTGTTGTAAGATTTCTTAATTTTCATTGCTTTGTCTAACGGTTTACTTCAGAAAATTTTGATGAATAATTTAGTTCTAGTAGTTTACAGAAAAAGTTAATACCAAGTAGATCAAAAGTGGGATTGTTCCAATCGTGCTTCCATCGCGAGTGGTGAAAAACGGTTTTTATAAATGTTTTACTTCCGATCCATACCATTTTAGCTTTAAAGAAATGAATTTTTAGACCAGATATGCATGCAAAATAATCAAGTTCTCTTAAAATATCACCCATGGACCGAGGAAATCCATCAAATATAATTGAAGTGTCATCAGCATATTGCGAAAGTTGTATTCTACCCAACAATTTTAATTCCACGAATATCTTTATTATTTCGAATCATAATTCCTAGAACCTCAACACATAGCAGAAAAAGGTATGAGAAAATTGTGTCACCCTGTCTACATCCTCTTTAAGGAAAAAAAATAATCAGAGGCAATTCCATTTTGTATAACACAAGATTTAATATCACTATAAAAAGTTTGGATCCAGTTTTTGATTGAAATCCTCAAATTAAGGAAGTCCAGTGTTTGGTATATAAATTTCCAAGAAATACTATCAAAAGCTTTTTCAAAATCGATTAACATTAGAAGGCCAGGGAACTGATTTTGTTCAGTATATGATTTTGTGCATTATATCAGACAATATCACATATCTGATTTTGTTCAGTATATTGCATTATATCATATATCATTCTAACATTTTCTTCAAAAAATCTATTTTTGAAAAACCCAGTTTGGTCTTCATTTATTAATTTAGATAATACAGTTTTTATTCTATAAGCAAAGCAACCTGAAGCAATTTTGTATAATACATCAAGCAGGCTAATTGGACGCCAGTTTTTCTTTAAATTGTTTTGGTTTTCCTGCCTTTGGTAAGCATGTTATTATACCTAGTTTATTTGATTATGTGAAGTATCATAACTCATAAGTATTGTTTATGGCTCTTATTATAAAGCTGCCTTAGTCGTTAAAAACAAAAAAATAGCTCGTAAACCCATCAGACCCTGGGCTTCAATCATTTTTCATATTCTTCAAAAAATTATAGACTTTCAATTTATTTAATGGGCTTCCAAGAAGACCAGGGTCTTGATTATTTAATTTTGGAATGTCAGACAACTTTAATTTTTCGTAACTATTTTCAGAGTCTATAGTTTTCCCTTTCTGATAAAGGTTATCGTAGAACATTCTTAATTCATTTAGTAATTCAAATTGATAAAAACAGTGGGGCCATTTTCTTTTCAACTTTTGGTATAATTTTGCTCGAAAATTTTCTAGATTCAAGGCTAATGTTATCTTGTGATAGTTTTTCACCTTCCTCATTCCACTTTACTTTTGATCTGATACATTGATCTTGCAGTCTGTGTTTCTAATTAGATCTAATTCTGTTTGTTTATTTGATAATACATCTTTAGTTTCTACTGCAAAATTCTGTTCAAGAAGCAAAATCTCTTGTTCTAATTTTGGGTCTTCCGTTTCCCTCTTGTTTTTCTTCGGATTCTTTTTCATTATTATTATTCCTCCTCTGACTTTTTTTGTGGCTTATATCTCATAAACTATTCAAGCGATTTCCACGAAATTTTCAAGACTTATAGAACATCATCTGCGCTACACATCATTAAAATTTTGATTGATGACGTCACTTCCGGTTCCAGATACTGACGATTTTATAAATTTTTAAGGGTAAATTTGGCCACGCATCTCCTCCGATACTAATCAATACAGAAGCTTGAAATTTTCAGGGATTGTAGATGAATATATATAGATGTACCCCCTTGTACCATTAATGAAAATTGCTCAAGGCCTTGAAGCTCGCTCGAATTAGCACCAAAATTTTCAACAAAATTTTAGAACATTTTCTGAAATAACTTTTGATGTATACATATTTTGTTAAAACATGTAATGCAAAAGATGTTTATATTTGCAAGACCTATAACTTGAATTCAAGAAAAAGGGGCTGGCCCCTCAAATTGGGGGTCAAGAGGGCTCTAAAGTCTTCTTACAATAACTCTTTACTGATCAATAGTTTTCTATCAACTATAGAAGCAAAAATGTTCATTGTAGAGCTGTTTATCTATACAGTACCATACCTAAGTCATGTGTTAAGTAATTAGGGGTTTTAAGGGGCCAGAAGTTCAAAATTTTGATCATTTATATTGCAAAAAGGAGAAATATTTTGAGAGGCAATGATGAACAAAAGTTGCTTAAAATAATGTTCTGTACGATATACCACCATAATTTTTTTGTTGATGGCCCCATTTAGGAGTTTAAGGGTCGGCCCCCAAAACACATTTGCACAGATATCTCGAGAACGGTTAAAATTTTGTAAACACTTGTTACACAAAATATGTTTATATTTGCAAGACCTCTAATTCAATTATAAGAAAAAGGGGTTGGTCCCTCAAATTTGGGACCAAGAAGGCTCTAAAATCTTTTTACAATAACTCTTTACTGAACAATAGTTTGTTATTAATCATAGAAGCAAAAATGTTCACTGTACAGCTGTTTATCTCTATAGTACCACACACCACGTCATATGTTTCGTACTTAGAGATTTCAAGTTTTATCATTTATATCTAAAAAAGGAGAAATATTTTGAAAAACAATGTCCAACAAAAAATGTTAAGAAGAATGTTCTGAACAATTTGACAACTTAAATTTTGTTGTTTGTGGCCCCGATAAGGAGTTAAAGGGTCGGCCCATAAAACACATTTGTTCAGATATCTGAAGAACGTTTAACAATTCGTGAATACATGATGAACAAATCATGTTGATATTTGCTAGACCTTTTATTTGATATCAAGAAAAAAGGGCTGGCCCTTCAAATTAGGGGCTAAAAGGGCTTCTAAGTCTTTTTTATAATAATTCTTTTTAAGCGATAATTTAATATTTATCATTAAGAAAATACAAACAACTTTTCAAGCTTAATCTAAAGTTGAAATTCGTTTTAAAATCGGACGATACAGAGAGAAATTGGGGTTTAAAATTTGATTTTCATGGAAATTTTGATTCCGCGTTCTATTTTAAAAAATAGCACAAAGTTAAATGTAAAATTAACTCGTTCCACAAATAATTGTTTAGTCGTAGTTGAACACATTCGGATTTTTTTGTTAAGACGTTTTTGAAATCGGAAAGGTTTTTAGTAAGTTGTATTTGAAATCATTCGGAATTTGTTAAGTCGTACCAAGAATTATTTAATTTTTTTCTTATGTGTTAGTTACTCTTGTAATTGGTTCAAGAACTCTGCTTTTTACAGGTACTTCTAGCTTTACTCTCGTTTTTTTTTTGTGACTTATTTCGAACGCTTTTTCCCGGGAACTACATGACCGATTTGCATGAAATTTACAGGACGTATTGAGTATCAGACATACTTAATATTATAAAATTTCTGGCTAATGACGTCACTTCCAGTTCGAGATTTTGACGATTTAGTGATTTTTTAAGGACTATTTTGTCCACGTAACTTCTCAAAAGCTAATTGCGATGGAAACGTGAAACTTTCAGGGATTGTAGATGAATGTCTGTAGATGATCTTATTTAATTGATATTTTGAAAATAAGCTCGCCCGAGCTTAAAAATCGGCACCAATTTTTTCACGAAATTTTCGCACATTTTCGGCCTTTAGCTTTTAATGTGTAAATATTTTGTTAGGACATGTAATGCAAAAGTTGTTTAGATAACTAGGAATTGCGTTTGTGTCTCAAGAAAAAGGGGCTGGCCCCTCAAATAAGGGGCCAAAAGGGCTCTTAAGTCTTTTTGCAAGAACTCTTTACTGAAAAATAATTTGTTATCAATTATAGAACCACAAATGTTCATTGTATATCTGTTTATTTTTACAGTACCATGCCTGTCATATGTTTCGTAATTTGGGGTTTCAAGGGGCCAGAAGTTCAAAACTTTGATCTTTAGTATCTAGAAAAGGAGAAATATTTTGATAAGCATAATAGAACAAAAATGCTTAGAATAATGTTCCTAACAATATGCTACCTTAATAATTTTCGTTGGTGGCACCAGTAAGGATTTTAAGGGTCGGCCCCTAAAACACATTTGTTCAGATATCTTTAGAACGGTCAACAAACGGTCAACTTGTTGAGCAAAATGTGTTTATATTTACAAGACCTTTTATTTGATATCAAGGAATAAGGGCTGGCCCCTCAAATAAGGGGCCAAGAGGGCTCTTAAGTCTTTCTATAATAACTCTTTACTGAAAAATAATTTGATATCAATTGTAGAACCAAAAATGTTCATTGTACATCTGTTTATCTATACCGTACCATACCTAAGTCATATGATACATAATTAGGGGTTTCAAGAGGCCAGATGTCTAAAAAATTAGTCATTTATATCTAGAAAAGGAGAAATATTTTGAAAAGCTTGGTAGAAGAAAAGTTGCTCAAAATAATGTTCTTAACGATATGGGATCTAAAAATATTTTTTTGGTGGCCCTGGTAAGGAGTTTAAGGGTCGGCCCCTAAAACACAGTTGTTCGGATATCTCTAGAACGGTTAACAATTCGTGAATACTTGTATGTATATATTTACACGGCCTTTCGTTTGATATCAAGAAAAAGGGGCTGACCCATCAAATTAGGGGCCATAATGGCTACAAAGTCTTTTCACTATAACTTATTATTTAGCGATAATTTGTTATTAACCATTAAAGCAGAAATTAAGAGCTTAGTATTCTTAATGCAAAACTGAAATCCGTTCAAAAATCGGACGATGCAACACAGAGAAATTGGGGTTTAAAAATTGATTTTTCAGGAAATTTTGATTCCACATTCTTGGTTATGAAAATAGTTTTATGTTCAGAGTTAAATTAACTCGTACCTAAAATTATTCGATAATTTTTAAGTACGTTTGCATATTCGGATTTGTATTTGCTAAGTCGTTCTTGAAATCGATAAGGTTTGTTAATTCGTTCTTGAAATCATTCGGATTTTGTTAAGTCATACCAAAAATTATTCAATATTTTTAATCTTTTACTTTTATTTACTCTCTAAGTTGGTCTTAGAACTCTGCTTCTTACAGAAACTTCTAGCTTTACTCTCGGCACTAACGGAAGACCCACTCGTCTTTGCAACAAGCTTTGCTCCAGTTGTTTTTCTAGTTCTGTTGTTTTCTTTTTCTTATAAATTGAATAGGATAATGATTTTCCTTTTATTATCCCCTCGCGCAACTTGTTGCGAAGGGGATATAGCATCGCCACCGTGCATGTGTGTTCGTATGTGTTCGTGTATGTGTGTGTTTGTGTGTGTGTGCGCTCCATCTCAATTTTCTCGTGAATTAAAAAAAAACTTCCAATGGAATTTCCTTTACCTTTGCACAACTATGCATCATTGTAAAAGATTAAAACAAATGCAATGTCATATTAATTGGTCAATTTTTTATGCAAAAACTTAGATAAAATTACGCCATTGTAAAGGAGGGGGGGGGGCATACATTATGACAAAATTCGTTCAAAAATAAAATATTTATCATGGATTGCACACTTCTGTAAAATAACAAATAAAAATGCATGTGCCTTTCCAAACCATTAATACTATTACAAATTATTATTTCATTAAATCAATGTCATAATCAACCTTGTATACGAGTTATCAATCGAACTATCTGAGTAAGAGTTATCAATCTTCTGCTTCACTTCGTGAAAGTAAGCAGTTCAAATCAACAACTTGATATTTTTTGGATTGGATATATTTTGGATTTAGATCTAGTACAGGTAAAGAAAATGTAGTTTTTGCAGTAATGGAGGGATAGTAGTGTGGTCTTATCATTAACATAACTATATATTCCTAAATAATACATCCTTACACACAATAACTCATGTCGCGAGGGGATGCTCCTCTTAGCGGTGCCCTCGTTTCAATTAGTAATGTGTCTAGGAATGATTGGTCACTTATAAATAATGAATTGTATATGATTATTATCTATTGTTTCAATATTTTCTAAATTGTACACTAGGCAGGACTACTGCTATTCGTTATATTTTTTTTAATAAGATATACAAATTCTTTGTCTTCAAGAAGAGAGTTGTTAAATTTCCAAAAACCCTTTCCTTTGAAGAAACTTATTTGTTCTTACATATATGACAAGTGGGCAATGAATGAGACATTCTGGCGCGGAGTCTTGCAAATGAAATTTGTATTGGTCAGAATGAATTCTTTTGTGAGGGTCGGGTTAGGTATAAAAACCAATTTAATCGTTTAAAGTTTTGAATTGTTAACAACGATTTATCAGATCGAATGTTTTAGAATGATTAATTAATTCAAAATACAGTCATTTTTAATCGGTTGACGTGTGAACATGAGCATTTAATAGGCGGGCATCCTTACACCCTATAAATTTAAGACAAATGAAATCGTCCAGATAGAGAAAACAAAACTCCCTGGCATTTAAGTTCTTCCATTCGACTTTCCATACTGCATGTTTTAATAAATCTATGATTTCGATTGTTAATAATTATTTAACATCAATTACTAATTAACGATGTATATATATATATATATATATATATATATATATATATATATATATATATATATATATATATATAAACAAATGCAATGTAAATCTTTTTTTTTCTATGCAATTTTTCGGATAAAGCAATGAAGAGTGGTTTCTAGAAACTTCATACAAAATTTTATTAGACCATTAAATTGTAAAATGCTTACATTGAAAATTATGTCCGATTTTTTTCTGATTCTTTGAAACAAAATAAATTGACATGATCAATAAGAGTTTGACAATCTCTAAGTGCAGGTTTGTAGCTCTTAGTCTGAAAAAGAATTGGAGGGACGACGTAGGACCCAGATCGTCCATCCTAATTTTTTTTTAATATTGCCATTTCTTTCGTACGCAGACGCAATACTCACCGAGACTTAATGGTTAGTATCTTTAGTTTTAACTGCGTTGAAAGGTAATATTGTCATGTTGTAAATTTTGAATTTACCGGGTGGAAGTAAATATAAAATTTCAACATGACAATATTGGCATTCCGATAATTTTGAAAATGAATAATTAAATAAAGATGGTTAAAATTACCGTTAAATTACCGGCATCGGCCATGCGTGGATCTAGAAGGGGAGGGGAAGGGTTCAAGACCCCCCCCCCCCCACCCCACCCCCCCCCCTTCCTGCAAAGTTTGTTTAAATTACATGTACATTATAAAATTACCAAAAATATACCTCGGACATCCCCTGGCAAACTCTGATAACCGTCAGACCCTCAACCCCAACTCCTGGCAAAACTTTCTGATCCGTGCATGCTCCCCCTCCTAGAAAAACAAAAGTATTCTTCAAAACCCCCTGTAAGATTGTCAGGATCTCTGCATACATACTAAAAGATTCATTGGCGCTTGCGTTCGATAAAAATGCTTGAAAATGTTTGCCAATGGTCTTTTTACCTTCATACCTGGCATACCCACTGTGTAAATAACATGTAACGAATCAAACTATAGACAACGTTTAAAGATCTGTATTTGCTTATATACATGTAGTATGGCACTTTGTTTCTTTTATTCGGTGTTTATACAACTTATATTGTACCATGGTCAGGTATCAATTTTTTGTATTACGTCTCAAGTATGACGCAGCTACGATTGAAAACCTAATCGTTGCTTGCAACGAGCTTGTCTCTAGTTTCAATTGTTATTCTTATGACACTTTTTTAGATCATGAAATAAAAAGGGTTCAAAACATGTGTTAACATTTGTAGCGCAACAGCAGAAAATATAACTGCCGCTGGCATTAATGATGACAAAGAATCGTAAGTATTACAACTTTATATACATAAGATTGTAATGGGGTCATTAACATTTCTTTATTATCTTCAGCCGTATCATTTGTCGATTTCTTCCAAAAATACCTAAGGTAATTACTTTGTGTGAAATGCCTTAAAAGCTGTATCGTCATGGCATATTAATAAATGTTAGGAGTTTGTACCGGGGTCACTTTTTAAAAATGAGTGCAGTTAATTTTAAGATAAGCATATTATTGAACTTTCCAATTTTATTTAACTATTACTTCATTTTTAAAAAGTCACATACCATTTAGATGTTACATGTCATTAGAAAAATATTCAGTTTATTTGTTTTATTTTTGCAATGATTTGATTAAACAAAACAAACATACAATACGTAGAAAATGTATCTAGTATTGCATGCTATTCAGTTTTTTTAATCCCAAAAGTGACTGGCGCAAATAAAAAGGTTATACATGTATCCCCATCTTCGTAAATTGTTGGACACACGGATGAAACCGGATGTGCGGTAATTGAAAACCTATGTTTATAAAAGCAACATTTAAGTTACGCAAACGAATTAGATCATTTGCAAGAACTCATTCATTAAATAAATAATTTTTATTTATTGTCATTTTTATCCTTTCATTATAATAGTCGAACATTACATGTATTCTATATGATTTGGTATTACATTTATAAAGCAGAAGCTAGCTTTATTCTAGGAATTATGATTATATAAAATGATAATTATTGTATTGAATTTTAAAAAAATAAATATTTCCAATAAAATGGGAGTATCATATATATTTATATTTTTTTGCATAATGATAATTATCATTTTACTTGTAAATCCGAGTTCGAAAAAATATATTTGGTTTTATTCAATTTCAGAAATGACGGGGATAGTCATATGGTGATTGTTATTGTAATACTTGCTGCCATATTTGTTATTGCTGTTACTAGTATTGTTGCAGTTGTAAAACGACAGAAAATCCGGAGACATTTTAAATGTTTAAAAGGTATGTAAATATACCTCTTCTTACATGGACTCAATGAATTTGTACATGTATTTATAGATAATCTATTTATGCTTCTAATTCTCAAATGACTAAATGCATTTTAGCTGTCCATCCAAACTATAATATTTTGCAACAATTAAAGTTAGAAAACTAACGCCTTAAGAAAGTTAACCCCCAAAAAATATTTAAGGTACTTCATTACACATAAACTTATACTTTTTAAGACACACATCACAAGATGGCGATTTAAATGTTTTGTTAAACTGTTTGTATCAATTAATTCAGATGTATATTGTCATAGCTCAGTGGTTAAAGTATCAGGCTTGTGAACCGCAGATCATGAGTTTGAATCCGCCTGTGGCTTTAATTCATGTTTATTGAATGAAATTTTTAAAAATATCATTTTTATACAAAATTGCACATTTTTTCGCCTATTTGACATATATACTTCTTACCCATCATGCTTTGTATCATAATCAGGTAATTTTCTGCTGATTTAAGAAACTATTTGAAGGTGTAGTGAAGTACCTTAAAATGTTAACTAGGGGCGCTGAAAGTGTTTTAGATTAAAGTTGTTTCTGAAAACGAAAAAAGGTTGATTAGATCGACAAGATGAAGTGTAACAAAAAAGAAACATATGAAGGTGGGGCTTTCGTCTACAGTGATATAACTTAGACTTGCTTTATTACCCCTTTTCATGATATGACGTCAGGATTCGTATAATGTGATAATTGATTAGTGCTTTCAGAAACGCCATGTGCACTATAAAAAGGTTTTCTGAAATAAGTGTATTTCAATAAAGCTGTCTTCGTTTACATTTAGGTAGTCCAACATTTTAACTTTGTTGCATTTCATTCTTTTTTAAATATTTCATTAAAGATTAACAGAAACGAACCATATAAAATAGTAACTTTCATTATTTTCAAACGAAAAAAATCCTCAAACTAGTCGCATATAAGATTAACACTTTTCCACGAAATTGTTTTTATTCTATCTGTAACATGTGGCGAAAAGTCAAATCACAACCGAGACACGTACCAAGGGCATCTGGCGTACCGTGTTCACGCACTAATCACTGAGCTATTAAGATTTACAGATACACACCTGTTAACCTGGTGGTATATTTTTCCTAACGGTAGAAACTCGTCCTTGAGGTTCCGAGCAGAATTATAAGTGGAAGGAATGTTTTGAGACATTTTTCTAGGGAATGATTGTGTGTTTTTAATATTGGGCATCAAATGGTAAAAAAGTTTCAAAAGGGACTCTCAACTCTTGCATACCGAACCTGAATTATAACAACTGAGATATTGAGACCTGATATGTTGACTGACAGTCACACACATGTGAACTTGCTGACACATCAAAACGACAGTTTTAAATCATAAACTTTGACCTCTTGTAGTTATAAAACAGGTCGGGCAAAACCATTTTAATTATATAAGAAAATAATTTAGTATATTAAGGTACCTCACTACACCTTGAAATAGTTTCTCAAATCAGCAGAAATTTACTTGATTCTGATAGAAAGAATGATGGATAAGAATTATATATATCAAAGAGGCGAAAAAATGTACAATTTTAGATAAAAAAAATGATATTTTCAAAAATGTCATTCAGTAAACATGAACAAAAGCCCCAGGTGGATTCGAACTCATTACCTGCGGTTCACAAGCCTAATACTTTAACCACTGAGCTATGACGATATACATCTGAATCGATTGATACAAACAGTTTAACAAAACATTTAAATCGCCATCTTGTGACGTAGTGTCTTAAAAAGTATAAGTCTCGGTGTAGTGAAGTACCTTAAACACGATTCCTAATAATAAAAAACCATACAAGTCGCAATGCTGCCTGTAAGAGTGAGGTTCTAGTAAAACCCTGCAAATGGCTTATAATTGACGACTATTTCATATTTAAGAGCCATTCTCTGTAAGCATTTAAACTTTTTCGGCACGCATAGAAACGGATTTTGCCGAAAATTTTCCAGAATGTAGACCTTATTAAACTATCTAAAATGCCCATGCCAAATTGTCTATATACGGACCAGTTTCCATGGAAACTCGACCCATACTTCATTTTTTATCAAAATAGGCCATTTTTACTGCAGTGTTATAAAAAAAATGCGGCAAGCTCAATGTTTAAAAAGCATAGAATTAAAATCATCAATCCTTCATCTATCTAAAAATGTAAAAAAAATGATGGGGAAGCTATCCTTATTGTTGTGAAATAATAAGCTACAAAATGATTACATTTTTAGAAAATGAATTATCTCCCTTTGCAATTTAGAACTCTTTTGTGCTGAGAGTTTAAAAAGAGAAGTGTTGAAACAGCATGTCAACAAAGTGGTTTTTTCCCCAAATCTTGAAGATCGATCCTTATTTTTGTTAAGACCCATAGATATTGTCACTACACATCTAACATTAACCTCTATTAGTGATTCTGAAATCCCATCCAATGCCTTATCATGTTATGTAGTGCAGTTGGATTTAATGGATCTTTGTTACTTCAGGTATGTTATGCATATAAATTAGTGAGAAAGATCATAAATTACAAATATAAATACCAGTTATATTAATTACAATACCACTGGAACTTATTTTACATGCATGTGTTATTAATGTTTTTTCAATTTAAAATATATGAGTTGTTTCCCCTTTCCTTCAATCCCTGCATGAAAACAAACAAGGAAATCCATACACACAAGAAAACCAACTAATTAAATCTGTAAGCAAAAAAAAATGTGTGCAAAGATATATTGATTGTTAAAACCAAACACTTTTCACATATGCTTATATGTACATGTATTCATTTTTTTAAATACAGGTATTACAACTGTTTGTTGCAGGTACATTTATGTACAATGCATTCATATATGTAGGGGATACAATAAACAGACAGAGGGAGTTTCTAAATTTTTGGAGTAGAGAATTTTGTTACTTTCTTATAAGTTTCCTGCTAGTTATTAAGAAAGTTGAAGCATGTCACCAAACTAACTGTTATACTGTTTGAGGGGATTATTTTTCCAAGCATACTCACATCAATGAATAAAAATGCATGTAGGTATTGTATTGATAGGTATCGTTTTAAATTGGCTTGTGTTTACTGGTCTTTATGCCAGTAATTGTCATTGGGATATAGGAATAGGACTAAATATCAGATTCGCAGATCTTTTAACCTTTTATTTCTTCAAAAAATTGAGTATAAATAATTTGCCATTATACGCACTGATCTATAGGGGTGTCGGGAGTCAGAGTCACTTCCCCTGTTGTATTTAGAATTACAAATTTCATAAAGAGAATTAAAAAATGACAATGAATCCGGCCATTAAAATGTATTGTGGGGTCCATTGTATTATGACAGGAGTTACTTTGATTTACTTTTATTATCTATTAAAGTTCACATACCTTAAGATTTATAATTATTATAAACATTTGAAATCAGCATCAAATTTTATGACATTTGGGATAAGTAATGAATTTATAGCTTATTTGATGAAAGTAATATTTTTTTCTGCTGAGAAATTATATTTCATGCATAACTTCTATGCTGAGTTCTATATAAATGAGCCATTCAGATTCAACCAAAACTGTTAATTGGTATGAAACAATGAAAAGAATGAAATATTATGCATTAGGAATGTAAATATAACTTTAAATACAAACTTGCTATTTGGATGAACATGTTTAAAAATTCTCTGCATTGGTAAATTGCAGGAATTGTATTTTTGTAAATAATGCATGTAAATTAATAGTTATAACATCATATCGGGTACTTGTATAATATAGATTATGAAGTTTTAAAGAAGATAATTTGAAAATTCCTGATCCTTGATTACAGTTAAACAGGAAATATGGAATGAAATTAGCAGCCATGCAAATACTTTGATCTAAGGGGAAAAGAGTGTTTCAAATACAGTTCTATTACAAGGACTTATTTGGTATTAAAAGTGTATATCTGGTAACTGAAAAATAACCTTGTATGCATGATGAGTAACTGTTTCCAGATAAATATTTAAGAGTTCTTTAAACTTTTCTTCAAACTGCATGGTTATAAGCATATGGGTTCATCCATGAATTAAAAATTCAAGTTGTTTGGGTGAGTGAATTGGCATTTTAACTTTTTAAGCAATTGAGAAATGGAAACTACAACAATTTGGATTCTGACCAGCATATTTATAATTAGAAGTACTTTTATTTTTATTTTGCAGCTAAGAAAAACAAGCATTCATAAACATAGTATATACTTAATCAACACATGGATCATTACTTACAAGTACATTTGCATGATTATATTTTTACATATATTTATACACTTGATTTTAAACATTAACTAATTTCAGCATTCTCATCTTTATGCATTTTTTATAATTTATAATTTAGTTATATTATGAATAAGTTATAATTAAATAAAATACAGATGTATGATTTTATTAGTGCTGCAACAATTACTTGAGGGATTGAAAAAGAAGATGGCAAAGGATGTCATGATAATTTATATTAGAATACTATTTATAACTGGTATGAGTAATAATTACCATGAAAATACATTTCGATACCTTAATCATTGAAATTATTTGAATGAAAATTTAACATCAAGAAAGAAGTCAACTGTTTTTTTTCGCACTAAATGAATACATGTACATGTAGCAGTATGATCTTTCTTATTATATAATAAAATATAACCATAGCAATCAGTTATGCAAACAAGAGGCCTGCGGGCCTCATGGCTCACCTAATCAACATAACTGATGAAATTAGAACACTGTATCTTGACAAGTTAGTAAAGTAATTCTTGTTTAAAAAAGATCTTTAAAATTTTCTGCACATATTCTCATGTTAAACGTCAATTTTTTTTTCCTTCAAGATGAACATTTTGAATTTTTTCTTTTTATTTCTATGTAAAAATTCCCCCCCCCCTTCTGATTGTGGGCTCACTCATTATGAATCATAATTTGAACAAACTTGAGTCTACGCTACCCAAGGATGCTTCCACACAAGTTACAGCTTTTTTGGCCAAATGATTTTTTAGAAGATTTTTAAAGAATGCCAATGAATTTTTAATACTTATTTAGATAAGGGTCATGCTCTGAATGTGACCTATAGTGATCTGTTTAATTTGTCTGTACATTCATCCATCCAAACATCTGTCCATCTAATGAAGGTCATATCACATTACCCTTAAAAAAAATTCTAAGCATATACACCCTCCTTTAAGCTCTGTCTGGCTCATACTTTTCATAAACAGAAATTTTTATGTAAAACGTATGCAGTGACCTTGAACCAATTCAAGGTCAAATGTTAAGATCATAGCAGATGTTTAGTCCTTTATCACTCCCCCCTGAAAGAAGGTGTTACCCTTATTCTAACAAATTTGAACTCCCTAAACTTCTGGATGATTTGTGCTAAGTTTGGTTAGAATTGGCTTAGTGGCTCTGGAGAAAAAGCTAAAATGTGGAAAGTTCACAGATGGACGGACAAACAGAGACAGATGCTCTCCAAAAAGCTTTCAGCTCAGATGAGCTAAAAACATAAGTTTGATCTCCCTTTTTCATCAAAATTTGGTAATTGTTACATAATGAAATGAGATACAAAAACATTAACTGTCTATTATACATAAAATTGAACGAAATTGTTTATTATGTTTCCATGGTTACGATTGCTTATATATCTTACCTAGATTCAATAATTTGTAAACCATTATTACAAACACTCTCAATTTATTGCATATTTAAATATTCACATATTTTTTCTCAAAAGGACATAATTTACACATATTTATGAACCATAGTAAGGGTTTTATGAAGTTTGAAAGTTGTAAAATATACACTTTTGTTTCCATGGAAACAACAATTTGAGGTAACTTCCCCATCATGTTTTGATTGTTTCTGATAACAGAAGACACAGTCAATTCAGGATTTGTGTCGGTTTGCATCAACCTGTCCGCAAGAATTTACAGGGCATCACCAAAAATGCCTCATTTCTAGGTTTTTTACAAAGTCGTTAACCAAGTACTTTTAAGCCCTTGGTACAATAAAGAAAAATAAATACTTTGATTTGATTAATGTATTATTCAATAGTTAAGATGTGATGCTTTGAGAGTTTGATGAAGATTTATCACAAACTAATCTAATTGAAATAAATATTTAAGCTGAAAAAGTGTGTTTTTCAGTAAAAATCAAGACCATTTTGTGCTAAGAATGATGGGTATGTGTATCCATGGTAACAGAGTTGCCTAGCTACCAACTTTTGGTGTTTTTATGATAGGTATATGATAATATGCATCATATTAAAATTTAAGAAAAATCGGTGACTATGCGTGCCGAACCTCCAATACAAGTGTTTAAATGCTTACAGAGAATGGCTCTTAAAAAGGCTTTGTATAAGGGAGCAGGTAAATAAGCTCAAATAAGGGGTGGGGTATAATGATTATGAGCTTTTGTTTTTGGTTGTTTTCTTTAAGTTGGAATAGTGACATTTGATTATCCTGTTTATATGTGCAAAGTGAAACGACATAATATCTAGTTGATTTATAACGATATGGCTTGATTGTACATATGTAATGAAATATTGAAGAGAAGAACATTTATTAATTAAAACTTACATAACTTTACTAAACTTAACTGAAGTTTTAGTATTCCAGACAAAAATATTTTGTTTGTGAAAAAATAAGAACTTGAAAAGCTCATATGACAAGTAAGCATCATTAATAACGAAGGATGTTTCTAATGGAGTGTGTGTAAAATGATATGACTTTAATGGAATGTAAACAACCCTTGACATGAAATACCCTAATGATAAAAAACAGCAGAATACCAAAAAAAAAAATCTGGATCCGCCCATGAAAGCATTCTCTATACGTCAAGGGTATGTTTTCTCCGGGTTTCTTAAATATCGTGATTGTGGACAGCAGATCCCGTATTCAAGTAATGCCTTTGGATTGTGTTTGTATTTACTGAATTAAACTGAATAAAATCATTTTCATTAAAAATTGTTATTTACTGTGCTATATTCTATAATTTAGTCGTATTTTTGCTAATATTTGAAACCTTTTCAAGATACGTAGATGGTGCCACCTTAATCATTAGGATTGTTTGATGTCAGTTAAGATTGAAACGGTTGATTAGATTGATATCTTAAAATAAATGTGGAAACTTATCAGATATTAAGTATTTTGTTTTTATTCTATTTTTTTTGAGTTTTTTCTCAAATATTTGATTTTTTTCTCAAATTTGAAAAGACTCAAATCTCTGCATTTTTCAAAAAATCTTAATCGTCATATTTTCTTAATTTGAAAAAAAAACTGAGCTCCTTAGCAGACTTAAGTTTAATCTCAAATATGACAATTGTGCGGAAAAGACACAAACCTAGCTGTTTGGGACATTAAAGGGGCATGGTCGCGATTTTGGTCAAATTTTATTTTTTTGTTTTTATAACTCACAATGCTTTAGAAATGCATTTCTAATGATCAAATTAAATTTGAAAGTCATTCGTAGAGTTATAAGCAAGATACAGGGATCACAATTCTTTGTCATGTAAACAAGGCTCGTGTCCTGTTTTTGTTTACATAGTTTCAATATACCAGTAACAAATCTTTTTCTTGCTCATTTGTCTATCTTTTTATTTATTTTAAGCATAGATAAACAGTTCATAACGTTTAACACATTCGTTTTAGGTTTAAATCTGAAATTTTTACTTCAAAGTTCAAAATGTAAACAAACGCTTTGTTTATATAGCGAAGAATTTCAAGCTCTGTAACTCGCTTATAACTCAACAAATGACTCAAATTTCGGTTGCCTATTAAAAATGCTTTTCTGAAGCACTGTAAATATTAAAATCGGAAATATAATTTTTGACCCAAATCGTGACCATGCCCCTTTAATTTCAGGGCCACGTATCTAAAAATAGTTACAGTGGAATTGACACACCTAGAAAAAAATTTAAAGCTATTTGATGTATGTGGTAGGAAATATGCATTAAAGACAATATTTTTAGTGAGAAGACGCTGGCTCATGATGTATGCCACGCTGCAGTATTCACATTGCCCTGCTCTTGCGTGGTTGTAAAGCGGAAGGGAAACTCATTATTTTTGTGTTGGCCGAACACTTAATTTTTTTTTAATTTAATTCATTTACTTTTGAACACCGTAGTTTTTCAAAAGCTCATCATTTTTTATTATATATAAATTATACTGGTCATCAGAGGATGCCCACTCCTCCATTGCACCTGACCCTGACTCTGTGGTTTTCCAAAGACCAGTGGTTGTTCTACTTTTGCTTTTCGCGTCCGATATTTGCGTAAGCAGAGGGGTTTGCGTAACCATGTCTCTTTCAGTATTATGTCGTCTGTAATAATTCTTAGATCTATTTCAATCAATATTCAGCGTACGTGCAATACTGTAAATTCCTAATTAAACGCAAGGAATTAATATCACTGAGAAGCAATCCTCGCTGATTCAAAAATCGTTTGATTTCAAGACAGAATTGAACTATGAGAAATAATAGCAAACCATTGGTGCTTGCCATTATTTATAAAATGTCATGACTGATCAACATTTTATGACTCTTGTTTATTTCATCCAAATTTCCTCTGTTAAGAACATAATCAGACGACCGCTTTCATTGAAAATAAGTGAGAAAAAAAAAATGGAGGTCACTTGTGGCAATTAAAATTCTTGAATCAGCTAAGTAAAAAATCCTACTTAGCTTAAAAAATGACTCAGATTAATTCGAGAAACACAATTTAAGACTGAGTTGATTCTCATAATAAAGTAAAAAGTAAAGTTTATTCGAGAAATCGGAGCCTTGGCACAACCACTCTAAAAACCTTTCCAATGAGCTCATGCTGGTTATCATCTGGTCCATTATGGTTAATACATTTTTTTAACTTTCTTATCCAATTATTTCTGCAAATTTGATTGCAATGATTTAAATAAAATAAATGTAGTTGTAAATAAGGATATATTTACTTTTGTTGTATGTCAAACATGACCACTTATGTAGTCCCACTGAACGAATCATTGTGTTGTCGATCCGCTTTTGGTGACTGGGCCGAGAAATGGTTCATGATATTTTTATAAGTTGACTACTTGCCAATTTTGTAAAAGGTTGAAAATCAACATACGTTTTTAACAGTGAATTCTAACTTTACATTTCAAAATATTGATCCGAAGAAGAGATTTGATCTCAGATAGCTAACCAATAGTAAATAAATCCGTAAAAAAAATTTAATTCTTTTATTTTATTTTATTTTTTATTGTATTCTTTTTGGTTTATTCAACAGATCATACTGATGAAATTGAAATGGATAATAGAGGTAAGAAAAATCAATAATGTTAATACTTTTGAAACTCTGCTATGTTTAATTTCTTATAGTTTATTGAAAATAATCAAAAGTTACAAAATTATTATGAAATATAATACTTTCGATATTAGTCTTAGCGTGAATAAAACTTATTGGGTTTTTATTTATGTATCATGATTATACAGGCAAACAAAAATTTAAGTAAACAAAGAGGTTTTTTGGAAAGCAAAACGTATTTTTACAGGGATTTATATTAGTTATCAAGTGAGCTTTTCTGATCACATTTTTTCTGTCGTCCGTCTGTCTGTCTGTCTGTCTGTTCGTAAAATAACTTGGCACAAAAACCCTTAATCGAAGGGTATTCAAAGTTGTGAAAGATAAGGGCCACGCCCTTTTTATGGGGAAATAATTAGAAATTATTGAATAATTTTGAGAAATTTTCAAAAATCCTCTTCTCAAGAACCATTTAGCCAGGAATGCTGAAACTTGTGTGGAAGCGTCCTCA
Organism: Magallana gigas; assembly: GCF_902806645.1. Taxonomy (NCBI): domain Eukaryota; kingdom Metazoa; phylum Mollusca; class Bivalvia; order Ostreida; family Ostreidae; genus Magallana; species Magallana gigas. The sequence continues at coordinate 70,292,701 of NC_047563.1, read as the reverse complement.
GGTAAAGTAGATTCGGAGTTGCGAAAATTGTGGCCCCTGAGGACTGGTTAAAGCCCCAACGTAGGGTTATAGAATAAAAATCTTCTTCTCATAAACTAATCAGCCAGGAAAGCTGAAACTTGTGTGGAAGCATCTCCAGGTAGTAAAGATTCAAAGTTGTGATTCCCGGATGTAGAGTGGAGAAGAAGTCCTACTCAAGTAGTGTAGATTCAAAGTTGTGAAAATCATGACCTCTTAGGGTAGGTTGGGGCCACAATGACGTTTTAACATATAAATTTATAGAGTAAACCTTTAAATAAATCTTCTACTCATGAACTAATCAGCCAGGAAAGCTGAAACTTGTGTAAAGGCATACTCAAGTGTTGTAGATTCATAGTTGTAAAAATTATGATCGCCGGGGGTTAGGTGGGGCTTCAAGGGGGGGGGGGTCAAAGTTTGACATAGGATTAAAAAAAGTAAATTTTAAAAATCTTCTTCTTAGAAACTAATCAGCCCCAAAAGCTGAAACTTGTGTGGAAGAATCCTCAGGTAGTGTAGATTCAAAGTTGTAAAAATCATGACCCCCAGTGGTAGGATGGGGCCACATTTGGGGGATTAGTCGAAGTTTTACATACGAATATATAAAGTAAATATTTTAAAAAATTCTCAGAAACCAATCAGCCAGGAAAGCTATAACTTGTGTGGAAGCATTTTCAAGTAGTGTAGATTCAAAGTAAAAAAAAAAATCATGATCCCCTGGGGTAGGATGGGCCACAATGTTGGATGAGGGGATCAAAGTTTTACAAATGAATATATAGAGTAAATCTATAAAAATCTTCTTTTCAGAAACTCATCAGCCAGATGATTATTTATAATTGTTAAGACTTTGGCCCCATGGCAATTCTTCGGCCTCACAAGAGGTTCAGAGTTTGATGAAGGTTTATATCCCATATATAAACATTTGTTAAGGATCGTTTTGAGAACTACAGTACCCAACAAGATATGACTATAAAATCGTCGTGTTAGAAAAGGGACTAATGATTATAAACACAAGAATATCCAGGGGGAAATGGATTTTATTTATACAGGATCTACATGTATTATTGTACGTTGTCCAGATAGTTTGTATCATGACTTCATCAACAATCTCCGATCCTCAGGAAAGTCGATAACTCTAAATTATCCGAATTTCTTTTATTCATACCATGAATCTGACTTTTATACAGACAATTTTAGTTAAGTATTCTACTGCTAGTATCACCACCAGTTACACAACTGCATGCTTGGCATATGGAATCCAGGGAGCACTCCCATTTATATACATCTCGGTATATAGTTCGAGCAAATCATTGCAGCGGATTTTTTTTTCAACTTTTTAGCTCACCTGAGCTGAAAGCTCAAGTGAGCTATTCTGATCACTTTTTGTCCGTCGTCCGTCTGTCCGTCCGTCCGTCTGTCCGTCCGTCTGTCCGTCTGTCTGTCCGTCTGTAAACTTTTTACATTTTGAACTTCTTCTCTAAAACCGCTTATCCAATTTCAACCAAATTTGGCACAAAGCATCCTTATGGGAGGGCGAATATAAATTGCAGAAATAAAAGTCCGATCTGTATTCAAAGCTGAGAAAACCTTGAAACTGTAGAAAAAGGGGGGTGCATTTTAAAAAATCTTCTTCTCAAGAACTATTGATTCCAATTCAACGTAGTTTAGCATAAATTATCCTTATGGGAAGGAAAATATAAATTGCAAAAATTAAGGTCTAATTCTGTTTCAAATCTGAGTTATTACGAAAATAATAATAAAGGAAAGGCGTGTTTCAATCATTTTAATAGCTTCGGATTCGGCATCCGGTAAAATGGGTAGACAAGACTTGGCCTGGGCAAAACAAAAGATTGGCAGTTATTAATCTGCCAATCTCATTAAAATTTCAGGATATATGATGGACCAGTATATTTGTATCTGCTGTAAATATTGCTGCAAAATAATGCGTATTTGGAATTGACGATTGCCGATCTGCCCCGGCTTTTATTTTGCCACGGCCCGGGTTTGCGTACCCATTTTACCAAGTCTCGTATTCCATACATCTAAAACGAGGTTCTTTGTTTAAAGCAGCCATGACATTATACGAAATAGGGTCGATCTGACTATGATGAATTTGCTTGTTGTGCAACAGTTCGCGAATGATGGGAAATTTTTGAAACATGCAAAATATATTGGTGCCGATTTTGTGTAGTAAATTGAGGCTAAATATTTCAACGCGTTGAAAGTTTTCACACATGACGTTGGTGTTAGCTTGTTCTGATTTTCGTTTCGTTTTCATTATTTATGCTTTGTAACCTGGTAACTATCGTCTGTATTTCGTGATTTTTACGTATCAAATCAAACAGAGACTTCGGTAAATCAAACAGTTAACTGTTTACCTGCGCAAATTAAGCAAAATCTGATGTATCAAAAAAGTACTGAAATACAATTCATTCTATCGGTAATTCGGCATTATATTTTGCGTAATGGTAGATTAATGCAATAGGTTTTGTTGAGATGCTCGGCATTTTCTCGAGTTTATTCAGTTTAAATAGAGTTTGATATCGCTGTCGGAAATATGTAGGTATATACATGTACATGTATATATATGATTCATTTCGAAAAAATAAATTGTGTTCTTTATTTGTTATAGTGCATGTTTCTTGTGTTTTAATTGTGTACAATTTCTATTTACTAACCATATTTGAGTGTTAAGCTTCGAATTATAAGCAAGATACAGAGATTTGCTCACAATTCTATGTTTGTACACAGGTCTTAAAAACTAAAGATTAAAAAAGTAAAAAAAATTGTCAATATTTATTAAGAAAATTTTCAAAGTCTCTTCTTCCAGAAACTTATTGTATTGTAAACTTAACCTTTTTTAGCTCACCTGAGCCAGTCTTCTTCTCAAAAACTATTAGGCCAGGAAAGCTAAAATTTGAGTGGAAGCATCCTCAGAAAGTGTAGATTCAAGTTTGTTCAAGTCATGGTCACCTGGGGTAGGGTGGGGCCACAATTGGGGGATCAAGTTTTATATAGGTATATATAGAGGAAATCTTTTAAAAATCTTCTTCTCAAAAATATTTGGCCAAGAAATCTCAAATTGGCATGTAACCATCCTTAGGAAGTGTAGATTCAAGTTTGTTCAAATCATGGTCCCTGGGGGTAGGGCGGGTCACAATGGGGGATGAATTTTTATAGATAGAGAAAATCTTTAAAAGTCTTCTCCTCAAAACTATTAGGCCTGGAAAGGCCATATTTGAGTGAAAGCATCCCCAGATCATATAGATTCAAGTTTGTTTAAATAATAGTCCAGGGGTAGGGTGAGGCCACAATGGGGGATGAATTTTTACTTAGGAATATATAGAGAAAATCTTTAAAATCTTCTTTTTAAAGAATTTTTGGCCAGAAAGGGTTTAAACATGTGTAGAGGCATCCTTGGGTAGTGTAAATTCAAGTTTGCAAAATCACAGTCATTAGTGGAAGGGCGGGACCGTGATGGCGGTTTGAATTTTTACATAGGAATATAAAGAGAAAATCTTTAAAACTATTCTGGGAAAGTGTTCAGTTCAAAACTCAGTACTTAGTGTGAAAGCAAAGGTTATGCAGATTTAAGTCTGATGAAACCATGATTCCCTAGAGGTATATAGTTCGAGCAAATCATTGCAGCGGATTTTTTTTTCAACTTTTTAGCTCACCTGAGCTGAAAGCTCAAGTGAGCTATTCTGATCACTTTTTGTCCGTCGTCCGTCTGTCCGTCCGTCCGTCTGTCCGTCCGTCTGTCCGTCTGTCTGTCCGTCTGTAAACTTTTTACATTTTGAACTTCTTCTCTAAAACCGCTTATCCAATTTCAACCAAATTTGGCACAAAGCATCCTTATGGGAGGGCGAATATAAATTGCAGAAATAAAAGTCCGATCTGTATTCAAAGCTGAGAAAACCTTGAAACTGTAGAAAAAGGGGGGTGCATTTTAAAAAATCTTCTTCTCAAGAACTATTGATTCCAATTCAACGTAGTTTAGCATAAATTATCCTTATGGGAAGGAAAATATAAATTGCAAAAATTAAGGTCTAATTCTGTTTCAAATCTGAGTTATTACGAAAATAATAATAAAGGAAAGGCGTGTTTCAATCATTTTAATAGCTTCGGATTCGGCATCCGGTAAAATGGGTAGACAAGACTTGGCCTGGGCAAAACAAAAGATTGGCAGTTATTAATCTGCCAATCTCATTAAAATTTCAGGATATATGATGGACCAGTATATTTGTATCTGCTGTAAATATTGCTGCAAAATAATGCGTATTTGGAATTGACGATTGCCGATCTGCCCCGGCTTTTATTTTGCCACGGCCCGGGTTTGCGTACCCATTTTACCAAGTCTCGTATTCCATACATCTAAAACGAGGTTCTTTGTTTAAAGCAGCCATGACATTATACGAAATAGGGTCGATCTGACTATGATGAATTTGCTTGTTGTGCAACAGTTCGCGAATGATGGGAAATTTTTGAAACATGCAAAATATATTGGTGCCGATTTTGTGTAGTAAATTGAGGCTAAATATTTCAACGCGTTGAAAGTTTTCACACATGACGTTGGTGTTAGCTTGTTCTGATTTTCGTTTCGTTTTCATTATTTATGCTTTGTAACCTGGTAACTATCGTCTGTATTTCGTGATTTTTACGTATCAAATCAAACAGAGACTTCGGTAAATCAAACAGTTAACTGTTTACCTGCGCAAATTAAGCAAAATCTGATGTATCAAAAAAGTACTGAAATACAATTCATTCTATCGGTAATTCGGCATTATATTTTGCGTAATGGTAGATTAATGCAATAGGTTTTGTTGAGATGCTCGGCATTTTCTCGAGTTTATTCAGTTTAAATAGAGTTTGATATCGCTGTCGGAAATATGTAGGTATATACATGTACATGTATATATATGATTCATTTCGAAAAAATAAATTGTGTTCTTTATTTGTTATAGTGCATGTTTCTTGTGTTTTAATTGTGTACAATTTCTATTTACTAACCATATTTGAGTGTTAAGCTTCGAATTATAAGCAAGATACAGAGATTTGCTCACAATTCTATGTTTGTACACAGGTCTTAAAAACTAAAGATTAAAAAAGTAAAAAAAATTGTCAATATTTATTAAGAAAATTTTCAAAGTCTCTTCTTCCAGAAACTTATTGTATTGTAAACTTAACCTTTTTTAGCTCACCTGAGCCAGTCTTCTTCTCAAAAACTATTAGGCCAGGAAAGCTAAAATTTGAGTGGAAGCATCCTCAGAAAGTGTAGATTCAAGTTTGTTCAAGTCATGGTCACCTGGGGTAGGGTGGGGCCACAATTGGGGGATCAAGTTTTATATAGGTATATATAGAGGAAATCTTTTAAAAATCTTCTTCTCAAAAATATTTGGCCAAGAAATCTCAAATTGGCATGTAACCATCCTTAGGAAGTGTAGATTCAAGTTTGTTCAAATCATGGTCCCTGGGGGTAGGGCGGGTCACAATGGGGGATGAATTTTTATAGATAGAGAAAATCTTTAAAAGTCTTCTCCTCAAAACTATTAGGCCTGGAAAGGCCATATTTGAGTGAAAGCATCCCCAGATCATATAGATTCAAGTTTGTTTAAATAATAGTCCAGGGGTAGGGTGAGGCCACAATGGGGGATGAATTTTTACTTAGGAATATATAGAGAAAATCTTTAAAATCTTCTTTTTAAAGAATTTTTGGCCAGAAAGGGTTTAAACATGTGTAGAGGCATCCTTGGGTAGTGTAAATTCAAGTTTGCAAAATCACAGTCATTAGTGGAAGGGCGGGACCGTGATGGCGGTTTGAATTTTTACATAGGAATATAAAGAGAAAATCTTTAAAACTATTCTGGGAAAGTGTTCAGTTCAAAACTCAGTACTTAGTGTGAAAGCAAAGGTTATGCAGATTTAAGTCTGATGAAACCATGATTCCCTAGAGAAAAATGGGGCCATGAAATGGGGGGGGGGTATATAGGAATAGAGAAAAATCTTCTTACAGGTACAACAACAAACGGGGCTTGGTATTTACCAAAAAATAAGAGGTTGATAAAAATTGGCAGATTTTCAATTTCTTTTAGCAAGATCTACTGTACTCAGTTGTCAATATATTTTGATACTGTAATGCTAATTTGATCAGAATTAAGGCAATTGTTGCTCAGGTGAGCGATGTGGCCCCTGGGCCTCTTGTTTCTTTATTCCATAATATTCATCGTAGCAAAATTTACAATAACTTTGTAAAATGCATTGACACTCTCTAACAAAATCATTTTATATTATTTCATTTATTGAGGTTGAAAGAAAAATATCATTCTTATGATAAAAAACATACTTTGAGGCTAAGGATTGGAAAACCTTAAGCTGATTTTATCATACCTATTGTTCCTCAGGTGAGCGATGTTATTTGGTATCTACTGCTCGGTGGGAAAGAAAGAAACAGAGAGAGAGAGAGAGAGAGAGAGAGAGAGAGAGAGAGAGAGAGAGAGCAAGCAGATATGCAGACATATATGCAGACAAGCATTCAGTCAGATAAACTGAGAGAGGGGCTCAGAGAGAAACGTTACATGTAAGGTCAATCAGAAAGTGGGGGATCTTTACATTTAAAATAAAATGGATACTATATTGTGTAAATACATTTCTTTTTTAAATTTGAAAGATAATCATAACAAAGACATCTGAATTTTGAATTGAGTTCACTTTTGGGGGTGATGAATTTAAAAATGGTGTTTGAAAAAAACATCTGATAAATTTGCTATAAGGAAAATTATTTTGGAAATAATGTAAAACATCAAACTAAACCCCTGAAGGACTATGTAACAAACAAAATTTCAAAGTAAGTTTACGAAGTGAGAAGAGTTCCAATTAGGCGATCCTAATTACATGTAAGTAATGGTCGTGTAAACGGAATCTTTATTTATTAAGGTTTTCCGCTGGGAGCGGAAAACCTTACTATTATTCTGAAAAATTTTCAAATTTCTTAATTTTTTTTCTTCTAGACGCGAACTTTGATCCTTAATATCTCGCTCGTTTGTTCACCGATTGTTTTGAAATTTTCAGGACTGACAACATGCCGCTTGATGTTGTCGTTACATTTTTTAATTGAGGAAAATCCCTATCCGGTTTTGAGTAATTCCCCTTTTAGTAAAATCTAACGACTTCTTTTGTCCAGGGGGTTTAGATTTAACGATGACTGACAGAGTCTCAAACATGAGCTGGTTTGGAAGCTAATACATTGAATTTGTGCGAGATATATTTTATTTATTATTTAAATGCAAATAAAAGGGGTGGTATAGATGTTGAAACAAAGGTAAGGAAAAAAATCAAAAAAAATTCGCGTATTTTCCGTGTTAAGTTCCCACCTGATAAAAATTTGTTATAACATGTATTTTAAAAGTTCTTGGTCTTACTCAGACCTTTCATTCGATATGCCGAAAAAAGGGCTGGCCCTTATAATTAGGGAGTTAGAGGCGTCCAAAGTTTCTTGTCAATAACTTAAAAAGGAATAAAAATTTCTAATGCATTATTGAAGCAAAGTTGTAAAGAAATTAATTTTGAATCTTTCTATAGTATTCAATTTAATGTTTTCGTAATTTATAGTCAGTATTTGCAGAAACAATTGTTGTCAGTTCGGTCCATTTTTGTGGGGGTGCGCACGTTTATGAGGTTATGAAAGGGCTTCTTGTAATGCACTAACTGATACATGTAGTGCGCAAAAATAATTCCACATAAAATTCCCAAATGTTTTTATTCATATGTTCATTTCCTATAGATGAACCTCTTTGACCTTATTTTTGTTGTTTGTTTCATAACTGTGCCCCTGTCTATGTTTAGATGTATTACGAGACTCAGGTAACCGATCGATAGGAGAGTCGCTAGCTGTATTCAGGCCGTCGCCTAGACGATAGTGCATGTGCTTGTAGAGCTGGACGTACACGTTTAACGCCCCACTGTGTTACTGTAACAGAGACATTTTGAATTGTTTCAGTACTGGGAGATGTGTTAATAAAATGGTTCTAATGCATGGTAATTAAACTCAACTTTTCTACAATACGTATACACGGCCGTCTTATAAAGCACAATGTGTATTACTGACATGACAAATGTTCGCTGGCAATTTAAACGAACGCGGGATTGCTCCCGATAGAACAATTCTTTTAAAGCAAAAAAAAAAAAATACTGATTTGCGATGGATATAATATAATTATCATCGTGGAGATGATTTTAAAAAGTGAACTTAATATTCGTATACGATAATATTTGAATCCAAAGCCGCTAGTTTTAAGTTACGGTTATTAGCGATATTAATTATGACTTGCCCCGCGTTTAAGGTTTTTTACTTGCAAAACATCTACAAACGAAAATACCAAACAACATTCAGCAGCAACTTATAAATTATTCATTGCATACACAATTCTAAAGAGGTAATTAAATAGATTTTATAAATGCTTTATACTTGTATACATTGGCTATCTTCCATGGAAAACAGTGGCATGGAAAAAATGTTGTTCACCGTTCATCAAATACGCTGTAGCCTTAGCAATCGAAAATAATTAACAAACTGTTTATTGATAGATTGACATATCAACAAACATTCAGATCCGCAATGTGTTATTTTTTTTACAAGTTCTATAAAATGTAGACTCAATGACTGAATTCTTTACCGTTTTCCGTGTTGGTTATTTTGAATCACGTGTGTACGTTATGTGTAGCCATATAGATGAACACTTTAAGTGTTTAATTTTTAAAAGAAATTGTGTACATGCAGAGCAATACAATGCTAGGACAATTAAATTCCAACAATGTATATGGTGAGGCCGGTCAGACTGATACTGGTTCTGCTTGTTCTACAAATAGCGAATGTAAGACGAAGTATTTGGGTGTTATATCTTAAACAAATATAAGTATTGCTTTCCTAAAAGCTTGCATTACTCAACAAAGTATTTTATTGGAATCATTCTTAGTTACCTTAACTGCATATATGTACCGCTCGGTCTGTATCCCGGAAAAATTGACTACCATCCGAAATTTTTCATACAAGGTCTACAGACTCGCAGCTAACATTACCTTTAAAAATACATTTTAGAATTTGCCGCTGTTTATAAATTCATTAAAAAGACGCGCAGAATCAAGTGGTAATATGTCGTTTGATATGGGATTTATGACGTCTATTTATATTGTTTTCATTAAAATTATTTCATTATTTCAAGCTTGTGGGTGGAATGAAACCAGTTTCACGTGTTATATGACATAAAGATGTCCTCTCCCCACTTTTTCTCGCAGCAACTATTTTTTTAAAATTTACATAAAACATTGAATTATCATGGAGTTGCCCCCCCCCCCATTTTTGTAGCATGTAAAAAAAAATGGTATGAAAATCATGAAATTATGATTGAAATTTTGAAAATTTTGGAAAATTCTAAAAAAAAGAAATTCATTTTTTGCTTGTCAAGATTTGTTGGATGAGTTTGCCCCCCCCCCCCCACTTTCAAAAACGATGCTACGTGCTTGGAAATTACTCATTTCTTTATTCCCCTCTTTAATAAACAAAACAAACTAACAAACATAACCGATCCAGATAAATATAATTACAAGTATCAAAAATAAACTTCAAAAATAAACTTCACATTCATCCTTCACCCACAATATTGCCTTTTCGATATTTGTCATCGTTGTAGACCCGTGTAACAATCTGTTACATTATTTATGTAAGTAGGTGCTTGCACGACAAAGAACCCCTTGCTGATCTACATTTTCATTAACGCATACAAAGAAAAAATATATTTTGATTTATTTTTGAATTTCTTTTGATGTAAAAAAAAAAAAAAAGAGAAGAAATTGGTTCTCAATCTCTCTTTATGCCTGTTTGTTAGCGGTTAATCCAAGATCATTCTGAATATCCTTTTGTAATTTAAAAAATGCGATGTAAATTTTTTTTTCATGCAATATTTCGGATAAAGCAATGAAGAGTTGTTTCTTGAAATTTTATGAGACCATGAAATTGTAAAATGCTAACATTGAAAATTGTGCCCGATTTCTTTTTTTTTTAAGGTAAAACTTTATGGATTTAAAAAATGATTTTTTGAGACAAACAAATTGACATAATCAATAAGAGTTTGACAATCTCTAACTGCAGGTCTGTAGCTTTTAGTCAGAAAAAGAATCGGATGGACGACCTAGGACACAGATTGTCCATCCGAATTTCTTGAAAATTGCCATTATTTTCGTACGCGGACGCAATACTCACCGAGACTAAATGATTGGTATCTTAAGTTTTAACTGCTTTGAAAGGTAATATTGGTTTTCTGATAATTATGAACATGAATAATTAAATAAAAATGGTTAAAATTATAGTAAAATTACCGGCATCGGTCTTCTCCGTGCGATCTAGAAGGGGAAGGGTTCCAGACCCCCCCCCCCCCCAGCGAAATTTCTTTCAATTACGTGTACATTATAAACTTACCAAATATGCCTCGGACATCCCTTGGCAAACTCAAATAACCGTCTGACTTTTCAACCCCCACCCCGGCAAAATTTTCTGATCCGCGCATGTTCCCCCTCCTCGAAATACAAAATTATTCTTCAAAACCCCTTGTAAAATTTCCAAAATCTCCGCATATATACTAAGAGATTCATTGGTGCTTGCGTTCGATAAAAATGCGTGTAAAACGTTTGCCAATGGTCTTTTTACCTTCGTACAGTCCCACTCTGTGAATAAAATGCGGCGAATCAAACTAGAGACAACGTGTTAAGATATGTTTATGCTTATAAACATGTAGTATCATCGTGCAAAATGCACTGTTCAATTATAATTTTTTTTTTACTTTACTTGTAAAATTCGTAATTTTTTCTCACAGTTTATTTCTCACAAAGTTACTTTTTTATTTAGTGATTGACATACTTTTCAGACTTTATATGTGATTTCAAAGAGACAGAGTGTCATGTCTCAAGGACCGTTAATCTCTTAAAACAACATTGTGCAATTATCAGATTTTCATTTCTTGGACATCAAAGACTCATTGAGTTTATTTAATTATTTTAATATATCTGTGAACCTTTCACTCAGCTTACTTATATCATTACCTGTCAATTTATACTCATTGTTAAGATTCTTATAAATAGTTATGTACAATTGTCAATGCGCAGTCTGGAATACGGCGGCCAGCCCCGGCCACGTCCGACTCTCCCAGAGTCTTGAGTCCGGAGGCCACTACTGGCCATATCCGAATTGTTTGTAACATGTCTGTCTGTTAAATTGTTATAATGTTGCCATCGTTGAGTCTCGTCCAATAATGTGGAATCCTGCATCAATTGCCTGTTTATTTCTCTGGAACTGTATACTGGTGGACCTTCGGGAATACAGCAAACCTACCCTTCGTTTTAGCTTACGGCCCACAGCGCCACAACCTTATACCTTATACACTTTACGCCAACATTCCCTCACCCCGTTCGTACTACACTCGGCCGATGCAGATCCAGACGAATTCTCTATCACCGTAAAATCTACGCGGTCACAGAAATATAATACTTTGTTTCTCAGTGTTTACACATCTAATATTGTACTATGGTCAGTTATCAATTTTTTGTAATACGTCACAAGTATGACGCAGCTAAGACGGAAAACCTAATCGTTGCTTGCAACGAGCTCGTCTCTAGTTTATATTTATTATTCATACGATTATTTCAAAATTTTATTAGCTTTTTCATAAGAATTGAAACAGATTAATTGGATCCTTTAATCTAAAAGCTTTATTATTTATCTACATTTGTCAGATTTTGCCAACAATGTATATGTGTATTATAACTAGGTTGTAAAATCAAATGAAAAACACAATTATATAAAACCAACTTTGAATGTATATTTTGAATACAAATTAACGTCGTTAAGTATAAAATGAAAAAAAAAACCCAAAGCTTCTGCATTAATTCATATCATAATTTCAAATTGTTAAATGGACACAATAGTTTGAAGAAACATGGGAATAATGGGACATAATACGATCACGCAATATGAACCAATATACACTGTATGTTTTATAATAAAAACATAATCTGTATGATGGTGAGGGTGTTACTTTGATCAAATAAATATCTCTATCACATATTTGTCCGCTCCAGAGTCTACGTTACGTATTTAAATATCTGAGTATTATTGTGTAAAATTAGACGAGATATCAGGCCACTTTTACACGGATATGCAAAGTTCATCTCTTTTTAGCTCACCTGAGCTGAAAGCTAAATTTATCTTTTCTCATCACATTTTGTCCGTCGTCCATCTGTCCGTCAATCTGTCTGTAAACTTTTCACATTTTGAACTTCATTTCTAAAACCAATTGGCGAATTTCAACCGAATTTGGCACGATAATCAGTATTTTTGTACATAATTGTTTCCGTCATGTTTGGTTGTGAAAACGTCTGGTTTATATAATTTTCACTCTGATTATTGCATTCATATATTTGTAAAGATAAATGTACAGTAGATGTATATAAATTGTATATATTGATTGAACTTTCCTGTTATTTTTTTTATATATCTAAGGGATTTATCAATATATATGATGACTTAATGAATCTCAATTTTTTAAACAAAGTAGAAGAAAAAATGCTACTTATTTTAAGCTTAAATCTTTCATACAGAAAAAATCATGTTTAACCTTTCCCAAGCATTTTGTAAGTTGATTATCTTTTCAGATTTTTCAATGAACAGAGAACGGACGTCAGAACCATTATTACCAGAACCAAATACACAGAATAACGGTAACATATTTTATCAATACTATGGATACTATTATCTTCTTTACTCTTAATAATTTGGACATAATTCAATTAAAAGACAATATGCAGTTGCAGAGAACTATAACTTACATGTACATTGTTTGCGGTTAATCATGTTTGTGTTTAATTAGAGTCAAAATCCATCCAGAGTACTGCAAGAAATATATGTAAATACGTAATCTAGATAGTAAAAACGAAACATTATAGAAACACAATCATATTTCACTGCAAACAATTTTGCCCGGGTTTATTGGGTAAGTAATGACCAAGCTATAGCTACAATGCACGGGTAACCGGATGCTGACTGAGCAAAAGATCTGATATATTGAATCATAACACGTAGAGATTCGTGTAAGTATTTAAGGCTGTCGAAAGCTTTAATTAAACTTTATCAGACGAATGCAGTATTAACGAAATAATACTTTAAAACATTGATCTTCTTTACATCTATATTGCATTAACTAACAGATATATCAATACTTCGTATGATGTATTTATGTGACGTCCTATTCACGTATCCTAACACGTCAAATCATCTAAATAAATCGTATCGGTGCAGATGACTAATGAGATGTTAGGTAATATCCTTCGATAACTCCTGTAGTTTGCTGAGGTTTCATATATTTTTACCGTTTATTTCAAATATTACCAGCAAACTTCAATCTCTCCTTGTATTAAAGTGCATTTTTACTATTAAAGCGCAATTTGGTCATTTGGCGTGTAAACCCAAGCAAGATTCACATAAGTACTTACTTAGTAGTTTCTATCTTGATCTTTCACTTGCACCAAAGTTGACTACAATTAAAAGAAGTGTTTGTGTTCAACTTTGGTACAATGAAATTCTTCAATGTTTTATCTACAATGGCTCATGTTGGATTCAATAAAATTTCATTTAATTGATACTATTGGCATTTATAATAACTTAACATTTAAATAACTCAAAACGTTAAAGTATTTCTGCAATGATTAGCTGTTTTGATTATTTCTCCAACTTGATTTTCAAATTGGACAGATAACTTGCCGGATGGCGAAGGAGCAACTGAACAATTTTTACCAGAAAATGCAACAAATAATGGTAAATGTTTAATGTAGTTTAATCCCCTTTTGTGTTTCTTAAGATCAGTGTTAAATCTACAAATTGTCTGACATAATGAAGAGTAGTCTATAGATTGATCATAGAATGGTCGATGGACCCGGCAATGTATATGATCTGGTATAAACTATAATTACAGATTGCAGTTTTCTTATCTGTTAATAAATATCAATTATTCATTTTTTTGACATTTAATTCTACCAAATGAGGTAGCATATCATAGACAAAGTTTGTGCCTATCAATAATTATCAATTTAATGTCGATAAAAAGCTATAATATATGAAAATATGAAAAAATTAAAAATTCATCAAAAGGTGAAAATATATTATTATAATATAGTTTTATCCACATCAGTATCGATATGTTTAAAATTATCGATAAGATAAGATCATTATATATTTTGTTCTGGCACCCCAGCAGTCAAACATTTGTAATAATTGAAGATCGAATTATTTTATAATTTGAACCTCGGGGTAGTGTTACACTTTTTGATTGTTTGTTAAGGTAAATAGTGATATATTTCTAACTGTTAACGAGACAACATTTTTCAGTCTATCGATGTCGTATTTATCGATCAAGTGAATAAGGCTTTAAAACATCACACGAGTTCACGCTAGGTAAACGATAACAGTTTATAATTGAGGAAACTAGTTGATTCTTTTTTAATTTGAGTAATTAATCGCATTTCGATACAATTTTCTTCTTTTACACACACACACACACACACGCACACACACACACTCACATATATATATATATATATATATATATATATATATATATATATATATATATATATATAATATATATATATATATATATATATATATATATATATATATATATATATATATATATATATATATATATATATATATATATATATATATATAAAAATCTGATTTAGGCATTGAGGAGACCATACCCTAAAATGTAGTTTAGGGAGACAATATACAAAATTTTTATATGTGCATATTTTTATTGCAAATAGTCATTTAGAGGTCTTCAACATTCAAATAACTTTACATGTGTTTTAATTTTTCAATATATCTTGTCCTTAAAAAAATACAGCAAAAATGGTCTCCTTTATATTTTGTTACTCTCTCATAAGGCTTAAGGAGACCGTGCATATATTTTCATATATATTTTTTATGGCTTAGGTAGACCATTCTTTTTTCCCATACTTTTCATGATTTGCAAGTGCTCTATCATTTTTTATCGCCACGCAACATAGAATTAAGATATAATGCAAGGTCACTGTGTACATGTGCATGTATATGTAAGCTTTGTTAATATCTCACATAGTTGATGGTGTGGACTTTTAATATTCATAGATGGTCATTTAGAGGTCTGTGGAATGGCAATAATCTCACATCTGTTTTAATTTTTCATTACTATTAGCCCTTAAAAATATACTATATTGTCCCTCTAATATTTTGCTACTGTCTTATGCGGCTATGGGATACCGATAATACATTTTTATTAATATTACTTAATTAGGGTTTAGGTAGACCATTCTTTTTTTTAAACCATAACATTCGTAATTTGCAAGCCCTTTAATTTTCACTGTCCGGTTTTTTTTCGCATGTCACGAAATTTGCGAAAATGGGGAAAATATGTAGCATTTTAAATTTGCGTCCCTACTGAAGATTATCTTCTCAATTCAATCCATTCTACATGTATCCTAATGTGTTTTAGAATTTCACATTAATAAATGAAAAAAAAAAAACATTTCAAGTTCATGAACAAACTTTACTAATCATCAAAACTAATTTCAAATAGATTTAATTTATAATTTATGGACCAGGGTGTAAACATTAGTTCAATTTTGAAAGTTTAAACAATTAATCATTTCAAATTTATTAATAGAGCAATCATTTCCATTCAAAATTCAGTGTACATAACATGTCCATTATTTTGGTGAACTTGCAGTTCAATTACAACAGTTTCATTTTTTTCTGTGCAACAAAATCATGTATGTAAGGATCTGTAAATTTATGAAATCAAAATATTCATAATCTATTTTCAACCTTCATATTTCAAATTTCATACATTTCAAGAAAATAAAGCTTTTAAAATTGATTTACTTAATATTCTTCATAATTCATATATAACAATAAAAAAAGGTGATCAAAGATCACGTATTGAATGAACCATTCATTAATAAATGTTAATGAATAACATTGATAATAAGTACACATGTAAGAAATTGACAAAGTTTAAAAGTTACTCTGGGAGCAAAAATGACTGATCAAATGCATGGCAAAAAAAATATTAAAGGACGAACAGGATTATGCAGCTAAAAAAAATTCAAAATTTTCAAACATAAAGACATTAGGATGTCGTCTGCAATACATATCACGTTTAGGGGCCACTTTCTTGCCTTATAAGAAACAAAGGTAATCACAGATTACAAAGCACCGAGACGAGGCATCACCTTTATAAAGCATCACCTTTATGAGACCACCTTTATCATATTACCTGAAAATCATAGTTAATGATCTTGGATATGTTTCGAAACAATATCATATTACTATATCATATGTTAAAAAATTGGATAATAATCATATGTTCGTTTCATATATTAATATAAGATACACACATATAATAATAAAAATAAAATACTGTAATAAATAATGATGCAATATGATATTGTAACATATGATATGACATAGTGTCATGTTAAATACATTATTGCATTTGATCACATAATACAATATCATAATATATGATACAATGTCCTATCACATAATACATCACACTTTTTTGTAACACATTATATTATATTGTATACTTAAGTATGATATTGTATGATATTATATCATATTTGATACATAATATGATATTGTATCATAAGATACAATATAACTTGATTCAACATTGTATCAAAGCATATGATACAATATCATGTGAAACAGTAATATATTATATAATACAATATCACTTTATACAATATCGTATCATATGTTACAATATTATATATTCCAATATCAAATAATACTATTTCATGTGATAAAATAATATATTATATAAACCAATATCATTTTATACAATATCATATCATGTGATAAGATATTATATATTACAATACAATATTGTATCATATTATACCATATTAAATATGGCAATATAATATGAAACAATAGCATGTGATAAAATAGTATATAATACATTATCATTTTATACAACATTGCATCATAATAAAAAATACTTTACATTACAATATAATGATACAATATCATATCATTATGCACAAAAATATTGATACAATATCCTACTAACTTTTTATAATATAATATATGATATAACATTGTATCATATAAAACAATAGTGTATCAAATCTGACAATACTATATCATATGAATCATGTTATATCATTTAACAACAAACACATCTATCAATCAGGTTAGAGGAGGTAGGATATTCTTTTTAAACATCCTTGATAATAGAGATCAGGATCTGAAACTGAAGCAACCTCTATGATTCATTTATATTATAGTTAAATTAACTATGCAAGCTATTGTCTATAAATCATGTGACCTGTTCCAAAATAACTAAACCTCATCCAGCATCCAAAACCTATGACTCAGATTCGGCATTCAAGCCTGCCAGATGCATCAGTATCATAAGACGCATCATCAATTCAAGTTTGGTTAAGTTAGGACCAGTCATTACTAAGATATATTTTAGCATCCTTGATTATGAAGATCAGGCTCTGCAACTGAAGCTACCTTTGCAATTCATTTATATTATAGTTAAATCAACTATGCAAGTTTGAAATAGTACTAAATAAATTTAATATATGACCTGTTCCAAAAAACATAACCTCATCCAGCATCCGAAACCTATGGCTAAGATTCAGCATACAAGCCTTTCAGGTGCATCAGTATCTTAAGATGCATCATCCATGCAAGTTTGGATCAGTAGTAATTTAGAAATTGCTATCAAAGGCCACCTGCACCAAAAACTTTAACCTGTTCCAAAAACCTTAACCTCCAGCATCTAAAATTCATTGCCCAGAGTTTTTCAAGTTCATAAAAAGGTCCAGATGCATCATCCATGCAAGTTTGGTGAAGATAGGACAAGAAATAACTAAGATAAAGGACCTGCAACAAAAACTTTTACCAGGTCCGGACGCCAATGCCAGCAGTATAGCATAAGTTCCCCCTAACTTCGTCTCGGTGAGCTAAAAATAAATTATCATACATGCCCTACGTCTTGTTGTTACATTACAGTTACATTATATGTAAAATGATGAGATTCATGTTTGCTTTTTCATTGATTTCATTTCATTTAATTTTTTAAATGTCCTAAGTCTTGTTGTTTTTTCTCTCGTTGAAGATTTTAGATCTAATCTTCAAAAATTTGGTCCTCTCATCAAGCCGTTCCAATGAATACATTTCATGTTTTTCCAAAAACTCCTGGATTTCTCTTTTACCTTGAAAAGATTTTAAAAATAATATGAACAATCAGAATTATTATATTGTTACATATTCATATAAAAAGGATAATACCTATGTATAGATTCAAGGCATACCATACTCTGTATGGTTTTTGCTTCCACTACTTCTTGCTGAATATTTTGATTTTCATAAATACATTCATGCTCGAACTACATTCATCCACTTATATGTCAAGATTATCTGTTTTGAAATGCCCCCTCTACCGCTTTAGGCTTCAATACACAACCCAAAATAGAAAGCCTAAAGGGATTTTGCATTGCATCGGCCATGAAATAGCCTGGATGACATAATTGAAAAATTGTATGAGGTATTTCAAGTGGGTTCCGAATGGTGAAAAGATGTAAACATTTCACATTATAAATCTCCATGAGAAATTTGTTTCTATTCCTGTAACGGTCACCTGAGTAGCATATAACCCATACACAAACTTGTCGAGGAGTCTCATATATGCATTTAATTAATTAGGTTTTATTCTGGAGTAGAAAAATTATAAATTAGTAATGACGGCCACCTCCCTGCCTGAAATCTTTCAAAAAGAACTGTGAAACCTACAATTTTGGCAACAAACTTAAAAGATCGGGTCTACAAAATCATGAATTCAGTTTCCTGTCAGGTGTGTGGGAGTAAAAAGGATAATTTTTTAACATATATGCAATAACACCTATACATCCATTTTGGCCCTGCCCTAGAGTTAAAACCCATACTCCAGGGGACATGAAAATTAAAATTTCAGTAGAGGACTTCCTGGTAAACATAATTATAGGTCAGTTTTTTATACAGATGTGTGAGAAAAGAAAAGAATGTTATAACATTATATGCATTAACACTATATTGCCTCCCCCCTCATGTCCTGAACCCCTGACCCAGGGGCCATGAATTTTACAATTTAGGTAGAGGAGTTAGTGGACATCGTAACCATGTATTCAGTTTTTTGCCCACATGTGTGGGAGTAGAGAAGAAGATTTTTAAGATTTAAAACATTTTACTATATGGCCATATTGGCCCCACCCTAGAGCCTGAACCCCTGACCCGGGGGTCATAAATTTCACAATTTTGGTAGAGGGCTTCATGGACTTTATAACCAGATATATATATATATTTATATGGGAGTAGAAAAGAAGATTTTCTAAGATTTAATACATTTTTACTATATGGCCATATTGGCCCCACCCTAGAGCCTGAACCACTGACCCAGGGGTCATGAATTTCACAATATGGACATCATAATCATGCATTTAGTTTTAACAAATATATATGGGGTAGAGAAGAAGATTTTCTAAGATTAAATACATATATACTATATGGCCATACTGGCCCCATTCTAGAGCCTGAACCCCTGACCCAGGGGCCATGAATTTCACAATTTATGTAGAGGGCTTCATGGACATTATAAATATGCAACCAGTTTTTTCCTAACATGTGTGGGAATAGAGAAGAATATTTTTTTAAAATTTGGCTCTTTTTTTGCAAATTTGGCCCCACACGTGGCGCCCCGGGGGTAGTAGAGCCATGAATTTTACAATTTAGATACCTCTCACCATAGAGATGCCTCACATCAAAAATGGTAATAATCAGCCCTGTAGTTTTTAAGAAGAAGTTAAAAATGTAAAATTGTTAAGGCACGATGCACGATAACGGACGAAAACGGATTGCAATAAACTCAGGTGACCTAAAAATTGCTAATTCATCAAATTGTGGATAGATAGACCAAGCAACAAAGATATATCACCTGAGCTGCTTTTAGTCTTCTTGGCTGCAACTGGGCTTGCAAGAACTTTAGTTCCATTATCATCTTCGATCTCAAAGAAGCACTCTGTAATAACAATATCATGAATATCTTACTTTACAAATACTAAGGACAGGCATGCATAAAACGTAATGAAAAGAGCAAACATTATGGATGGGTTTTAATTATTAAACGATGCAAATCAATGTACCATTGTCATCTTAAAGAAAGAAAGAAAATTATTGAGAAAAGTTTTTATCATTTCAATAATATGACTTCTATTACCCCCCCCCCCCCCCCCCCCCACCACTACCACACACAGATTCACACAAATAAAAAAAAGACTGATCACCTTGTGGTGTAACATCCGATGCATTTGCATTTCCACTCTCGCAGGGTTTGGACATCAAATCTTCTTTAGTCACATGTGATTCAGGTGCTGTACTTTGACCTTTAGGATTGTGCACATGTAACTCCGACACTCACCCTTTTAGATAAAAATTTCAAAAATGTATACAAATACAAAAATTACTTCATGAAGAAAAAAGAAAAAGAAATACATACACAGTGATTTACCACACTAAAGCACTGCCCATATGCAAATGTGGGGGTATTTTACCCAGTTTTAAGCTTAAGTGTAAATTTTCCCTTACATGTAAATAATCCCTTTTACAGTATTGAAAGTGGTACTCAGCAAATGTTATTAAACACTTTACATTTTCATTACTATCTGAACATTTCTTGAAAGTCAAATGGAATTGTGCACTACAGCCTCTGTCACAAGTCACAAGGAAATAACTCCATCTATACATTGTCATTCAAAAGCCAGAAGCCTAACACCTAGCTGCAATAATGTAGCCCTCTCCTGTTTTTGTTTTTTTTGTTTTTTTTTGGGGGGGGGGAGGGGGGGGGGGAGTAAACATCAGTTACAAAAAATCGGAGAGGGCTACATTGTTGCAGCTACATATGTATGACTATCCTATTATCAAACAAGAAAAACATTCACAAAATAGATTGAAACAAACCTATCAAGTTGACTTCTTTCATCACAGGAACTGAGAGAGGGAAAACAATGGTATGGAACTGCAAAAGATCAAAGAATCGTTATTGCATAAATAAAGTTTAAAACAAGAAATCTTTTAAAGAAACAGTTGCCCCTTTTGTGGCTTTATCAATCTTAAAATGATTACTTTCTTTCACAAGTCAAAATTAATTATTCTTACTAGACTTTGACCCGTGCGTGCACGGGTTGACATTGCATATGATATCGGACATTCACTACATCGACGCACCGTATTGTTTACAATTACAGAACCAAGCTTTAAGCCTACAATAATGCTATTAATTTCACTACACTCTGCTTAGTTATAATAATCTGACAGGAATGCCTCCCATATACCCGTAATGTAGCAGAAAATTGCAGAAACGTTCCGAATCGATTTTTGAGAAAAATAATGAAGTTGTATTGAAAATAACAGTCAAATTATTCATAACAAACCATTCTGAGGCTGTAAATACTTTTCATCTAAATATTTAATTCATATTATTGAAGGAATCAACACTTTTTTGCTCGCTTCAAAATTACACACCATGTTGATATTCGGATCTCTTGGGATTTTACTCTAACACAGTGTATTTATATTTAGGAATATTATTACATATAGGAGAATTTATTACATCCATTACATTCCACTCATATCATGGAAATCAAATGCATTATCACAGCATTAGGGAGACCAGACAAACATGTTAATTGTTATACATAATAACGTCAGTAGTCAGATTAAAAAAAAGATAAAAAAATTACATTCAAAACATTAACAAGGACATTTAGTACACATCATAACTGCTAAACAAGAAAAATTATGTGAACTGGTAGAATGGTAGGCATAGTTCTAACTTAACCTACATGTACAAGTACATGTTACCGGGTACCCGTTGGTCTGCTATAC